>CM031243.1:487211410-487636189 GCA_018340775.1 Taxus wallichiana var. yunnanensis
AAGGCCAAGTTAGGAGGAGTCAAAGTTCGAGCTACTCAATAAAGTCTCAATGAATTGAAAGGTTCACAGTTACCAAGCAAGCGGAAGGCTTAAGAGATAAGGAGTTCAGCTCCCATCTTCGTGACTCCTCATTTTGGAGATCATGTGGTGAGCTTCTTTAGGACACATTCTGCGTGAAATGTAGCCAGGTGATTCAAACGCAAGCCAAGGCATCAAGATTGCCATAAAATGAATGGAGATCGTTGCAGTAAACGAGAGATACGATGGAGCCCTATCAATAGGACTCATCGAGCATGATGGATAATTCAAGGCAACTCGTTTCGTGTGGATGCATTAAAGATGGTTTCTAGGATACAATTCCCAGGCTCATTGATTAATGCAGAAGCCCAGGAGGACTACTTCGAGATAATTTTTCAATGGTAAGCTCTTACAGAGACAGAAAAATGCCGGGCAAGGGTATTAGTGAATACAGTATATATATTTCGTGGCGTTGTTCGAGACCTTCCTCGGCCAAGCATTTGGTGCAATAAAAGTGATTGACATGTTATAAATATAATCCTTTTGAGCACTTCCAATAAAGAGTCATCCAACTATGTGTTTATCTCGATCATCATCGAATGCATCCCTCAAATTAAGGATTTTCCTTCAAGATATTTTTATGAAAATCGATTAAGTGACAATAAGAGTGTTACCAGCAGACAGTTTGAGGAAATTTATTACAAAGACTCTCTATCGAGATCTTACTTGTTTTACGATGTAACTCTATGGGCGAATCTCATAGAGGTGGGATGTTCATTTACATCGTAATATTCATGAGGCACACTTTGTTTTGGCGATTATATGAGCATCTTCAACGAGTCACTAGATTGTGCAAGCATAAAGGATTCATTGAAATTATCACACCTTACAAGCTATAGCTGAAATGTTTGCAGAGAGTTTAATGTTATCCTCAAATCTGAAGGAAAACTTCAATAGCGGAGAAGATTCATGAAGATCCCGCGTCTTTGGTGGAAAAAGTGGAGATCGGTGGCCATCGGCTTGTCCAAAATGAAATATGGCCAAATGATAACGAAACCCGCACTCCAACTCGGACGTGGGAAATAAGGTGAGCATTGCCAAGGGAAATGACGTGATGTCAAACAATTGAAAAGTTTCGTGGAAGTGGAGAAATCGGGTCAAATTGCCAAGTTTGCTCAAGCGTGGGCAAAGAAATGGGCCCGTGAATTAATTTGTCCAAGGTTACTTGTGGGAGATTTGGAGATATTATGCCGGGCGTGGAGATATTGGTTTGGCAAACCATGACCGAAATTCCACGCTTGAGGGAGATTTGGAGTAACACCGCCAAGTGGAAATTTTAAGATGGAAAACCATGATGTTCACTCCGTGTGCGGGGAGAAATCTACTTGAACTGCAGCATGATGAGATTTGATGATGGCAATCCATCATGAGACTTCGCATGGGCCATGTAAACAAAACCCGCTATGACTTGGAGTGGTCCGAGTCTTTGGCGAGTCACACGGAAGGTAAGTCGAGAACATGGGAATGAGGAAGTGAAGTGTTTAATCGGATTGGACGTGGTTTTCAGCCTCAAGCCAAAGTCGAGTATGACATGGAGATAGGTGAAGGAGGCTCCACACATTCTTCTTACCACGCATAACATTCCTCGTTGCGAAACTCCCACGCACAGTGAAGCAGTGCACGCATAAAGAGGCCTGCACAGGTCTTTGAACGCTCCGGCCAAGCAAAGACCGCAAGAAACAAATATTCACTGCCATGTATGATGGATTGGAGTCACACTGTTCAAGGCTTCATAAAATTTGCCCAAACCAGGAGATGAAGGTTTAAAATGGTGCGAATGAAACGATTCATATTGCTCAAAGATTCCTTCTCCTAGAAGTTTAATTAAATGTGAAGGTCAACTCGAAATACCAGTCGGTCCCTGCTTTGCATGCGCATCCTCATACTCATAAATGGTCTCTTTGAGAAACTCCGAGGGTAAATGCAATATTTATACCCTTCCATTATGTACATCTAATCGCTATAATAAAAGTATTCTTTTTACCGTATTCGAGAAACCGTGCTTTTTCAATAGACGATTATAGCCGCATTTCAAAGCTAATCTTATCGAGCTTTATTTCTATTAGATTTGATCCACGACTAAGCGGGGAATTCATATGGTTGTTAGCACTGTACATTTTTCAAGGTCCTCTTCAAGGCTGCCCAGTTGTTCAATGTATTTCTTGAAGGGCTTATTTTATGTGTTGCGGATCAGAACATAAAGGATCTTTTAGTTTCAAAATGGGTATATTGTGTAGCTCACGCTACTACCATGCCATACTAAGATCCCAATAAAGTGGCATAATTGCTGATTGGAGCTTGATCGCTGAAAGTGCACGCTGCCCGAAATACCAAAGGGCTCTTTGGCCAAAAATCAATCTCAAGGGTGTCTATCGACATGTTATGGGCATAAGCCTAGGTCATCATCATGGCAGCATTAGGTCTTTATTGTTAATGGCATTTTCTCATCGTTTGGAGGGTACAATTGTGCTTATTATGGGAAAAGCTAAAACATTCTTACCATAATTGTTATATGATGAGGAAGAATCCTGAGCATTGTGGTAAAACCATTCTTTTTAGAGATATCGAGGTTAAGCTCGGTATTCAGTGAGTTTGAGCCCACGAAAGGCAAGATCGTTTCTTTGGATGAAGAGCTCGCTGACTTCGCAGGAGCCGTGGTGATGTTTCATGAAGTTTGAACATGTAATGCATAAATGGCTTGAGTTAACAGAGAAAATGATAAGAATCAAGTTTGATAGCCCACCATTCGGAGGACTCAATGCAAAAGAGCCCGATTGCCAAGACGAGGAAAGAGTTGGTGTGGGGTTCAAAATCAATTGCAACACCGAGTTAGAGGATTCAAAACTCACCGAGTTGAGATTTGTGCAAACTCTATCCACATGGACCCCCCTCCTCTTCAAGTCAAACGGGTCAATGGGGGTCCCAACATTATGTTAATTAAATTAATATTTTTATTTAAATATTTTAATAATAATATTTATTATTATTATTTAAATATTTTATTTAAATATTCTTTTAATTAATTGAGAAGACTAGGTCATCAGGCAATTAATGACCCATGATGGAACCTTCTCAGGTGGTTCAACTAACTGCAATAAATACATCATGGGCCTTCATTTTAGGAATGTAATTATGACCATTTCCTCTTCTTTCTCACATATTTTTCGATAAATGTAAGTTGAAGCTATTTCAAAGGGTTCCAACAGCTTGCATAAGTTAGACAGCTTAGATATCTCAGGCAAGAGTGTATACTTTTCAAGGGTCCTCTCTTCTGCAAGTTGTTCTTGTGTGTTGAGAGAACTTTCAAGCCTCCTCTTCAAGACTGTAATGGCAACTATTGCCTCTTCTGAATGTATGATGCATTGTGCATGTTATTGAAGCAATAAAAGTGTGTGTTTTGTGACTAACTCTGGTCCTTTCATCCTTCTATGCTTCTTTGTGCCTTTCTCATACTTGCAGGTACACTGTGCTGAGTTTAAGTTTCTATTGCAGCGAGTTATTGGAGTTTTGTGCTTATCAAGTGGTGAAGTATCGCATGCGCTTGAGTTGTGGTGTCTGTTTCACCCTTCTTGAGTTCATCCTTCTTCACTAGGAAGCTGAGCATATATTTCTAGTCCGATAAAGTTTAACAAAAGGAACGCGTGTCTCTTAGCCCGTGGTATCCTGTACCTCTCTAAGTTGCAAGAGGTGAAGGACTGTGGTGCACACACCCTCTTCAAATTAACCCTTCCTAAATATGAAGACACCCTTTATTCTGGTGCATCACCATCCCTAGTATAGTTTCATTTCGTAAAACTCTTTCCCTAAAACCCCATGAAAATGTTAGCATAGGACTAGATAATCATTTTTGTTACTCTAGGAGTAGTCTGACACTTAGTTTAGGAAGAGGAAACCGGCCTTCTAGGAGGTTCACCTGAGCCCAAGTCCTACAAAATTTTGAGAGGTGATCCCATGTGTCCTAATCACACCGAACGTCCTATTCATATCCACAGCCATTCGGAGGGTGCAAAAGTGATTTGGCGACAATGTCATCATCGCCATTTGAAATGCGGGAAAAGAACGTAGAGTAGGAGCGTGGTTCCGCTTAGCAAAAACCTTTGCGGATAGATGTCAAAGCACCTTGTGAAACTTCAGACTCTTTCGTGGTGGCGAGGCACTCCTTGTTTATCGATCCAATGAACTTAGCGAGTGAATCATTCCGGGTAATCTTGAAATTGTGCCTTTGAAGTAGATCAAAGATGGGATCAACTTCTCCACGAGCTCTTCTACCAGGAGTAAATTGTTCACCCTGCCAAAGGTGTATCCGTTATTCCTCGGATCGCAACAACTAAGAGAAAACCTACAACAATATTTTTGTTTGTACTTACCGATTTTCGACTTTTCTGTAAAAATCAGCAAGTGTGTACTTTTATAATATTTAAAAATTTATCCTTTTGATAACAATTGGTATCATGTATTCGGAGATTAGCAAGGATAAAAAGGTGGGTTATTTAGAAAGGTGATTTTCGGATCTTCAAACTAAATTTTGTAAGGTTTTGAAAAATATTAGAAATTGTTAGATTCTCAAGATCTACAAAATATACAAATTTTTGTAAAAAGTTGGCGAAATAAAAGCTCCTATCTTGTCCGTGATCTATTGATTCGCTAAGGAAATTTTTAGTTTTGATCACTTATGTAAAAATTTAAATTTTTAACAAAGTGATTTTCATAGTTTTTAAATTATTTCTTAGTTCAATCCCTAAGCAGTCGTGAAAAATTTTGGCTTGAAAATCTATCACAAATGGTCTCGTAGGGAAGCAGTCAAAGTGTGCGGGCATAGCCCCCTCTTTAAGATGCAGCGAAACTAGTTTATTCTTATTCTACCATAGGAACCTATGCAAGTATTACAAGTATTTACCTTACTGCCTTCTCGGGGTTTGGGATATCATCCTAGTAGAGGTAGTTCCAAATGACGAATAAAATTGTGAGAGGGGAGAAACAGAGGAAGGATAGATCTCGAAGGGAGAAAAGAAATGAATTCCTAGATAGAAAGGTCAAAAGGTTTATGCTTTGGGTTGGTGGCAAAACAGAGCCAAACTTACTTGCATAAAAAAAATAAAGCAATACTTGATGAACAAATGACAAAGGTAAAAAAATCTGATAGAATAGAAACACAGATCTAACTTAAGAGATATCTAATGCACACAACACATAAATTTAGCACAAAGTCTTAATGTATGTATTAATATTTTCTTCATTATAAGAAAGTACAAAGTCTTTCTCTCCTCACTTCTATTTTTCATACAAAACTATCCACATGGAATACAACAAGTATTCCAGTACTTATAGAAGGAGGAGGAGAAAGAAGACAAAAAGAAGCCAACCACTTATTTACAAAATATCTAAAAGTCAAATGTTGACTTTGGGCAAATTTTTAGGATGGCAACATCCCATGGTGCAACATGGATGATGTCATCGTGTGTGCCAACATGCTTTTAAATATTTTACAAAAAATGGAAAATCCATCCTGAGAGGAAGCTATTCATCGTCGTCTCTGCTCGAACTTAGCTTCTGGCTGAGGCTCAGGGGAGTCAATATGACACTGTGCCTGATACTCTACAAACTTGTTGGTTATCTTTTGAAGTTGATACTAATCAGAACCTTTGAAATGGTCATGAATTACTTCACAAGTTTCTTTCTCATTTTTCGCTTGTCGGGAAAATCAGTGTACTCTTCATTTGCATTGATCAAAGAGCCGATAAAGTCATGATAGGCTAAGAGGTTGTTGATGGACTCTCGATCAAAAGTGACTTCTTGCTATCTAGACCTTGAGAGACAATAGCCTTGAAGCATTAGAACATGTCATCTACTTCTCTTAACTCATAGGATGCACTGAGTAGTCTAGGAGACATCTTCAAAACTACTTTCTCCATGTTGTGTAGTGCATCCAAGGCTTCTTCCTTGAATTTGTCAATTCTTTCTAGGATGAATTCCATTTGATCAACCTGATAATCTAAAGTAGTGAGAGCTTTATAATGTGCCCGCGAGTGATCGATAACACTGACCTTTAACAGGTCGTCATTCGAATAGTTGACCATTATCTGGAATGTTTCTTGCTGCAACTTAGCATTATCCAATTCCTCGTAAAGGAAGCTGGTTGCAGACTCACGAAGCACTTTCGGATGCGTATCAGCTTCAGGGTGATCACTCTGAAGCATCCAATGTGATTGACAACATAGAAACCTCTCTCAAGAGCGGACTTGTAAAACGAGAGAGGAATCTCAGTTAGAGGTTGGTTCCTCAAACTCCTCCGATTTAGATCTAAATTTTGCAAAACTACAGAGGTTCGTGATCCTAATCCTACTCTAAACTGCAAGGAGACTAGAGATAGAAAGTGCAAAAATAAAACTAAACTAACAGGTGATACACCAAAGGAGGAGTGGTGAAACATTTTTGTCAAGAAAATAGACACAGACCAAAGTTTACAACATAAAACATACACAGACTGATAAGATATAATTCAGGATTTGAAATGAAGCAAATAATACAAATAGAGGACTCAAAACCCATTCACAAGAGCTTCATTATCTTTTCGGTGTCCAAAACATGCATTACACCCTCGCAGAGGTAAAAGAAACTGTTAAAATATTTGGAGAGGTTTGATTCTTGCTTCATCACTTCTTTGGGTGAAAGAAGAAGTGAGTGTCAAAAATGTTCTCTTGAAATGAGCCAAATATGGCTTTTTTACAATACATGACTGGTCGAGCCAGGGACGAGGAAACATAACAAAACATGAGAGCCCATCCCTCCTTAAATGTAGGTGCATTAAAAATAGCATGGGAACCTTACAAACCCATACCTGTCATTTTGACCAAAAATGGAGAAGGTGACCCATTCTGCATTAAATCTAAGGTCATTGAAATGTCACTTTGGCCATAAACACGCCGTCGAGCCATTTTTTCGATTTTATCTCTCAGATTGCACCAAAACTTGAGATTAACCATAGAATCATGTAGATAATTTCACAAGCTTTCGTTGATATAAAGAACGTGCAATCTGAGCCTACGGATCAAAGATATGGAGATCTCGAAGATCTAGGCACAAAACAGTGAAAGCAGATTTTTTAAATTTCTTCCCGCATTTCGCCACCTGGATGACACGTGGCATGCATTGATTGGTCACGTGATTCTCTCTCCTTCGCTTACCCACGGGTTTTTCTTGAATTTTGACCTTTTTGATGATTTTGGGACTTTTTCCACTTTTTTCCGCGCTCCCGCCACTTGGACGACACGTGGCATGATCTTGTTGGAGGACAGGGCGCGGGGTCTTACTTCACTTTTACCCCTTTTTAACAAACTCGGCCAAAATATCTAACTTCCCCCAAGCTCCGTGACTTCCTACTCCATTGGACACGTGTCCAATTCCTATTGCCTACAGTCCCTTTCAAAACTCGCCTTTTGACTTTTGGACTTTTCCTTGCGACACGTGTCATCTCCTTGTTAGTCCTAAAGTTCTTACGGCTTTTCGCGTCCACCAGCCGCTCTTTTTGTCCCGATGTCCCTCAGTGTCAGGACAAGTTTCTTGTTTGGTTGAACTGGCGGTTCGCATCCATTTGTCCCAAATGTCCCAAAGTGCTTAGGAATGGGACAAATTCTTCCGTTCACCCGATCCGCCGATTCGCCTTTACGGCCCCAAATGTCCCGACGTTTGGTGAAAAGTTCTCCTTTTCGCCGATCCGGTGGTTTGCGCACTCCACGGGTCTGCCCGAATGTTCCAAAAGCTATTAGTCGATTTTCTTCTCTTTCGGCGAAGCAAGCTGCTGCCCCACGCGTCCCTCTAGTACCCGGTCTCGCTGCAATACTCCTTCGTCTCCTACTAATTCCCGCTCCAAGGCGAAGCCGTTCGCGTCCTTCACGACTCTTCGTCCCATATGTCCCTTGTTGTTTGGGCTGCCCGTAGGCTTTTCGCCAATCCGCGCCTTGGCGTCCCAATGTCCCACTTGTCCTGGGAGACAAGGACTTAGCCGATTTTCACATTTTTCGCCCAAGCTTATTTTCTACTAACTTTCTACATTTTCTCGAGCTTGTTCTTTTCGACTGGATGTTGTGGAAGTTAGAAAATTTTTCAAGGGACCTTAGAAACATGATTTTTTCCTGGATCAATCAATTTGCTTGGGACTTGAGAATCCTGATGTATGTTATCATTTCAACCTGGGGGTGAAATTGGATAACAATTTGGTGACTGGGGTCATCTCGCCTGCTAGATGAAAAGACCGGTTGCTCAAGGCCCATTAGGCATGGAGTCATCGAATATTCTATTTAGGACCCTAACTAACCTGTAATGTGCAAGGAGGAAGATGGAATGTTACCTCGATGAAAGCAAAGGACTACAAAACATCTCCATGACAGCAATGTTAAGTCGCCAAAGCACTTAGGAAAACAAAGCTAACTCTACAAAGAAACAATGTGCACAAGCACTTGAGGAAGGAAAATCTAATCTAATATTTACAGAGGTAGTGAACTTCCCTCTAGAAGCAACGCTTGAGATAGATTCCATTGACTGGAATCTGCAGTTCTTCACCATCCAATGAGGCCAATTGGAAAGCATTGTTGTTCTTGCACTTTGTGACCATGTATGGGCCACTACAAATGGCATCAAATTTTGAATGCCTTCCAGTTTTGCTCTGGTCCACATCCCATTTCAACACTAGATCTCCAACTTGAAAAGATCTATCCTCGAATTTCTATCAAAGGTCTTCTTGATCAAAGCTTGATCCTTTTCCATCGCTTGGGATGCCCGATTTCGATCTCTCGTAACTCCATCAACTTTGCATATCTCACCTCCATGGGCTCAAATTCAAGTAACTCCAGCTGCTTCATGAGTTCCAATGTTGGAAACTCCAAGTGACATGGGAAAGATTGCCCTCACTTCCATGACAAGCCCGAATGGAGAGTTTCTATGGACCTTTTGGGAGTTATCCTATTAGCCCATAAGGCTGATTTCAGCTTGGTATGCCAAGACCTCCGATTCTCATCAAGAGTTCTCCTAATGATCCTCAACAAGTTCTTGTTTGTAGACTCGGCCCGCCATTGCCACCCCGAGGGTAATAGTTTTGATGAAGTGCTTAGGTAAATACCATTCTTGACAGCCCACTCACCACCTTGGATCCAATGAATGCCAATGCATTATCGGAGATTATTGTAAGGTGTACACCAAATCTGGTTGTTATCCCCTCATAAAAGTCTAAGATGTTAGACTCATTCACCTCTTTTAGTGCTACTACTTCTGTCCATTTGGTGAAGTAGTCTGTGGCTGTCAAAATCCATTTATGCCCTGGCTTCTAATTGGGATTAATGACTCAATGAAGTCCAAACCCCATTGCATGAATGGCTGGTCAACTGAGATTGGATGCAATGGAAGGGCAGCAAGTATTTCTTTTCCTATGAAGAATGTACAATTCTTACACCTCTTGATCCATGCATAGCAATCACTGAAAATTTTAGGCCAATAATAACCAGCCTTCATGATTTTTAGAGCTGTCACTCTTGGTGCAAAATGGCCACCAGCTGGTCCACCATGAAACTCTTCCAACACCCTTTGAATCTAACTTGTGCTAATGCATCTCAGCAGCACTCCATTCACGTCTTTCTTGAACAAAACTCCATCAACAATGGCATACTTAACAACTTTGCAACCTGAAGTGTCTCCTTTGGGTCTTGTTCATCTCTGGAGGGCATAGGCATGTACTTAGGAAGTGTATAATACCTTGGGTCCAGCAAGGAGTGGGGGAAGCATTGTCTTTCTCTTGATTGCCACTTGGCTCATGGCTGTCCTGGACTATCAAAACAGCTTCTTCTTCGTTGCATACTTCCTTTTGCTTCCCCAAAACCAGCTGCTCACACAGTCCTTTCCCTCTTACCAGTTTGGTGATCTTGATATCAATGTCATATTCCATGACATGGGTGATCCAACCTGCCCTTTTCTCATTCAAATCCTTGTTGAGGAGGAAGTCTTTAACTCCAAGCATGTGATACCAAAGACTCGACCTTGTTGTTTGAGATTAAATGCTTGAATTTCTTCAAGCTTCGATTACGTGCAAGCACATGCCTCTCAATAAAAGAGTACCTTACCTCACATCATCTAGTGCTCTGGGCCAAGAAGGCAATCAGCTGCTCATCATTATCTTTGTTCTTCTCAGTATTAGGATGGAAGAAATAGTGTCATCACCTCCAAATGCATAGAGGATGAAATCCTTGGAGAAATCTGGGTTGATGAGAGTTGGTGCCTGAGAGATAGCTTCTTTGATTGCTTCAAAACTCTCCTTGCCTTCTGCTGTCCACTTAAAAGCCATGCTCTTCTTTAACATTTTGGTGATGGGCTTGACAAGGGTTGCAAAATCTGGGACAAACCTCCGAACAAAGTTTATCCTTCCCAAGAAACTTTGAAGAGCCTTCTTGTGACTTGGCAATGGTAGTGCTCTTATGGCTTCAACCCTCTCTGGATCAATTTCCAGTCCCTCTTTTGAGACAATATGGCCTAAAATTTTTCCTTCATGTGCAAGAAAGATGCACTTCTTGGGGTTCAAAGACACTCTGAACTTTCTACATCTCTGAAACACTTGCCTGAGGTGAAAGAGATGGTCTGCTACATTCTTTGAGAAGACAGTGATATCATCTAGGTATATCAGCACTATCTTGTTGATCAAGCCTTTGAATGCCATGTCCATTGCCCTTTGAAAGGTAAAGACTACGTTGGACAGCCCAAATGGCATCTTCTTGTAAGCATATGTGCCCCATTTAGTTGTGAAGGCTGTCTTGAATTGGTCTTCTCCCTTCACCATAATCTGATTGTAGCCTGAGTATCCATCTAGCAATGAAAACCTTTCTGAACCAGCTACAACCTGCAATATTTGCTCCATGGAAGGGAGTGGATAATGATCCTTGAGAGAGGCTCTATTCAAATCCCTGAAGTCGACACACAACCTGATCTCTCCATTCTTCTTTCTGACTGGGACTAAGTTGGCAACCCAACTTGAGTGTTTGATGGGGAAGATGATACTGGCCTCAATAAGCTTGCTTAACTCTTTTCTCATGAGAGGCTCAATATGGGGATTCACTGGCCTTTGCTTTTGCCTGACAGGCTTGGATTCCGGATCCAGCTCAATAGTATGTTGTGCCAATTCTGGGTTGAAACCTCTTAGATCTTTGTAAGTCCAAGCAAAAACATCTGGGAATTCTTGACAAAGCTGAACAAAATCAGATTTCTCTTGTGAGGTACTTACTTTGCCAATCTGCAATGTTTTGCCTTCTTCCACTAAAATAGGCTCTGCATCCTCACCCTTTACTTGAATGTTCACTTTCTCCTTCCGTAACTCGATCATTCGGGTGAAGATCGACTCTGTGGTTATGAGGCCTTTTGGTAGTTTGTTGGTTCTCGCCGCACTACTTGATCCCCATACCGCCGCTCTAGTCTGCCCCGATTCCTAGCCGAGAATTCAGCCTCTTCTCTTGTAAGAAATTGACGATCTCGTTGATCATTTTCAAACACCCGCAACCGGGTGTTATTATCCAGAACTCTGGCCTCACAATCACATGGATATGTGGCTGTTTTTTTCCTTTTGATGTTGTGAACCACATCAAACGTTGCTCCAATCGCCGCGAGCCTATCCGCGCTTCATTTTCTTCCCGGGTATGGACACAACGTTGAAAACTTCAAATCCTCAATGAGGTCCCATACCCTATTCTTGTAGCTCCTCAAAGTAAGTTGTTCTTTGTAGCATGTTGTCCCTAACTTGGCTTCGACGATCAGCTCACGCTATCCCCGAACACTTGTAAATTCCTAATGCCTTTCTTCATTGCCCAATGGTCACGACCCATGAGTTAAGGCTTCATACTCAGCATTGTGTTGTTTGAGCAGAAAACCGGAAACGGAAGGCGAGTAATACCTTATACCTTGAGGTGAAATGAGCATAGCTCCTCCTCCCGCACCTTGTCTACTCCTTGACCCATCAAAAGAACAATTGCCATACTTCATTCTTGTCTTTATGATCTCTGGCTTGATGATGCTAGGAAGAGGTTGATTCTCTTCGTGTATACAATAGACTCCCCGCCGTATTCTTCTACTTCTTGATAGGGATCAAAAGCATGTATCTTGTTTGCCCATTCATCAAGAGTTAGATCCGGGATACTTCCAACCTTGGTGTCAGCCTCATCGGTGCTTGGGTGATCTTCTTGATCAAATGCTGAGCAATTGGCATTAATCGACTTGGAGTGTAAGGCTCTATATGGAAGTTTGCAATAGGTTCATACCTAATTATAGCCTTAGTTCCATACCTTGTTCTAAAACGGCATGTGAGACCAATCAGCAGACAAATAGCCTCCAATTTTGGTTGTGAAGTCCCTTGACAAGCAAAGGGAAAAGAGTGGTGGAAGGTCTATGACTGATACATCTTGTAAAACAACAACATTTGGACATGCATCAAGGTAAGATTCGACTTTCTAATCGCTCCAACTATTGCTATTGCTGTCCCATCTAGCTGCACTACCCCTTTGGATGTTGTTTCATACTGGAGCCCTAGTTGATCAGCTATTTGCTTGGGCATCACTGAGCTACTTGCCCCGGAGTCTATCATGCAATTATGCACTAATTGATTTCAATGATTAATGAAACATAGAAAGGAGGGGGCTTCAACATTTTACCTTGTCATCCTCCGTGACTTCCTTCAAGCCGGGCAAGCATTTGTAAGCACTTTGTCTCGCATCCGAACCCGCTGATTCGAAGTTGGCCAATCCTTCATGGCAGTCTGCGCAGATCTCTTGTCCTGGGATTGATAGGGATTCCTACATTGATATATCGACGTTAGTCTTCTTCATCCTGCTCAATGATATTGAATGGTGATGAAGGATCTCTCTTTGTCCTTTGGTTTGCACGCTTACTCCTCGCACGTGGGGTAGCAAACAACCTGGCATTTGAGTTGGTCTAGGGCTGTTCTTGGCTGCCCTTGTGTATTTCAAACTCGACTCGCACAATCATTTGTGGAGCCATGGAAGGTTATGGATTGGTCGGGGCTAATGGCTGTTCTTCACCCAAATTTCTCCTTTTGACCTTGTGTTGGTCTGCAACACCTTGAGAAACCGCCGATTCATGCCACAAATCTTCCGCTTCACAGCTTTACCAATGTGGTGTCGTTTGGGGCTGATTCTTTGTTGAAATGTTTCTGGTTGTTGGTTGTTTCCTTGACTGCCCTCACCCTCCACACCAGTAGTTGTCACCATCAATGCTTGATTGAGAGCACCATTGAAACACATGGATTGGTTATGAGGCTCGTTGCATGGAAAGCACCAATCATATTCTTGGGCCATGTTATTTTGTGTTGGCACTAATGCCTTAGAGGCAGATATGGCATTTGGATTATAGGGCTGGAATGGTCTATTGGCTGGAGGCCTTGTTTGGCTTTGATTTTGATTTGTAGCCTGATTTGGTGACCTATTTTGTTGGTATGGGGGCCTAGCCTGGTATTGCGCTTGAGGCTGATACGGTCTAGCACTTTGAGCTTGCTGTCTTTTGATAGTAACCAGCTCATTTCCCAAATTTCAGAACTGTTTCATGACCTCTGGAGTTAATTTGGGGCACTTGAGATGAAGTGGAAGCCTCATTTGAACTCGATTTCTAGGAGTGGGAACATGAGCCAAAGTGGGTGCTTGACTAGTGCTTGAATTTTCTAAGTTTGGATACAAGGGCATTAGAGGCCAAGGAGCCACTTTTACCTTGAATAAGACAATTTTCGGCTCTAATGGCAATGCTATAAGCCATAGGGATTGTTGTGCCTCCCATGGACTGAATTAACATAGAAATATCAGAATTTAAAGCTTTGAGATAGTATAGAAAAGAACCTTCTATTGTTGGCCCGACCGCCACCTGGGAATCCTATCCCAAGACCTTTGAAATCTGAAGTCAAGTCACCACCGCTCGCTGGGAGCCCTCTCGATGGTTGTCACCTGCTCCAAAAGAGACAAGTTGTCTCCCTTCTCTCCAAATTGGTCATGAAGTGCAACACACATAGCTAATTCTAGTTTGTGATAGAACCGGCCAGAAGGCTCCTAAACCATTCAATGCTTTACCTTCAAGGAAGATGCTAAGAACTCACGATACCCACTTGCATTTCATTGATTTCATGGATCGCACAAAGGTTAGCAATATCTTTAACATGGTCACCGGAGTAGTCTGATTCTCTCCAAAGAAGTAGGGAATGTTCTTCAGGGCTGCAATAGGAACCGGATGTTGTGCATTGAGAGCAAGTGGGTCGCCGCCTCGTGAAGTTGACGTAGGGATTGTTTCGAGCCATTCTAATCGGTCTTAAAACCCTCAGATACCGAAAGAAAGGTCTGTCTGTGGGGAGTTGAGAGAGTTCTATTTGGTGGAGATGGAGACCTTTGAATCCTTCTTCCTCTTTGCCTTCTTCTTGGAGATAACTCGTAGGTATTCAAACAGGCTTCTTCTTCTCCAACTCTTGACCTTGTGGTGATTCTTCTCATAAGTTTTCAGGCCTACACTGCTGAAACCAGTTGATTCTTCCCCAGTGGAGTCGCCAGATATGCAAATAATAGCTCTTATAAGCAAGAAAACTACAACAGATGCATATCAACTTGCCGCAATAAGAATGAGACCTCTGGTCCCACCGGTGTGCCAAAACCCTTGTTGTTGCAGACTCACAAAGACCCCTGGATGTATATTAGGCTTCTAGGGTGATCACTCTAGCATCCAGTGTGATTGCACAACATGGAAACCTCTCTCCAAGTGTGGGGACTTGTAAAACTAAGAGAGGAATCTCTAGATTAGAGGCTGGTTCCTCAAACTCCTCTGATTTAGATCTATATTTTGCAAAACTACAGAGGTTCAGATCCTAATCCTACTCTAAACTGCAAGGAGACAGAGATAGAAAGTGCAAAAATAAAACTAAACTAACAGGTGATACACCAAAGGAGGAGTGGTGAAACATTTCTGTCAAGCAAATAGACACAGACCAAAGTTTACAACATAAAACATACACAGACTGATAAGATATAATTCAGGATTTGAAATGAAGCAAATAATACAAACAGAGGACTGAAACCCATTCACAGAGCTTGCATTATCTTTTCAAAGTGTCCAAAACATGCATTACACCCCTCGAGAGGTAAAAGAAGACTGTTAAAATCTTTGGAGAGGTCTGATCCTTGCTGATCACTACTTGCTGGAGCTAAAAGAAGAAGTTCTATCTCAAAAAAGTTCCCCTGGAAATGAGCCAAATCAAGCTTTTACAAGGTAAGTGGTCGAGCCTGGGGACAGAAACATACCAAAACATCTCGAGCCCATCCCTCCTTGAATGTAGGTGCATTAAAATGGCATGGGGAACCTTACAAACCCATACCCTATCATTTTGACCAAAATACAGGAGAAGGCGACCCATTCTGCATTAAATCTGGTCGCTTGAAATGTCACTGCCATGAACACACGTCGAGCCGTTTTCTCAAATTTATCTCTTCAGATTGCACCAAAACTCAAGATTAACCCTAGAATCATGTAGATAATTTCACAAGCTTTCCGTTGATATAAAGAACGTGCCAATCCGAGCTCTGGATCAAAAGATATGGAGATCTAAAGATCTAGGGCACAAAACAGGTGAAAACGGATTTTTTAATTTCTTCCCACACCCTGCCACCTGGATGACACGTGGCATGCATTGATTGGTCACGTGATTCTCTCTCCTTCACTTACCTACGGGTTTTTTCTTGAATTTTGACCTCTTTGATGATTTTGGGACTTTTTCCACTTTTTCCCCCGCTCCCACCACTTGGACGACACGTGGCATGATCTTGTTGGAGGATAGGGCACGGGGTCTTACTTCACTTTTACCCCTTTTTGATGAACTCGGAAAAAATATCTAACTTCCCCCCGAGCTCCGCACTTCCCTACTCCATTGGACACGTGTCCAATTCCTATTGGCTCTAAGCTGCCCCTTCAAAACTCACCTTTGACTTTTGGACTTTTCCCTTGTGACATGTGTCATCTCCCTGGTTGGTCCGGGCTGGCTCGGCTCTTTCGCGCCCACCGCATATTTTTATCCCGAATGTCCCACTTTTCCTTGTGCTGAAGTTTCTTGTTTTGGCCGAACCGGCCGGTTCGTGTCCATTTGTCCCAAATGTCCCAGTGCTTCGTGGGACAAATTCTTCCCGATTCGCCTGATCCGCCGATTCGCGTCTTTACGGCCCAAATGTCCCGAATGTTTGGTGCAAAATTTCTCCTTTTCGGCTAATCCAGTGGTTCACGTACTCACTGGTCCGAATGTCCCAAACTGTTAGTCGATTTTCTTCTTTCTACTGAATCGGCTTTCCTGCGCCCCACGCGTCCCTCTCGGGTCCGACTGTCCCGTGCTAAGCTGATTCCCGCTCCGGCCGAACCGGCCGGTTCGCGTCCTTCGCGTACCTTCATCCCATATGTCCCTTTGCTGTTTGGGCTGCCTGTAGGCTTTTCGGCCGATCCGCGCCTTGGCGTCCCAAATGTCCCACTTGTCCTAGGACAAGGACTTAGCCGATTTTCACATTTTTTCCGCCCAAGCTTATTTTCTGCAACTTTCTCACATTTTCTCAGAGCTTGTTCTTTTCGACCTGGACAGGGAAGTTAGAAAAGTTTCTGAAGGGACCCTAGAAACATGATTTTTTCCTGGATCAATCAATTTGCCTGGGACTTGAGAATCCTGATGTATGTTATCATTTCAACTCGGGGTGAAATTGGATAACAGAACTCGCTACTTCTTATAGCTCTTTATTTTCTTGAGTTATATCTTCTAAAGTGCAACAACATGAACCTACCGCTTATCACCGACCATCCCTGGAGGATCTTCTCAATCTGGATGACACATCATGTACCATGTTTAGCAATCTTTATGTACTCATTTATTTTCTCCTAGCCGGGAGTTTGAATAGGTTCTCTAGTTGTTCTTTGAAGGAGCTCCGCCCCTCTTCTACAAAGCTTGGAGGAGATGTTTGTTCTATTCTTTGAGCACTCTCTTCTCCTCTTTGGCCTCTTGTAGCTTCTTACTAGAGGGCATCTACAGCTGACAAGGCTTCTCCTTGTAGACTTTTTGATGAGGTTCCCATTGTGACTTGAGTCATTGTGAAGTCCTGTAGGAGACACATATTATTTCTTCTTTATGGGATCGGGGTAGGCTATCTCCATGACCCTTTCTCCCGAGGCACTTTTTGAGAAGTGAGTTATTACTTTTACTTCTTTTGTCCCTTTGATGTAACGACATGAGAAGTCCATAGCTGCAATGGGGACCTTCCTCTTGTGTTGACTCGGATGGTCGAGATCCTACTGTGACTTATGGGACTGTGGATTAGAAGAAGAAGAGGAAACGAGAGAGTGAAAGGGGAGCAACCGTAGTGGACTCAGTGGAAGAAAGCATAAACACTTGGTGGTGGCATGGATAGAGAATCCAATGTACTAGTGCTTACAGGCCTAGATTCACTACAAGAGAGGAGAAGGAGGTGGAGATGGAAGGGATCTATAGTTGGATGGAGGCGATACCGGGAGACAGATCCACAAGGGAGGAAAAGATGGAAGAGGTGGGAGATGGAAGGGAGGAAGATGGAGGAGAAGACATAGCCAAAGGAGTGGTTACCTGAGTGACAGGAGGAGGAGGGGGAGTAGAAGAGGGAATGGCAGGCATCTCCACAGTTGTAGATATGAAAACATCCTGATTGGATGTGTCCATTGGAACATCTACCGCTTCTTCTTTTCCTGGGGACACTAAGTCCACTATTTGTTTTGAGGTAGAAGGAGGGCTATCAGGAGCTTTCTCCTGCTGCTTGACTCTCCAACTTCATCCTTTCCTTTTCCCTTTGGCAAGTGATCCTGGCTTTGAGGTGCTCCTCCTAACGGGGAAGTATTGAAATCCACTCCAAGGTAGATAAGACCATTTCGCTTGCACTAATGCTCGTGACGTTACTGCAACATGGGCCGGACCCTTTCTTCTATGGTCTTGGGTTTCTTAGTCCTATCGATACTTGTAAATCTGCTAATCATCCCCATCCGTGTCAAGGTAAACCTAAACAAATTTCCTAATTAGTTTCTTGGAAATCTTTGGGATGATGGCAACTCCATAGTGGACGATCTTTGCTCAAGCCACCGAGAGTGATCCTCTCTCCTAATTTCAAATTCATGGTTCACATCTATCCATATGTACTCAATCTTTCTCTGGGGAGGCAAGCCCGTGTAGTCGAAGGTTGGCCTTACCTGAGAAATCATGCTTGAGTTGAGCAATTCCATCTCTCGCAAACATTTTTCAGCTTTACCTAATGAGGTGCAGGTGTATCTACCAACCGTGAGGGGGAATGGAGTTCCACCCTTCTTCCTTTTCATACACTTCTCGTGATATGTAATCATCTGCCTTGATAGCTCTAGGAGGATCAGCTTGGGCCCTGTGTACCTTGGTAACCTTGTTGGTTCTCCCAGAAAGTTGGCAGCCCTGAGATACGTGAAGGTGGGGAATTGTGTAAACAAAGCCCCCCATTTCTTCAGGCAATGGCCACACTCATGCTGGTCCGACCGTGTCTCATGTTCAGCCTCAATAGGTAGATCACCTCATAGAAGAAGGTGTCATTGATCTTGTTGAACTGGGCGATACTGGCCTCGAGCCTTAGCTCCGGGTAGTACTCATATATTTTGACCTGGGGCCATGTTCCACTCTGAATTAGTCCTGGGAACTCTCTCTCTGATGTGGCTGCATATACCACATAGGAGTTCATGTAGAACCTCCCAGTTGTCGAAACCTGTTGGAGCTGCTGCGAGATAGTATCACTTATGATCTCCCCCCGCCGAAGTGTTGATTGGGAGTATTCTTGCTCATAGTTTCTAGATATCTGAGCATCCATTTGTGAAAGTAGTGGGCATCAGGAAGCCCAAATACTCTGCTGAGGAAGGTGATGGTATCACTTAACTCTTCTGAGAATTCATTGTCATGGATGGTCTGCGGCCATCTACTCACCACTTTTTTATTCTTCAAGCAAACCTCATTCATCATCTGCATACACTTGTCTTCATTGTCGGTCCATGTCTTTAAGCATTCTTCAATGCTTACTACCACATACTGGCTATGGTGAGGAATGCCCAACATGATTTTGAAGTTCCAGCCATGAGGTTGATGATCACCTTGCCCTCCTTATCTTCGACACATCTTGTGTCTTTATTGTAACAACGGGCCACCAACATGATGAACTCATTGTTTATTGCACTTACTAGGAGTCCTGCTGCAAAGTGCAAGCAGTGGGTTGCCTACCATTTTGTCCATCCATGGGCCACCAGTAACTTGTTTGGTTCTTGCCTAGAAATTGTCCATATCTATGTGCCCAAGCTTTGAGTCTCTGATGTCGAGATTGCACTGCAAGTGAGTCAGGCATCCTGACTCTCTGATATTTGTATTTCATTTCTTTCTCTGTCAACTTAGCTTTCCCTTTAGACTTGGTTGGCTTCTTGCTTGACGAAGACATGTGTGAGCTCGAGGATGGCTGGCCGTTATTCTGCATGGAGAATCAAAGAGGTCCAACACAGGAGAGCCATGTCAACCATCATGTTATCCATAGTTTAAAGCTTGCAAAATGAAAAATGATCAATTTATAAGCCTTTGGGCATAAGGTGCAGCTTCACTGCAGGCTGCAGAGGCTTGAATTAGCAAGGCACACTTTTAAGAAGTGTTGCATGGAGAAGGCAAGCACAAGAGGGTGCAGTGGCACGGATTTACAACATACAACATGCAGATGTTGATGTCAAGGAAGTTGCTCAAAGACCTTAGGAAAAGTGGTTTGGCGTGGGCATATATTTACTTGATGTCGAATGCATTGTGGCACGCCAAGGCAATGATGTGGAAGTTTTGCATGCTCTTTTGGTGCACCTATGTGTGTTGGAAGGAGATGTTGCATAGATGTGAAGCGCGCTAAGGGTTTGGCTTGCACAACAGGTGGGTTTGGTTTACACAACATATAATGTTGTTGTCATTGCATTTGCGCCAGCTTCTACGCTCTTCAAGATTTTTTAAGCATGTCTTCCTCGCGTGGGAAGAGTTCATGCTGCATGGGATGGAAGTGCACCTATGGCACAACTGTGTGTAGTAGCATGAAGAAATAGTGCGCCAAAGGAAAATAGGACTGTTTGGCTGATTTCAAGGATTTCTTGATTTCCTCTCTTTCGGTTTGGATTTTGATGGCAAGGAGGAAAATCCTAGCAAGGTAGGGAGTAGAGGAAAAAGGGTTGGAGTTCTTTCTGAGGCAGAGCTTTCTAGATTTGTAGATCTAGAAGGAGGGGGAAGAGGGGTTTTTAGCTGGCTGATTGGTTTGTTAAATTATTTTTAGGTTCATTGTAATTAACATACAATCCTAATCACCTAACCTGACATAAAAACAATAAACAATGATAAGATTCGCGTAAGCCACTTACCAAGATATGTATAATGACAGATGCATGTGGATCCACAAGCATGAGGAATGACACGTGAGGTCGATTTGAAGACAACTAACAGCACAGAGAGGAAAGAATTTTCTTGATTTTTAATTCGTGAAAATGACAATGTGTTGAGTGCTCCTATATATAGAAAAATGCACATTTATTGTGCCACCAATCGCTTTTAGCACGGTTGGTGGGATGTCAACACGGAGGCGATTGTACCTTGGCATGAGTTTGAAGGTGTCGACACCACTTTTACTTCACCTAGGGTGCACTTAAGGAAGTGTCAACATATTGATGGGTGCACCTTGCGCAGATATAAAGATGTCGACACCAATATTTCAAAGTGCCTACAACACACTTTGTATGATGTCAACATATCGATGGGTCCACCTGGTGTGGATAGAAAGATGTCAACACTAAGATTTCAGCACCTACGGTGCACTTTTTCATGATGTCAACATATCCGATGGGTGTGCCTTGCACCCCTTAAGGAGTTGCGACATTTGGAGTGTTAACACTAAATTTTCTGCGCCAAAGGAGAAGGGTTTTTCGCCAAGTTTAGAAACAACTTGACTTTCTGGAAGGGGCTTAGGGGCCGATTTTGGACATTGTCAAACCTCCCTAGGGGCCAAACAAAATTTCAGTATGGTTACCTACAAAATTTCCTTGTCAATTTTACAGATTTCACACCTTCGGGTAAAGGTGATGTGGGTATATGAGATCTAGAAGGAAAAGCGAGATGGAGGAAGAGGGTGAGTTACCCACGGAGATAACGGGGTGTCTTTGTGAAGGTAGATGACGTGGCTCATACTTGGGTGTGAGGGATAATGAATGAAGTGTAGTGGGTGGTGAAGCAATAGCCGAGGGTATTAGAGGTATTGGTGGTAAAGAGACCTGTAGGTGCGGGTGTAAGTCACATTGTGTGCCCGGGTAGGTTATAGGTTTGTGAGGAAGGAATGGGTTGTTGTGCTTTTGGTTTATGGATGGGTGAAGGTTGCTTGACCATGTTGGGCGCTTGATGTCTTAAGACAGAGATGGGACAAGCGAGTGTGATTGGTGCGGTCTGGGTAAGAGGTTGATGAGTTTTTTTCTTTGGTTTGGGTGTCTGAGTAGGTGTGGTATTAACGTTTGAGGATGTAGCTAAATCCAATTTAATAGGTGGATGAGTAAGACTCGGTGGTTGGGGTGACCCCTAAAGTGGTAATAGGTTTAGTTGAGGCAAATGTTGTAGGTGTGGGTTTGGGTTTGGTTTTAGATGTAGGTCGTGTTATGGGTAAGGGTGTGGTTTGAGTGCTAATAGTATCATTGGAAGGGTTGGATACATAGGTGGTTTCATTTGGTTTGATCGAGTCAAAATGTGTTTGGGTAGATAGTGGAGGTATCAGCGAGGGATCTCTGCATCTGTGTTGAGATGGGGAGTAAGAGGCACCCCCATAGTAAAGTCCTATCCACATAATCTAAGTGATTAGCCAAACATGAGAACGACACATCTGTGGGTGGATTTGGTGAGGACCTAATGGAAATTCCCATAAAATGTGTCTTAGAGATGGGGAATTGGCTAGCTTTAACTTCCATGGGTAAGAGAGCTGAAAGTAGGTCTATTGGATTTTGGGTAGTGGATGGAGAATGCTCACCAAGAGACAAAGGTATCTCAACTGGGTCGATGATAGGTGGAGGAGATGATGGGAGCTCCTCTATAAGTGGAGGAACATATGGGCGTGCCTCTATGGGTGGAGGAGGCAATGGGTTCTCCTCTGTGGGTGGAGGAGATAATGGGAGCTCCTCTATGGGTGGAGGAGGTACTGTAGGTAAAGGTTCTCTAAGTGGTGAAGCCAGGGGTGAGATGGTCTTGATGTTAGAGGAAGACACCTCCGTAGGTGATGCAGGAGATGAAAGGTGTTCCTCTGTTGGTGAAGGAACATGGGAGGTTGGTTCCAATGCGGAAGGAGGATTTCAGGCTAGGATTTCCTCTATGGAAGGGATGTGAGGTAAGTGGGAGGCAACAAGTAGCTCGTTAAAGATATCATGAACCTCACGGGTATGGGTATCGTGAGTTGATGTCTCACCAGTTTGATTGGATGAAGGGGCATGGTTGGGAAATTTTTTTGAATATTTGTAGATTTTGGTTGGGGTGGTGTTGGGATTATCCACAGTTAACTCACCTTCTCGAGCATTTCTTGGACAATATTTTTGAAAGTGATGCGATTCTTGTCACTATGACCCTTTACTCGATGATAGTTATAGAAATCATGTTCTTTATACCATGATGGGATGGGGTGAAGGTGGTCAAAACCAGCATGTGGTTTTATAGGTTGAAGGGTGATGGCTTCAGCTTTGATAAGATTTCCTAAGATAGAAGAGTAAGGTTCCCAATTGGGGTATATTTTCACCGCTCTCGTCCTGGATTGAAAAGTCCGGACAGATGAGAGATTAGATGAGGTGTAGCCTGATTTGATGGATGAGCTGGTTCGAGCCTTGAGTATCACTGCGTTAGTGGTGCCCTTAGCTTTTGAATAATTGGTTTGTGGTTTGGAAGAAGAAGAGGTATCATTCGACTTGAATGCTGAATTCTTATTATATAATTGGATTTTCTTCTCTTTGATGGCCCAAATCTCTAACTTTCATGCGATAGTGAATGCCTCATCGAGCGTTTGGAAGGTTTGGACCGTAAGGTCGGGGAGACATATCTAGCACAAGCTCGTGTGAAGAGCTTGATGAGTTCAGTTTGTGGCGGTTGGAAGGTAAGTTAATTGATTAGGTCGGCAAGGCCGAGTGACAAAATCTGTTATAGATTCATCCTCATACCGACGTGTGGATTATAGATCGGTCATGGTAACATTCTTGACGATATTGATAGAGAAATGATCCGAGAAGGCTTGGGCTACTTGATTGAATGAGAATATAGAGTGTTTGGGTAACCCACTATACCAATCTAATGCAGTCCAAAGTGAGGGACATGGGAAAGGTTCTCAAAAGCAAGGCATCATCGTGAGTGATCGATAAACCGTGTTTGAACGATCGCAAATGTTTTCGTGGGTCTTCTTTGCTATTGAAACAATTGAATTTAGGCATTTCCCAATGCACATGGTGGTATGAATGGATAGGAATGAATGGGTGAATATGCTCATTGCAAATATCGTCATAGTTGAGAATGTTAATGAGCTGAAACCGATGCCTCCAATGTTCCGCATATTGTCCAACATCAATTTAATTAGGTCGTTGGTGGGTTGTGATGATTGGATGCCTCCCATAGCGTGAGAAGGTTGGTTTGGGCATATAATAAGGGGTGGCACTCCAGGTGTATGGGGCCACCATATAGGGTGGTGAAGAAGAAGGTAGTGAAATATGGGGGTACGTTAATTCAGGAATGAATAATGGATGAAAAAGGAGGTCTTTGGCAGTAGTATGTATATGGGGGTGGAAGGGTCGTGGTAACCCTAGTGGTAATAAGGGCTAATGATTGTGGAATGGAAAGAACCACGTTCTGAAATGGGGTAGGGGTCATTGACATTGGAGGTGGTAATGTAGCTATAGGTATGTGTGAGACATTAGGGGTGGATGAGGTTGTGTTTGGGGTAGTTGTTGAGGGTACGGTGGATGTAATGGGGGCCACAGAGGTAACAGATGCAACAGTCATAGTGGGTATAGGACCTAACTTCAACCAACTAGAGGTAAGGTGGATGCGGGCAGCATGGAGCTAGATAGGGCCGATGCGCAGGAGTGGGTGCGAGAGCTAGGGGGATAGATACGGGCATGCTGTACATCAACTGACCCGAGGCATCTCGAGTGGATGAGTGGGAAGGTAAAACTGCAAGGCAATAGGGTTCTGGTCAAGGAGTCGTGCGAACTCCTCATCTCTGGTAGCAATAGTAGTAGGCTAGATGGGATCCATGGCTAGTGATAAAATAGAAGGTGGTGAAGGACTAGGTGGGAGTGGTTGACAACTAGCGTGGAATATGAGTGCGCTTGCTTTTCTTCAGGTCAGCACCATGTGAACTAGTACTAATCGGGTAGAAAGGGTCGTTTCTCTATAAATGACATAGAGAACAACAGAAAGTGAATCTGGTGACAAAAAGTAGATTAAGTACCAAATGGTGGCTGGAATGTAAAATAGGCTAACCGATCTTTGGTTAGGTAAAACCGACACTAGTCGGGGATAATCTTCCGCCGGGTTACTATAGAAAATGACAATGAGTGAGTAAACAAATGAGGCAGGTAAGGTAAAATCATGTATGCCAATTCTAAGGATTTTGACAACGTCAATAGGAATGATGACAAAGTGATAGAGACTATGAAAAGTGGTAGAAGGTGAAGTAAAATGTCCTTTTGAGTAGGTTAGCAAAAGGACCCGAACTAATTTTGGTTGGGTATAACCAATGGCGGTCGAGGTAACCGACGATGGTTAATGTGAAATTTAAACAATGATGAAAGAAAGTGGTTGTGAATGAAAATCTGATGTAGAATCAGACCCATAATTCTGAGAATGATGATGATATGGCCCAAGCACACTCAGGTGAAGCCGGAATACACTAGTCCTGTGATGAGGAGTGTGCAAGGATGAACAAAAAAAAGTGATGAACATGATCTCTCACCTCAAAACGCAAGCCAAGCAAAAACACTAAGAAAATGTGATCCTAGGAGTTCCCTTTCTATTATGTTTGTTTATCTTATGCTATTTAGGGACTGACACATGAATTGTGAAATAGAGTTTTTGGTGAGGATGGCTTCCTACAAAGAAGGAGATCTAAAAGGTGAGGTTTCATGTATGTTATGGTGGGGGTGGGCTTCGCTCGAAGTATGACTCGACAAAGCAAAGTTGAGCTAGGTACCCACCGTGCCATAATCTTGTGATCACCTACAACTTCTTTTAGGTAGGATGTTGTTTAAGAATGTATGTATTTTGAATTTTTGTGAGGTTTGGTAAGAATCATAGAAAGAGAAAAGGATAGAAGAACTTTTCTATGATTTGTTTGTCAACCATCGGTGGGCATGAATTCTAGCGTATAGGTTTCTCTTAATTAATGTGAGCTAATGCAATAAATCAAAATGGAATGCACTTATTTTTAAGCCCAAATCAAAATGTGAAATTGCATGACATAATAAGATGAAGAGGAAGAGGAATGCTCTTTCACTACAATGCGAAAACATGAAGAAATGATTCTTTTAATTACACCAAAAGAAAAAGTTTCCTTAGAGAAAATAGAAAGAAGAGGTGGATTACCATAGAAGAAAATTAGTGTGTGCACTTTTTAAGGGAAAAAAACACACAATTTTTTTCCTAGGAATGAATGAAATGAAAAGAACCTCGGATGGGTCCCACCGGCATGCCAAAATGTTTCACCTTTTTCTTAGATCATTTCTTTGAAGTGTTGGCGAAACTGATAGGGTAACAGGTGTAGGAGGAATACCTATTCAAATGTTGGTTGATGGGTTGTTGTGTGTGTATGACTTCGGATCCATAGCTGATCGTGAGAGTTTCCTTTTGGCTAGGAGGAACTACCTAAAATGAAAAAAAGACCACCAGAAGGAATTAAACAATATGGGCAGTGAACTGCCTAGCGTATGATAGATCTGGGAAGTATGATACTTCTTAGATGGCTGTCAATCCACTATTTTAAACAATTCAATGTTAAACAAAGTAAATCCTATTGTTATTTTAAAATGATTTAGGTATCTCACTTAAAAACACAATAAGAAAAATAGATCTAATCTAACAAGGCTAATCTAGAATAGAATCCAAAGGTCGAATGATTGGTTTTGGGTCTCTACAAGTTTGATAAAGGTCTCGGGTAGATCACAGGTGAATGAGGGTGAGATGAAATTAGGTGGGTAGGTCTTTGTTCTAGGATGTGTGGGCAAATACAGAGACCGGTATTGGTTAGGGGTGAGTCGATGGCGTTAGGTGTAATCGGTGCTAGTTCTTGTGAGATCTGGAAATTTCACGGAACAAGATTTTGGTCTCCTTTGTGATTGCACAAAGGACTTTGGTTGGTCGAGATGAGGTATTAGGTGATTGGAGTAGGCTTTGGAGAGGTTTTAATGGGTATATGGAGGTGAAAATGTTGGAGAAGGTCAATAGGGGGAAAAGTAAACAATGGATGATAAACAGATGATGAAATGAAATAAACCAGAAAGTATGATGTTATACTTACTTGGATTCCATTCTTGAATGCCTGTGTGTGAGGGATGGAGGTGTTGATGATGGGTTTGAAGGTTGCAAGTGATCACCAACTAAAGAAAAGATTTTGCATGGACTGCATGTACACTCCTCTTTTGCTTGGATAAATTAGATCATGGTTGGGATGGCTTTCAGAGAAGATGCTCAATCTCCTTCCTTGGATGCGAGTTTTCACTGGAATTTGCTCTCTGAAGATGCGTTATCTCTTTGAGATGTGTTCTTGCTCATCAAATTTCTCCCAATGTTTTCCAACTTCCAACCTTGAGAATAAGGTTGTTTTGGGGTTAAAAGGGGTAACCGACGGTGGTCCGGCTTAACTAAAGGATGCTTAGGGGTAACTGGCATCGGTCAAGGTGGGATTTCCTAGGTTTACCAAACTAGGGAGATCCTCCCGATTTCCTTGGATCTCGTGTCATTATCTTGCAGATTAGACCGAAGAAGCTTCTTGTGAGCATGCGGGAATGTAGGCATTGCTTTTTAGGGTTTGGGTAAGTCTTAGTTAGTTATGGCAACTTACTAATAATAGGTCTTAGGTTGAGTTGGTTTGATGAGGTGTCTAAGTGAATCAGATGTGGGGATATTATTTAAATAATATATTTAAATAATAAATATAGTGAGGATAATGCATTAATTTAATTAAATTAATTAAATTAATATTAGTGGGGTGAAGGGGTTCATGGCTAGGTAAATGTAATAAAGGGTGCGTATATGTCAAGGGACAAAAGGGGAGTGTGACCTAATTTTAGTGTCTACAAGCCCGTATGGAGATTCATGCCTAAGGAGGGAGATAGATGACCGATCTCCATGCCTCTGATTTTACTATATAGAGATGATGTTTGTAGAGATATATCGATGTAGCCTCGATTTGAAGGCATTTTTGATATGATGTATATGGCTCGATTTGAAGCCATACATTTTTTGTACAAACATTTTGAGATGGATATATGTATATACATCTTTTGAGCCCAAAAATGTGTTATGTGATTGGACTTATGCTTTTAATTTTGATAGATACAGATAGATGTTATAGATGTGATAGATAGATTATAGATGATAGATGGATTATAGATGTGATTTAGTTTTGATTTGACATAGATGAATGATTGATTAAATTAACATGTTAAGATGTCAATTTAATTGGATGAACAAATAAACACGGGTAATGTCTATTTGATTTGATAAAAAGAAAGTGATGTAATGATCTTATCCCTTAGAAAATAAAAAGAACTACAACTAGATAGGAGGATGAACGATAAGTTATACCCCTAACTCGACCATAACTAGAGACCTTGATGGTAAACCGAAAGATGATGCACATAAGGCCATAGACATAGATAAAATGAACCTAACACTATTTAGTCACAAACTGGATCTAGGAGGTAGATGGAATGAGAGATAAGTATGTATCTCGTCAAAACACATGAAGGACTGAATACACGCTCATATGGGAAAAAATAGGGTCTCCATATGATCGAAAAGGTCTTATACCCCAGCTTCATGTTTTTTTATAGAAAAGCAAACTGATCAATGCGGGAAGTTTGCTAGATATGGAAAGACTGATCGATACAGGAAGTCTTTTAGAGATGCTAAAAAGTGAACAAACTAGTCGATACGGAATTTTGTTGCTGCTAAGGCTGATCACTATGAGAATCTTGGAAATTCCATGAAACAAATAGCCATCCTTCAAGGGAGTGGTCTGTATTTTGATTTTGATGGTAGCCATCCTTCGAGGGAATGGTCTACATTTTTGATTTATTTGATAAGGCATAGATAGCTATCTTCGAGGGATCAGTCTATCTTTTGGGATTAGGATAACATCTCTTCTTTTTTAGCTTTGGAAGAAGCTGAGTTTAGACCAGGTAGATCAGATAGAGGGGAAGAAAATGTATACAAGCACGTACTCATGCCCCAAGTGGATTCGATTAAGATAGACACCTAGGACAGGTGAAGTAGTGATTAAGGTGTTCCTACCATGAGGAGGAATAAATCCATAAGGAAAATGCCATGAGTAGAGCCGCAGTACTCACATTTAAGGTATAGAAAGAAATAACACGGAGAACCACATAGTTCCAAATCACTACGAAATGCATGACTGGTTACAAATGGATGAAAGATCTATTTTGTGACTAAGATCATGTAAGATAAAGTTTAACAATAGAAGGGCCTTAGATGCAATGCATTAAGAGGTTCCACTTTAGGTATACCATCCATGGAAGATAGGTGATAAGCCCCGGACCCATACTTATGAGTGATAACGTATGGTCCAATCTAGTTAGGAGCAAACTTACCACATTGACTCCATTCCAGTGTAGTGACATTTTGGTTTTCTTTAAGAACAAGATCACCAATTTTGAATTCACGCTACTACAAGTGCTTGTTATAAGCACATTTGACACGCTCAAGATAGACTTGATGATGCTCAAGAGCATTGAGATGATGTTCATCTAACAACTCAAGTCAGTTGCCAGATAGTTTTGACGATAGTCTTCATCAGAGACCAACTCTCTGAGAGAGACGCAAAGAGAAGGAATCTAGACTTCCAAAGGAAGGACAGCCTCAGACCCATAGATGAGAGAGAAGGGAGTAGCACTGGTAGGGGTATGAATGCTAGTCGATAAGCCCAAAGAGCAAAAGGGATGTGTAAGTGCCAATCCCTACCAGCTCGACTAGTTACTTTCGTGAGGATATTATGCAAAGTTTTATTAGAAGCTTCGGCTTGGCCGTTAGCTTGGGGATAGTATGGAGAAGAAAATTTGAGCTTAATATTGAAAGTGTCACAAAGTTTCTTCAAATATTTGTTTTTGAAAGACTTTTCATTGTCCGTAATGAGTTTATGAGGAACACCAAAGCGACAAATGATGTGTTGATAGACAAAATCAACAATAGGTTTAGCTTTGGTTGATGAAAGAGGAATAGCCTCCACCCATTTAGTGAAGTATTCCGTGGTAGTAATGATAGAGTGATGATGTTGCAAAGAGAAAGGATTGATGAGACCAATGAGATCAAGACCCCATTGTGAAAAAGGCCACAAATCCGTTGCAGGTTATAAAGCCTGACTAGGGATATGTGTAAGATTAGTGTGTTGTTGACACTTGACACATTTCTTGACATACTCGCAGCAGTCTTGATTAATAAAGGCCAATAGTAACCTAAACGTAGGATGCACTTAGCCATGGCCAAACCACCAAAGTGTCCACCACAGATACCGTTATGGACCTCCTGAATGGCTTTAGATGATTCGGAGGTTTTGAGGCATCGAAGAAAAATACCATCAAAGCCACGTTTGTAAAGGATTCCACCCAGAATAGTATAGTAGTTTGCGCATTGGATGAAAGATCTTCTGCCATTGGTAGTCAAATCTGGAGGAAGAATTGAGTAAGATAGATAATCGAAAATGTGTTGATACCACTCATCTTGAGTATCAGTCATGATGGTGTTGATTGAAGGCAGCTGCCTGAGATGAGATGGTCGGTCTACACACTGAACAACCACGTAAAGTCACAAATCCTTAGTGAATGGAGGAATAAGTGAGGCTAAAGAAGCCATCGTATCTGTAAACTAGTTTGCAGTGTGAGGAATAGCCTGGATAGTAAATTTATCAAAATATTGAAGCTGAACGAGGACAATATCGTGATATTTTTGAAGGATATCATTTTTGCACTGATAGACACTAGTGATTTGATTAACGATGAGCTCAGAGTCACCGAAGATGTCGATATGGCGAGCACTAAGATTAATGGTGTTTTGAAGACCTAAGATGAGGGCTTCATATTCAGCCATATTATTGGTACATTCAAAGTTAAGCTTGTGTGTGATGGGGATAGGTGTACCCCAAGGAGGAATCATAATGAAACCTGCTCCTCCCCCTTGCTGACACTTGGACCCGTCAAAGAAGAGTTTAAATTTAAATGGAGACAGACCGAAATCAATTTGTTGGATGGATTCGTCTGGGAATTGAGCAAGAGGGACTTGATTGTCCGGAAGAGGGGCATCAGCTAATTGATCAGCAATAACCTAGCCCTTGATGGATTTTTGTGAGATGAACTCGAGGTCAAATTTTGTCATGAGCATGAGCCAATGAGTGATGTGATCATTGTGATATGGTTTTGCATGCATTGTCTTGAGTGGATTGACACTCGTAACAATGTAAGTTTTATGATTAAGGAGATAATGATGAAGCTTAGAAGTTGTGAAGAAGAGAGCACAACACAACTTTTCAACTTCAGAATAGCGAGTTTCATACTCGTGAAGAGTGTAGATGATATAATAGACAGCTTGTTCCTTACCATTAGCATCTCGATGTGAGATCATGGCTCCTAGAGCATGGTCAGTCATAGAAATATAAAGATAGAATGGCTCCCCCTTGCATGGAGGTGTGAGCACAGGTGGAGAAAGAAGATAAGCCTTGAGATCATCAAAGGCTTTTTGACAATTCTCATCCCATTCAAAATGTAATTTTTATGGAGGAGGTGATGAAAAGGTTGACAATGGTTTGAAAGTTGCGAGATAAAGTGACACACTGATTGAAGGTGTCCTTGAAGACCATGAAGTTTTTTAAGTTGGAAGGAGGAGGCATCTCGATGATAGCCTTTATTTTATGGGATCAACCTCAATACCCCTGATAGAATTTATGAACCCTAAGAGTTTACTGGTGAGAATGCTAAATACACATTTAGACGGATTTAGGTGAAAAGACAGAAATGAATGAGTCTATCAAAGAGAGAGTGCAAGGATGAGAAGATGATCCCTGACGGTGTTTGGATTTACCAAGGATTTCATTGACGTAATCTTATACAATTTTGTGTAAGAGGTCATGGAAGATGTAGGTCATCGCGTGTTGATAAGTTTCCCTGCGTTCTTAAGACCAAAGGGCATGACGCGATAATGAAAGTTTGCCGAGGGGTTATGAAGGAAGTCTTATGCTGATTCTGCAGTGCGATTAGGATTTGATTATACCCAGAGAAACCATCCATAATAGAAAGCATCTCGTGGCTGCGAGTTAATTCCACGAGTTAGTCAATGCTAGGTAAAGGGAAATCATCTTTGAGGCAAGCGAGATTGAGATCTCGAAAGTCGGTGTAGATTCAAATTTTCCCAAAGTGGCTTTGGTTAATGGTACTATATTTGAAACCCATTGTGGATAGTCAATGGGTTGGATGAAGTCACTGAAAGCAAACCGCAGCTCTTCTTTAACAAGGAGAGCTACACGAGGATACATCTTATGTAGTTTTTGTTTCACTAGTTTTATGTCTAGAAGAACGAGCGATATTGTGGACCACGATTTTAGGATCGAGGCACGACATATATTCATACGACTAAGCAAAATTTTGGCAATAGTCGAGAAAGAAAGGTGGTGAAGTCTCCTAACTCTTGTGGGTTAAGAGATTGGCTGACCTTAATTATGCGAGGGTATTCGAAGTCCCTATATTAAGGTTGACGATGGATTCGTTGAGAAGCATAGATGTGTCGAAAGAATGGTTTTAGGAAGATAATAATCCTCATCCCCAAATAAGTAAGGACATAATCATCATCGCAACGGTGGATAGAAATCGATGGTAGGAGAATCATCTCCAACTATTTCGGGGTAGACTAATGGTATGGAAGTGACCTTGCCATTAGTTTTATAGGTCAGTGGACCTAAGGAAATGGAATTGACTAAAAAAAAGTTAGACGGGATGGAAATGGTGTCATCTACATCAAGCGATGCTTCAGACATGACGGGAGAAGATGGTTCCTCAATGGAAAGAGGCTCGAGAGAGAATGGTGACGGTGGCTTTTGAGGGAGGTTTGAATCCTAAACCAAATTTTTGATGTGGTTTAAGAGTTGGAATGGATGCAAGGTCATGCACACCCTGTTCATACTTTCCCCTAGGCCAAAGCCCTTCCATGAGCATCGATATAGGTAAGTCTTTGCAAATGTGGGATTATGTAGATGATCAAACCCTACGGAAAAAAGGTTTGGCCCTAGGAGGAGAGTCACGGACAAAAGTGAGGTGTATCAAGACCCTTTGTAGATGAAGTTGGTCTATCGATTAGGCAAACCAAAATTGATAATGCAGTGAGACTTAGTTGATATTCAGGTTGTTTGTTTGGCCTATCATACTCGTTAGATTTGAGATGGGCGTCAAAAGAGTGAAGGAAGCCCCTAGTGCGAAACGTTAAAACGTATCTTCCAAATTTTTTAGATCTAGTATTTTTTTTGTAGGTATGGAAGAAGATGAAGCCTCGTCGGGAGAATCAGCGTTCTCCTTCGAGGGACGAGCCTATGGTCATATCACAGTCTGTGCGGATGGAAAAGGATCACCTAGATGAGTATAGATTTTTCCCTCATACCGATATTAAATGCATCGATGGAGGGTGAGCCCCTTTTTTGGAGGCTTCTAGGTTTATGATTTTTTTGAAAAGAATTTGGACGGAATATGATTGAGGAGGGGGCATATTGTTATGTCCCGTATAAGAAGTGAATGGTATGTTTTGTTGAGGCATTAATGGGGGATTTAGCTACTTGATTAATAGGATGATAAGAGGAATAGCCGGGCATTACGGGTGTCACCTAGCGAGGTATACGGTGTGAAGGATCCACGAGTATAAATAGGTTGTGAGATGAAAAGTGGTTGAGAGAAAGACTCTATTTGAATGAATAATGGAGCTCGTGATTGGTGGGTTCCTACACTTGCCGAATAAATTGAAATGTATTAAGGAATGTGGGTTTTGATTTGATTTGATATGGTTTTGATGTGGGAAACATCCTCTCGAATGAGGCTTTTGACCGTTGGATTAGTTATTAAGGGTGTAGATGCCAAGGGATGGGTAAAAGCCATTATCGCTGGAGCCATGGAAGAAAGACCCACTGGAGGACGAGAAAGAGGAATGGAATGACTCATAAGAGGGGTTGGCTCAAAGGGAGATACTGACTTTGAGATGTAATAGACGGCATAGAAGAATTGACAACAACTTGTGGGAGTGTGGACGCACTCGTCATAGCTAAAGAAGAGGGCCTCTCAAAAGTAGGCTGTGGGGTAGATGAGGTAGCTGCTATACTAGGGATAGGTAGCGTCATTTGAGAACCAGTCGACATGGTTGGTGGAAGAGAAAAAGGAGGCATAGATGCACCACCTTCTTTCATGGTTTGAGGCGAAGAAGCATGCCAACTGTTCTATGAGAGCCTGGGATGGCTCATGAGGATAATTGTAAACCTGTTGGATTGGTGGTCCATGATCAGATATTCAAGTAGAATTATGCACTAAGTAGTCCATAAGGGCTATTGGGTTGTGGTCAAGGAGAGCCTAAAATTCAGGATCTCCACGAGGAATATACTCTATATCAGGGATAGATGATGCCTCTGAAGGATCGGGGGAAGCCGGTCGTGATGGGATCGTTTTAGGATAATAGAAAGGATTATACGACCAAGATGGGGAACCAACTAACATTGGTCCTGAAGAAGACCCAAGAGGGTGCTGAAACATCTAAATTGGCGGGGGTCTCAGATGAGGAAGAGGCTTGTTGAGCCATTTTTCTAGATTGTGACCGGGTAATGACCAACATAAACAAGGACAAACACGGAAAAGAAAAATATATTAAAATAATTAGTACATGAGACAATTAATGTAGCGTAAGTGATTTTATCTTTTAAGTTTTCATGCTTTTAAGAAAGAAAATGGTAGGGAAGGCTTTGGGGCAGGGAACTACTCAATTAGATAAACTAAGGATGGTTTGGGAATGTTCAGTGAGGAGTCCCGAAGGCACTTCAATAAGTGAAATCTTTGGTACATGGCTTGATATGGGGCCTACCCCCATACTTCACACGCCACTGCGATAAGGGAGTTGGGTGCTTTGCCAATATATACCAGAAATTTTGTGAATTTGTGGCACGGTGGAGTACCGCGTAGGCTCTTCCTCTTAGATGCCACTTCCAAGTAGGCGAGGCCGTGGAGGAGTTTTTGTTTAAATGCTTTATGCCTAGTGAGTTTGGCTTTGTGTGCAAGGGTGAAAAATAAAAACAAATCAAATAGTGTCACTACTGATTTTGATTAATTTTCCATCCTATTTAGAAAACTAGGTGAAGAACATACCACAAAAATGAAAAGAAAATGTTCTTTTTAAGCACTCAAACCGAAGTGTTTGATTTCAATGAAAAAAGTCAAAAAATTTCTTTCCCAATGCAATTAATTCATTTTAAGCGCAGAAAGCCAAAGTGTTTGAGTGTCATAAAAACAAACAAACAAGTTCTTTTTAAGTTCTTAAAAAGGAGAAAACACTCAAAAGAGAAATAAGCATGTAGTTTTTAGCTCTCAAGGTGGGTGGATTTTGAAAAGTGCATTTGTTGAGATTTTTTTCTTCCAATCAATCCTACGAACTGCTCTCAAAAGACAAGTTTAAGCAAAAACATGCAATACAAGAAACCCAAGAAAATATATCCAGATAACTAGATACTAGTGGAAAGAAAATTTCTATTTCAAGAATTTAGAAAATTTCAAAGAAAGGGAAATTTTGCACAAAGAGATGAATCTAAAATGCAATATTGAATTCAAATAAAAAATTTACTAATCTTTAGAAATAGAAATTAGAATTGAGATTTGCAAAAAGAGAAGGATCTTAACTTCGCAATTTTAGAAAAGAAGCAAGACCGAAACGAAGAAAGGAAATGCTTAGGAAAAGCGATGAAAATCGGTGAGGAAAAAAACAAAGCTCAAAAATGGAAAAGAGACGAACTTACCAATAAGGGACTTTGGTAGGGTCCCACGCAGGTGTGCAGATGTTGATCAAGAATTTCTGCACTTGTTACCTGTCCAAGTCAATGAACCAAACTAAACACAAAAACCCTGGAAAAACTCAAATAAATTTGATACCTAATTGATGGGACAAGATTCGAAGATATAAATGAATGTCGATGAATTCAAGATGGGAACACACGAGCAATCCTGTGGAGTAGATCCAAGAACCCTGCAATGCACAAATGCTTAACAGAAAAAGACAATGTTAGAAGATAAAAGAGTGAACTACCCAAAAGTGGAGTGGAAGCGGTGAGCTTCCTTGGAGGATGTCGAGTTCACGTTCTCAATTAAGGATAATGGAATACACGATAAAAGATGTAAGAAAATGTTTATATTTTTTTATTTTAAGTTGTAGATGTAATGTAAAAATAGCAGAGGAACCGAAAGAAAGCAAGAAAGCGTAAGAAAAGAACTAAAATTGTGTTACTTGAATTCTGTACTTTTCTCGTAGGTTGGTCGGTGTCGATCAAGCAGTTGATCGGCGTCGAAGGTTTGAGTCGAGTGTTGATTGGACAAATTGGCATCGATGGAAGATTAATCGACATCAACCGAGTTGGTCAGTCGGCCGTCCGAAAGCAAATTATAGAAATCCACAAAGGGAATACTCGAAAAATGCTTGATTGATGATTGATGATTAATGAAGGGAGTTGTGGAGACCCGTGAAGAGCTGTAGACACGCATACTGAGACTTCCACCTGTGTCAAGGGAAAATTGGGGATACTAGGAAGTTTGAGGAACTTTAACAAAGTTTCGGAGTTGCACCAATAGAGTAACGATGATCGCCTCTAAGGGATTAAAATGCACAAAACTGTCTCTCTCTGATAATCTCTTTAATTTCTCAAACAAAATAATCTCCAGGTGACCAACTCTTCTGAATCTAACCAAAGAAGAACTTTGGTCATGTATTTATAGTTGGCATTAACCGAGATAAAATCGGTCTTTGTTCGAATAATTGGCATCGATCGAAGATGGATCGGTGCCAATCAGGGGAACAATCTCCCAAAGAGACAAAGAAATGAGTTGTGGGGATAAAAACTTGTCCCTACAACTCAAATACGGGTAAAAACCCACTACACATGTTTAGGAGAGGAGAAAAAGGTGGGATGGATGGAGAATAATGATACGAGAGGTTAGGAAATGATATGGGATGAATAATGGTAAAAAAATTATCCATGGGTGAAATATAATGGGGTGGAATAAAATTAGGATAGGTATTTTAATTATATAATTATTTAATATCCTAAAAGATAAGTAGTGATATAAAATTGCATCAGGTTTTCGAGAATAGAATAGGTAAGTGAACACGGGTGACACTAAATTGTGTAACCAATTTTAGTTGTCTACACCGCCATCTGTCATTACTCACTACAAAGATCATGATGAATGCTAATTCCCACTACAACTTCGAAAAGAGGTCTCGCAATGGAACCAAGATGTAGTCATTTTTATCCCTATCAAAAAGAAAGGAACCCCATGCGCACTAGCCTATAACCCAATGAAATTTGGCGCTCACCCAAGGCACGCACAGTGAGTATCTCTTTTATGTGAGTTTAGTGGGAAACATCATCTATGATTTGTGTAAGAGATTTCAAAAGGGATTTAGGACATACAAGAACCATAGAGCTCAGAACAGCCTCTAGATCCTTGTAGTCATTTCAGATAGAGTACTTAATAGAATTTATAATGTGTACCATGACAAAAAGAAATATACAAACATCCATACTTAGCATAAAATGAAAGAGAACTTATGAAAGAGATGTATGCATCAAAATCATTGATATTCACATATATATATAACAGGTAACCTCATTACATCCATGGAGCCATTACAAAGGGTCACAGAGAAGTAGACTGCAGTCATGCATTACAACTGGACTAATGTAACTATGCTACCAAAAAGAAAAATTACAATCCCCTTGCCTCATACATCCCTTCCCCGATACAATTACCCACTAGTAGAGTTCTTGCAGTATTTCTGCAGAGCTTCGCCCTCACTTTAAGTCTCTTTATATATTCCATTTTACTCTGTAGACACTTGAATTTATATCTTTTCTGGATTGCCAACTCATCTTCCAGTGCCCTCATATCCGATTCCAAGTGTCTGAATGCGGTCCTCCATGTGAGCATGCTCCTCTAGGCATGAGCTTCCTACTTTATCCCATGATGTGCTTCTAGAAGATTCTACCACAGGCATGCATGCTCCTTCCAGGCCAACTGTCACTAGGGTGGCATCTTATCCATCAATTTGGGTTATGATTTTCATGTGTTCTTCCCGAACATCCAATTTGTCTATGTTCCAAACCCTTGGTTCTATCCACGTGCCACGGGCTTCCTTAAACCCTTTTCTTAAACCATGCCTTGCGCACTTTGTCCTTGTGTGCCTTTCCTTAACTAGGACCTTGTGCGCATACGCGTCTTCTATACTTAGTCAATAATCGAGGGGTCCAACACTCAATTCCCCAAAAGAGAAGAATATTTGAGGGACCTTTGCTTGTTTCCAATTTGTTTTAGACAATGACGCTTAACAAATTCAGATCTAAAATCTGCCAAGTGGACCAATTGTGAACTGATCACGTTTCTTGGGCCTCGACTAATGACTAAGATGCCATGCCATAACTTTTCGAGAGTCCTTTAATCATTCTGATTTTGTCATGTGAGAAATCTCCTTTTTAATCATTTTTTGAGCCTCTGCATAGCTAGACTTGACAGGTCATCCCTTTTTGCTCTCGAGGCAACACCTTTTTCACCTTTTGTGCCTACACTTTCATCATTTCATCCTTTTCCCTCCTTTTCCTCTAAAATTTTACTCTGCAACTTCTGGATCTGGCATTTTGCATTTTTGCATGAGCCTGAGCAAAATCCACTTCAAAAGTACTTCAGATTTATAAATTGAGATCCCAAATTGATTTAATTAAACTTTGCAGACCAAAATGACACAAATTTGCTAAAAATTTGATGAAGAATGATGTAAAAATGCATCTCCAAACATCCTAGAGCTTCAATGGCGGAAAAATCAAATGAAATGCATAACTACCGTTGATCTTTCCTTTCAACTTTTAATTTGAGCCCTCCACATGGAAAAATGTGATTGGAAACAGTACCTCGAGCACTTTTTGACATTTTATAAATTTTGGAAAAAGTAAAATTTTGATGTTTTTCTCCACCCCTCGCCCTCGTAAAACGGGCTTGAAATGTGTCCTAATGTGGGTCCCGTGAGGAACCACAACTCGATTCTTCTATTTTACCTTGTTTTTGGAAAGATAAAAATTTTCCAAATTTTCCTTGCTGCACTCTGCCCTTCCGCCTTTAGCTTCTGATGTGGGTCCCAATGGACCGCGCTTCATTTTTTTCGCTTTATACTTATTTTCCAAAAAGGAAAAAGTTCCACATTTTCCCGATGGAACTAACACGGGAAGGTAAAAATGTGACACAGGCCGCAAATTGAGGAAATTCAATGAAAAACGGGGCGAGACTAATTTGAGAACCAACATTGGCTCCAACTCAGGGATGGGCACTCCCTGCGAGTGCCACAAGAACCAAATAATGACCAAGTTCCAAAAACAGACCATTGGGCAATGGAGTTAAAAAAATCTTGTAGAGCAGAACAACCACAACCATCCTCCAAAAAATGAACCGAGAAACCAACAAAACTAGGTCACCAAGGACCAAAACAAACAAAAACACAAAAGCAGATGAGAACAAAGAACTATACACTGTATACAAATGGAATATACCTTGATTCTAAGAAATCAATCAAGGAAATGCTTCAAATGTCTGCCATTAACAGGTAATTCAAGTAGTTCCCCGTCTAGGTCTTTTAGGAAGAAGGTATTTTCACCAATTCGAATATCAATTGAATAAGGGCCCATCCACAATGCATCAAATTTACCATGCTTGCCCTTATCTTCATGCCTATTATCCCATAAAAACACAATATCCCCAATCTTTGAAAGCTCGAGTGTCACCTTTTTATCAAATAGCTTCTTCAATTTTCTCTGAACTTCACATGCCACTGATGGGATGCCCTTCTCTCTTCATCCAACTCAATAATCTGATTGATTCAAGCATCATATGAACTAACTTCTTGGTCTTTAATTTGTTGAACAAACTGAAATGAAGATAATTGCAAATGGAGGGGTAGTAGAGCTTGAGTTCCATATACCAATTCAAATAGGCTTTTACCAGTAGCTCTTTTGATAGTGATTCTATCAGCCCAAACAACAAATTTTAGTTTCTCACCCCACTTCCTTTTGTTCAGCTCCAAGGTTCTTCTAATGATCTTTAGCAAGTTTTTATTACTGGACTCAGCTTGTCCATTTCCTTGGGGATTGTAGTTAGAATCATATGTCAAATTGATCCCATATTCTTTGCACATTACCACCAAATGTTTGGCTCTGAAACTCATGGCATTATCAGCAACAATTTTGACTGGTACTCCAAATATGCATATGATATGATTCAGCATGAAGTCCATAACAACTTGGTGTGTTTCTTTCTTAGTGGGTATTTCTTCCACCCACTTAGTGAAGTAGTCAATAGCTATAAGAATCCACATATGACCAGACCTTTGGAAGGATTAGAAATTTCCCGTATGAAATCCATTACCCATTGTCTAAATGGGGCTTCAAATCGACATAGGATGCAAAGGAAGGGAGCTGAAGCTGTCATTCATCTAGAAAAATGCTAAGCAACTTGACTTTCACATTTTCTCACCAATAGAGTTGTATCCTTCAAGAGAGATGGCCACCAATAACCAGCCCTCAAAATTTTGTCGTTGTAACTCTTCCAACAAAATGTCCCCCATAGACCCCTCCATGGAGATCAACAATTATTTTGGGGGCCTCATTTTCAGTAATTCATCTCAAGAGAACTCCCTTAGGGTTCTTCCAAGCTAACCCAAACTCAGTAATGACATACTTTTGAGAGGCTAACTTAAGAGCTCTTTTTTTATTTTTACTCGGATAATCGTAAGCATAGATGTCTAAGATAAACAATTATATATTTGTACCATTCAGAACTTACCAAATTTTCAAGGACATCCACCCTTTCTCCTTCTACTTCATTTACCTCAATAGTTTACAGGTTTCTCTCAGCCATAAGATTAGCTAGGCCCAAACCTCTTACCAATTTCATGTTTTGGATATCCATGTCACACTACTACAAATTTTTCACCCATCTGCATATTTTTCTTGAGACCTCCATCTCTGATAAGATGTCTTTCACCATGGTGTGGGGAACATAAGCAACAAATTTAGAACTTAAGATGTAGGGTCTGAAAACCTTTGTTTCTTTCACCAAGGAAAATGCTTGTTTCTCCATGATGGTGTATTTCAACTCAGCTCCTGCAATGCCTTACTGAAAAAGGAAATTGGTCTCTCAGCCCCTTCATCATCCTTCTATAACAAAATAGAGGCAATGGTGTTTTTTGAAGCAAAAGAAAACACTTGAAAAGGTTTCTTGTAATTTGGGGCTGCCAAAACAGGGGCATGCTTTAGTGCTTCTTTGATCCCATCAAAATCCTAAATGGCTGCTTCTTCCCACTTGATAATCTGGTCTTTCTTCAACATGCAAGTGATGGGGAGAGTCAACTCAACAAAGTTAGACACAAATCTTCTAATGAAATTGATCTGTCCCAAAGAAGGATTGGATTCCCTTCTTGGTTCTTGGAATTGGAACCTTGCTGATAGCCTCTACCCTTTTGGGATCGATCATGACACCATCCTTTGATACAATGTGACCAAGAAACTTGGCCTTTTGCACTCCAAAATGGAACTTCTTTGGATTGAGTGAAATGTCATACTCTTTGCATCTTATCAGCATTTTTTCCAAGTGCTACAAGTGATCACTTCTCTTTCTGGAAAACACAGTCACATCATCTTGGTAAACAATAATAAAATCATTAATGTAACTAGCAAAAGAAACATCCATTTCTCTTTGGAAGGTAGCTCCAACATTCATCAGACTGAATGACATCCTGACATAAACATATGTGCCCCATGGAGTGGTAAAGGTAGTCTTTATTCTTTCTGACTCCTTCACAACAACTTGATTATATCCAGAGAAACCATCCAAAGTAGAAAGCAACTCAGATCCAGTCACTAATTGCAACATATTTTCCATGTTTGGTAGAGGATAATTATCCTTCATTGATGCTCTGTTCAGATTTCTAAAATCTACGCACAACCTAATATCACCATTCTTTTTTCTTACTGGCACTAAGTTTGCAACCCAAGAAGAATACCTTGTTGGCTGAATGATCCCTCCATCTCTTAGCTTCTTCAATTCATCTTGCATTTTCATGGAGAGGAGTGGATTAATCAGCCTCTGCTTTTGTCTAAATGGTTTTGCATTAGATTCCAAAGGAATATCATGTTGAAACAAGTCCTCTCTGTATGCTTTTAGTTCAGAATAGGACCAAGCAAGGCAGTCTTGATATTTCTTTAACAATTGGACATAGGACTATTTTTCTTCTTTGTTAGATTGCTTCCCAACCAGATCTTCCTTGGTTTTTCCTTTGTGCCAAGGTCATGCTCTTCAACATCCCTTGAGGCTGCTATATGTCTGTTAATAATGCAATCAACATTATCAAAGTTTGATTCAAGAGCAACCAACCCTCTAGGAATGGTATTAGTTTTCAATTGGATGATGTCTTTGCCAAAAAAGTTTCTTTTCCTTCTGAATCACACACCATTGGCTCCCAATCAATACACTGATCAGCAAACTCCCCTTTGCTCGTAGAAACCATTTCACCTAGGCATCATCATCAAATACTTGCCAATTTTTTACGTTGTCAGGGACAAATGGCCTTGTTAGTACTTCAACATTATATTCACAATTGGGGGACATTGAACAAACATCAAACCAAGATCCCAAGACTGCAAGCTGGTCTACAACAACATTGAACTTTCTATCATGATGCACAATATTAAATGAGTCAAACATTTCAATCAAATCCCAAACTACATGCTTGTATTGTTTCATTCTCTGATTTCTAGTAGCATACAATTTTCTAATTTGTTTGAAAATCAGTTCTGAGTCTCCTTTGACAATGATATCTTTAATATGATACTTCCAAGCAATTCTCAAACCTAATAATAATGCTTCATACTCAACAATGTTATTAGTGGATTTAGGGTTTAGTTTGAAATAAAATACAAACTCTTCTTGGCTTGGGGAGATCGAACAATGCCAACACCATTTCCAAACTTGGAACATGCTCCATCAAATAACAAGGTCCAAGGTAAACCATCCTATTCAAGACATTCACACTGATCAATCTTGTGCTCCCTATCATCAACAAACCCCACAAAGTTATCTGCATCCACATCAGCATATAACACTTCATAAGAAGCATTATTTGGATCCTCAATGAGGTGCAACATTTTCTTCTCTCCATACAGCTTTACAAGGCTGCCTTTAATTGGAATGGTGGCAAAAGACATATCCATCTAAACACTTCCACCAACACTTACATCCCACTTTCTTGATAATAGCATGCCCCATTTGGCAGGGCAATCAAAAATGACAACATCAAGTTTCAGGTTCTTACCTAGATAAGCTGCAAGTTGTACCACCAATCCTTTCACACATCCAACAACGGGCACCTCTCTAGAGTCCATGGCAGTGCATCTTCCATATGTTGCTATCACTTTGATATCTAGCTCATTCATGACCTCAAGAGGCATGAAATTTCATGATGCTCCGAATCAAACATAAAATTGTGCAATAGTCTGCTTTAATGATCAAAGTTGTAAAAATGGATCAACATTTAATTGGGATTCAACCAAAGATGTCCCTAAGTAAACCTCGAAGTGCTTCTCCAAGATCTTCCAATTCTAATGGTGTTTTAAGGTCTCCGCAATGGTTAGAGGAGAAGTTTCTACAATGTTTACATTTCTACTGGGGTACTCTTTTCTTCCTTCAATCCCAAGTACTCAAATGCTCTCTTCTTGTGTCTTTGAGGAATCCTAAGAAACTCAACAATTGGAACACTAACTTTGATTTGACTCAAAATTGGGAAATTTCATATGCAACATTCTTTGACAAGGCAACATTGGAAGGGATATTAGTATACTCATTAGATGGCATGGGATTCTTAATAGTTTGGGCATGAGGAGAAGTATGAATCTTGTTTGGGAAAGCAAGGCCTTTGGAAGGTGTATATTTCTTAGGATCCTCTTTAGGAATACTAGTGAGCAATGGAGTTTTAGGTTTGGCTTGAGGCTCCGCTCCTTTGACAAATCTACACCTAGTATTATAATCCTTTTCTTGAGCAACAACGGTGTTCATCAATAATCGCTTATCTTCCTCTCAAGGGATTCCTCCATCCTTTTTATCATTAAATCTCTTAAATACTCAAAGTCATTATTAGGTATTTCAAAAGCTTACACTACATCTACTTCAAAAGTATGAGAAGGAGGAAGAAGTGGTACCCAGTGAATGCAATCCCAAAAAGTTGCAGCAGCGTGCACTTATCACTTCGGTTGAAGTTGCTCCTTGTTGTGAGCTTGAAGAGAAATCCATCATGCAAACATCATCATCAATACCATCATCATTATCAACTTCTTCTTCTTTCTAATTTAATTCACATGGAGGATGGGGCAGAAATCATCTATCACACCAATCAATCTCATTGGCTTCATCAACAATAATAACCTGGGTAATCAGAGGATCAGCACCATTCTAATTTCATGTGCTTTGGAATGTCTATTTGTAGATCCCATGGGTCCTTTACCTTTGTCATCTGACCTCTGATCACCCCTAGGATGATTTCCAAATCTATCATGATTTTGTGCCTTTTGTTGACCTTGTGAACTCTGCCCAATTCCTTTCTCTACCCAGGCTAGTTTGTAAGAGATTTCTTTGACAACCCCTACTAAAGTTTTAACAACCTCCTCAAGATCCACACTCTTTCTTGCTTGAGGTTTTTCTGGGTTTATCATTTTAACACCCTCCCTCTTAGGAGGTTTTCCAACTGCTTTGATGTTGTTCTCAATTTTACGGAGCCATGGTAAATGCCCACCTCATAGGCTGAGTTTTTATCCCTTAAATAGTATGCAGCCTTCTTGTCAAATGCATCAGCATACTTTATAAGACAAGATTCATCACATGGCCTCAAATTCACAGGAAATATTCTCAATGTCTTATTGAATCTTGTATTAAAGTCATGCACTGACTCATTAGGATTATTTTTAATATTCTCAAATTCTAACAAAAGAAACCTAGGGTCTGTTTTGTCACCATACTACAATCTAAATGCATTCTTCATTTCAGTCCAAGAATCAATAAAGTTATCGAACGGATCTTTATACAAGTGTAGACACCAAATTCGTGTCTTACGACCCCTTGTGACCCGCATCCCATTTCACAACCTAACCTCATTACCTAAACCTTACACAATTATTTATTAATTACCTTGTAATTGATAAATCCCCATCACCTCACCCGCCACCTCATTTTGCCACCTCATCATGCCTAGCCCTAATCCTAAACTAACCTAATTAACACCTAAAACTTGGTCTACACCCACACCCATAACTAATGACCCCTTTCTCACACCCAAACCGACCTTCTAGTCACTTGACCAAGCCCGCAACTGATCTCTTGGGAGAAAAGGGGAAGGTGGGCTATTTTACTAAAAATAGCCTACTTTTTCCTTACCGATGCGGTTCTACTCGACCGCCATCGGTTACGCAACCGCCATCGGTTCCCGTAAATGGGCTCCCAAACCAAAACAACGAGATCGAAATTTTATTTTGGGGATCAGTCGAAGGATTTTGAATCAACAGAGATCATTGGGAGCGAGGAACGAGTTCGAGATCTTCACTTGACCGAGCAGAGACGAGTGGAGATACTGCGAGAAGTGTTTACAGCAAAGGAGATCAACTTGCACCTTTGTCAAAATCAGTAAGTCACATCTTGCATGTCCTTTGTTATAACATTTCTTATGCTCTTTGAATCACAGTCCTCCTAAATCCATTTCTGAATCCACTACCCAACGTGCCATTGCATCTAACTGTCATTCTTTTACCTCTCATCATCTCATTTCCTAATATCATCCATAAACCAGCCTTACAAACACCATAGCTAGCCCAGAAGATCCTAGAACCCACCGGTATCGGTTATCAGTAACCGGCATCGGTTATCAGTAACCGCCATCGGTTCCCTCGATCAAAACCAGAAACCAGCCTTTCCCCTACCCAGTTCAACAAAACCACTTAATTGATATTTTACAGTCTTTTGTGTTAATTTATATTAGTAGGAAACCGACCACCTTCGAAAGGAAGTTTTATATTTCTGGGCCCAAGGCAGTTTCCTCATTTATTATTTAATCAAAATCTTGTGGTTTTGTGTTCTTATTTGCTGAGTAGTCCTTCCAAGACAAAAAGGAGTTCTTCGCAATCAGCCCTGATCTTTCTCTACTGACGCGCACACCATCTCGACATTCTACAGGTATTCCTCCTAGCCCCTAACCTTATCTATTTCTAAAAGGAATGAAACATTTCTGAGTGAAACATTTTTTGACACCAGGTGGGACCCATTTTGGGTTTTTCTTTATTTCTTGCTTGCTTTCATATAGGAGCATACTTGCTGTTTTCTTCTTCTAAAGATATTCACAAGGTATTTTATTATTCGGTAAAGAACTTGCTTTGTTTTTGCATCTCGCATTAGTGAAAGTCATCTCTTTTGCTTCATCGAATCTCATTTTCGATTTGGGTTTAAAACACATGCATTGCATTCCTGCTTGTTGTTTTTCAATTCTAGTGAACATAGATTAAGTAACAATGTCGTATACGTGGGGGTGATATCCACGGTATTGACAAGAAATTAATCTTACATTCACCGCACAACACATACCGAATCACTTCACAATTAACACAACAGCTCAAACATCCCCCTTTTTCGTGGTATTCCTCTGCCTGATTGAGGTAACCTTATAAGCCAAAACAACTTGACATTTCCCTAAGTCTCTTGTTTAGGATTCGACATCATTCTACGTCTAAAGGCATAAGCCCACAATAATTAAAATTAACCCTAGGGTTAATCTCTCTGGATTTGCATGTGCATCTTGTTTGTTTTTAGTTCTGTTTTCTTTCTCATTCTCTTCGTGATCAATAATTGGACAAGTATACTAAACGTTGTTAAAAATCAAATTGGCAGCCTTTTTATATCTTGTTAGCCGGACTTCTTACACCGACATCGCCAGTTACACGACCGACGCGTCGGCTATAGTATAACCGACATCTTCCATTCTTGACCGATATCGTTCATGTCTTTTCAAAATTCCGACAAACCAAGCAACCTACCAATTTTACACCGAGTTTGTTTCTATTCCGATAGATTGAAACCCTACCGTGAACTCCCGCCCATGGTTGTTATCACTCGAAAGTAAGCCGCCATGGTTTCACATGCTTGCTCTGTTTCTTTGCCTGAATCACCCCCTTCGCGTTCAGGGGAATCTTACGGATACCAGGCGAGGTTCCTAAAATTCTGTGGGAGATAAGGACTTTGCCAAGTTACGGATGCTAATTCTAGCGCTGTACAATACTATTTATCTCATACCCCGACCGTACGCCCGATGGTCAGCTCCATTGGTATGCCTATTAGTATAGCTTCTCATTTAGCCCCCACTCCGCTTTGATAACACCGCCTTACTTCCGTGCACCTTTAGCCCCATCTCCCAATCCGACGGCCTTGAGAGGTTCATACGACTCAGATTGGCTTTTCTTTAGCTAATCTTGGACCCCACATATCATTACCACCGACGCCCCTACCTCATCTCTCTTGCAGACTACTCCATTCATGACTTGCTTCTACCACCACCTATCCACATGAGCTTTCCTTCAAGCTCCGCCTACCTTTTCATTCCCATACACGTATCCATTAGAACCTCAACACCTTATATGGGACATCCCTATTTGGTCGCCTCAACATATTCATCCTCCACACCTTATCAACACTTAACCCCTCCAAGTGTCTAGTGGTGGTCCTTGGTCCAATCTGCCTCCGTTTACCACAACCGCACCATCATCTCATCCAACTACCGATCTAATTAAACAAATGATGGACAAAATGCAAAACACGGAGGCTTTTGTTTTAGGAAGTCGTAGCGCTTGACATACGAGCAAGTTTGTCGGGAGCCCATTCACCCGTCTCGTCCCCCTTCATTCATATCCTCCTCAATGGGAGTTGCTTGAAATTTACCCGTTTTAACAGTGAAAGAAGACCCTCAACAACACTTGCGATCATTTAGACATGCTTGTTATTTGATTGCCCATGATGATGCCTTGTTACTCAAGCACATTTACCATGTCCTTATCGGGACTCGCCTTGAGTGGTACAAAGTTGCTTTAACCCAAGACTCAATCTTCTCTTTTAACCAACTAGTCCAATCTTTCTTGGATCATTTCTCCATTAACATTGCCAAGAAAGTATCTATCACCGAACCTCTATGCCATCTCGACAATTTGAAGACGAATCTATCGTAGATTTCGTTGGACGAGCATGGGCCTTATCAACCAACTTACGTATGCCTTGCCTCAAACCGAACTTATCAATCTGTTTACGTGGGCTGCTTAAGCACATTTCTCCTACTCTTCAAATTCAAACTTTCCGCACATTCGACGAGGCCTTTACTATGGCTCAGAAAATTAGAAATTCGAGCCTTGGAGGAAGAGAAATTGCGGTTTCAGCAACAAAAACTCCACTTTCCAAACTCCAGATTCCACCAATAAACCAAATACCACCACTCCTCACGCGTCCACTTCTTCTAAATCAAAAGGAGCTGTCCACGCGGTGATGGTCAAATCCCAACCACCGTCCAATACTCCACCAAAAACCACTTATAAGTATAAAGCAGAGCCCATCAACTACACTCCCTTGGGAGAAACATATGGTGTGATATTGGAAAAATTGCTCAAAGCAGGAGCCATTACCTTACCTCCTGTTAAACCTCATTCCGGGTTTGATTCCACTCGCGCCATACCTTCCTGGTACAAAGAAAATGACTTCTGTAACTTCCACCGCGTGAAGGGACACAGTCATGAAAACTGCAAGATGTTGAAAAACATAGTGCAGGAAATGGTTGACGCAGGGGATATAGCTCTCGATAATCCTAACGCCCCTGCTAACCGAAATTTGAAAATATTCAACAAGCCATTCCCGAATCACTCGTCCAACAGTAACGTAAACCAGGATATCTTAACCGAGGAGAGTGTTCATGAGATCCATGCAGTATTCGATACCCAGCCAAAAGCCTCTATCGAGAAAATTTTGAATCAAGCCTCTTCACTAACACAGGAGCCCGAACCTCCTTTACCACCATCAAGCCAAAGCGAAATCGTTCCTTTACCCATAAAAGAGTTAACTGCCCAGACTTCTCTTCCCATCAATGAGTCTTCTTATACCACATCCCTACAAGACTGCGAACGGATGTTATCTAATTTATCTATTTCCCAAACGTCCCCTTCTACCGCTCTTGCTGCACAAGAGGAAGGCTCGCCACTCCTTTTTACATCCTTAGAAGAGAAATCTCTTACACCAACATCACCAAATTCTTTAACCATAACAGATCCTCTCAAACACGCCCTCCTACCTATTAGTCCCTCATCACCTAAATCTTTTCAACGACCAGTCGACCTCTTAACATCTATTGATACATTGCCTCATCTACCCTCGTATCACACCTACAAATGGACTGGAATCACAACCCGTCTTTCTTCCGTACAAAGTTCATATTCACACGTGAGGACTGTCATTCCACAAAAGATGATTGACAGACTATGGGAACGTTTGAGTACCCCTTATTCTACTCAAATGCAAATGACCGATCCTGATGCCTCCACCATATACCCGAAGTGCTTACAGAAGCTTAAAATGCCCATGTTCTCACCTTCACCCCCCTCACCTCTACCAAATGCCCCGTCTACTTCTATCAACTTAACCAAATCTTCCCCTACGCTTGGGACCTCACCAATGCCCAGTCTAACACACCCGCCTAAGCGACTCGATTTATCCAAAAATAAATCCGCCCCGCCACCTAGGAGACAAACTCAATCTGTGCCTCCATCACAATCAAAACCCTCATCGTCATACCCACCTTCCATATTAGGACCTCATCCCTCTACCTTACATCAATATATCATACCTCCTGCGTTTTCTTCAAAACGACCTACGCCTTCCGCACCTATACAGAGATCAAAGGGTATAACAACACCGTTACCCCACATATCCTGTCCACCCATCAACCCTAAACAAACTCCATCATCAAAGGATTTATTTTCTGTCACTCCCCTTTCTCCGTGGTTGTTTCCCGCTACCACGTCATCTGTAGCCTCATCATCTAACCAGCCGAACGTAACTTCTGCGCCAAAGAAACCACGTTTAGTGAAAAACACGTGTCAACACCCCTCGGCTAAACCACCACCCGTACGAACCAACCACGCCCAAACATTACCAAAACCCGCACAACCAATACCCTCATCCGATTTTGACCCACTCAAAGGATCTTACGCCAAAATCCTTGCTATGTTGGTGGAGAATGTGACCATTTCCCTACCCCCACTTAGACCTTATGACCCGTCTAAACCTCGACCGATAGGTTATGATGAGTCTAAAATCTGCGCCTATCACCGCACACCAGGACATGATGTGGAGGGATGCAAAGCTTTAAAAACCATCCTTCGTCAGTCACCTCTCCTGGATAGAAAGGTTAAGAAAGACAACTTACGAAGGGAGAGACCTTTAGCTTCCATTCCCTCTCCTCTACCATCTGTCCCCGCCTCACCAAGATCTATCATTATTACAACCCCACCTCTTGAAGACCATGAGTTATCCCAACCATCTTCCTCATCTCAGGTCTACGAGATTAATATGATTAGTGTCGCTACTCGAGGGCAGAAAAACAATGGGAAAGCAAAAGAAAACACACCTGCGGCATCTCTTTCTCCTTCAACCATCCCGATTGCACCACCACCTAAAGTGGTTATTCGCGGACCCGCCTATCCCGTCTCTAATGGAGTTGCCCACCGAACTATGATCAAACAGCTTCATCAATCACCCGTAAAAATGACACTATATGATCTCATTCAGACTTCTGAATCTCATCGACAAGCTCTCGTTGAAATTCTTCAAGGGATCGAGGTCTTACCTAATGAAACCCTGCCCGTTGCCTCCATTCTAACACCCAATCACGTTGCCTCTCTCACCAAACAATCCATCTCCCCCACCACTTCCGTCTCTGTACAGCAAGCCGCTGCTGCCAGTTTCTCCGAAGACGAAATTATCGACTTTGGTACAGAAGATCCTGACCCTACCCTTTTCATCTCGGCTATGTCCTGCAGGACATTCGGTACGTTGTGTTATGATTGACGGGCGCGCCACCTAAACATCATCTCTTCAAAAGCCTTCCAACAAATGAATATCCCTTCCAGTTGCATGTGTGCAATCCCATCATGTTGCGGTCATTCAATGATGCTATTACCTCTACCTTAGGCATCGTGATCCTCAACATTCGAGGTAGGGCCACGTACTTTACCCGAACTCTTCTATGTCTTGAGGGAGAGTTCAATATAATATATTGCTGGATCGTCCTTGGATCCGGGCCATGGGATGCGTTCCCTCAACATTACATAGATGCATAAAGTTTGAGTACGAGGGGAAGTCCTACACCGTAAAGCTGATCCTCCTCCCTTTAAAACCTGCAATATGTTATACCGCCCTAACGATGTGCTTATACCAATCAAGGCACCCATACATTCAACCCAACCATCCTCTTCAAATGTACCTCAACCATCCACCTCAACCGCACCTACGCCTTCAATCGATGAAGCCACCGTCGCAAAAAAACCACTTCCCTTCCCGCAGACCAACATCCCAACCTCTCGACCCTTAGTAGATGTTTTTCAACGCCTTACGCTGGGGAGTACCGCCTATATAACATTAGTTCTTTCCCTACCCCGCAGGAGTACGGACAATTACATGCACATCCCACCTACGACCGTCGCGTGGGGAAGTAATCTCTTACGGACCACCCCATTGCCGCACCAACCTAACATATGGGGGTGTTGACACATCTTCCATTACCCCGAACCTCCTCTTGGTGTGGTTCCCTTCAATCCGATTTTCAATACCGACAAATCGCCGCCGCCCTCACCTTCTTGACTCGCTGTTTGCTTGGAAAGGCTTTGGTTTTGGTCTTTATGAGCAAGGCCGACATACGCTCATCCCCATCAACCATCGCATGAACATAATGATCGCAGTGGTCTCGGTTTTCTGAAACACCACATAGGAGACACCTTGTGTCGTGCTGTATTCGGAAGAAGACAACATCACCTCTACCGAACCATCATCACCCACTTTGCCATCATCACCCACGAATCAATGGACCCTGAATCTATCCCTCCTAACTTTTTTTTTTCATAAATGCCATCTTCATAGGTCCTCTCACTTATCAACGCGATAATGAGAACCCATCTTCTCTTCCCCTTTTGTATCCAGACATGATCGAAGAGGATTCGCCTTTGATTAATGTTGTTGAGTGTCAGGATGACGACTCCATCCTCACTTACCTTGGCGCGGATGATTCTTATATTCAACGAGCCTTACCATCTGAAACCCAAACCATGCTGAACGAATCTACTATAGAAATCAACATCCACACGGAGGAGGATCCTCACATTGTGAAGATCGGACAATCCCTTAACACATCAGAACAAGCTTGCCTTTTACTACCTTTTTTCCGTACCGCAACCAAGCTTTCGCAGTCTACGCTGACATGCCAGGAATTGATCCTACCATTGCCGTCCATAACATCACTCTAAACCCCGATTCCAAACCAGTCAAACAAAAACTGAGAAAAATGCATCCACGCATTGCCCTCTTGGTCAAAGAAGAGCTTCAACGACTTCTTTCTGTTTCCTTCATCTTGCCTATTGACTATCCTCAATGGATTTCTAACATCGTACCTGTCACTAAAGCGACGGGGGGACTTCGGATATGCACGGATTTCTGGGATCTTAACCTCGCTTGCCCTAAGGATGACTTCCCCCTCCCAAGTATTGATCAACTTGTTGATCTCATTACAGTCATGAAATGCTTTCTCTCATGGATGGCTTTTCAGGATACAACCAAATTTTGGTCGCACCGCCGATCAACATAAGACCGCTTTCATAACTCCTTAGGGGACCTTCGTTATCGTGTCATGCCATTTGGCCTTAAGAATCTTTGGTGCTACCTATCGCGGCTATGACCTACATTTTTCATGACATTATGCACACTATCCTTGAAGATTACGTCGACGATCTTCTTGGCAAGTCTAAACATCGTAGTGAACATCTCGATGTTTTAACCATTATTTTTGATCACTGTTACAATATTCTGTTCGCCTTCAACCAAAGAAATGTGTCTTTGGTGTTCTTTCGGGAAAACTTCTTGGCTTTATCGCCTCTTTACGTGGTATTGAGGTCGATCCATCTAAAGTAAAAGCTATCCTAGAAATGCCCCCACCCAAAACCTCAAAAAATTGCGTAGTTTGCAGTGGTAAACTTCAATCCATCCAGCGTTTCATCTCCCAACTCTCGATCGATGTCACCCTTTTCATCACCTTCTTAAAAAGAAGTTGCCTTTCAATGGAGTGAGGAGTGTCACCAAGCCTTCAAGCTCTCAAAACTTATCTCTTGCATGACCACCCGTGCTCATCCCACCCCGGTGACGACCGCCCTTTCTACCTTTATCTTTCCGCCACCGACCATGCTATAGGAGCTATTCTCACACATCGGGACTCGGCACATCGAGAACAGGCCGTTTATTATATAATTCGTACCCTCATGGATTACGAGACTAGGTATACACATGTAGAAAAATTGTGCCTAGCCCTATCATTCGTAGCTACCAAACTCCGACATTACCTCCGAATCACAAAACTTTTGTCATCACCAACACAGACCCATTCATTACATGTATGCCAAACCTCATCTAAACCAACGCATCGCTCGATGGCTTATGCTCCTCACCGACCTCAACCTTGAATTTGTACAACAGAAATCAATCAAAGGACAAACCATCGCGAGACTCAACTTGCGGAAGCCCCTTTACCTCGGGAACAATTTACAATTTTACATTCCCGACTAACTCATCGCCACTCTTTCACTCGGGAAGAGTCGTATCACATGACCTCTTCTTCGATGGATCTAAATGCCGGCGCAGCTGAGGAGTCGGTGTTGTTCTCATCCCTCACGCTTGAACCTATGCCTCTTTCATTCCGGCTTGATTTCCCCTGTACTAATAATACAACGGAATACGAGGCCCTTGTTCTAGGTCTCCAAGTTGCGATACACTTAGGTATCAAATCTATCAATATTTTGGCGACTCTCAACCGCTAGTCAATCAAGTTATGGGCATCTACCAATGTAAAATGAGGAACTTCAAAAGTACAAACACTACGTGGATTCACTTCTAGCCTTATTTACTCAATATTCTATCCAAACCATTCCCGCTCCACTAACAAATTTGTGGATACTATGGCTTGCTTAGCCTCGCAAATTCCCGCCGCACCAACCGACTGAATTATTCGTCGTGGTCCAACAACTTTTTCCCCATCCTACTCAACCCCGGTCGTTTGTACGATAAATACCGTGTCTACTAATTCGTAGGATACCCGGTACCACCAATTTCATGACTACCTTACAACCTCTCGTTCTCCCACTGACCTTACTAGAATTCGCAAACGTTCTTTTCTTAAAAGTGTTTCTCGTTATGTTGTCATGGGGGGACTCCTCTATAAACGTGGCTTTGATGGTATCCTCCTTCGCTGTCTAACCGGCGCGGAGGTCACCTATACCATCCAACAAGTCCATGATGGGATTTGTGGTGGACATTTTAGTGGCTTCTTAGTGGCTAAACGAATCATTCGCCTAGGTTATTATTGGCCTACTCTCAATAATGATCGCCACGAATATGTTAAGCGTTGTGTTATGTGTCAACAACATGCTAACCTTCAACATACTCCTAGCCATCCACTGCAGGTCGCACGAGATCTTTGGCCTTTCTCACAATGGGGTTTAGACCTTATTGGTGAGATTCACCGTCCTCTTCACAACGTCACCGTTGGATAATCACAATGACCAAATATTACACAAAATGGGTGGAGGCCATTCCACTCATTTCAATCAAAAAGAAAAAATTGTCGAATTCATTAACCATCACATTATCTCGTTTTGGTATTCCTCATCGCCTAATAACGAGATAATGGTAAATCTTTCAAAAAAAAGTTGTTACAAGACCTTTGTGACAACTTTGGTATCAAACTTAGTTTCTCATCGCCTTACTATCCGCAAGCCAATGGTCGTGAATCTTCTAATAAAACCCTAACCAAAATCCTCATGAAAGTTGTCAATGAATCCGGAAGAAATTGGCATGATCACATTCCCTTTTCCCTTTGGGCTTATCGTACTAGCATTCGTACTTCTACTAACGCTACACCTTTTCTTTGGTATATGGTACCGAGGCCGTCTTGCCTCTCGAAATACAAATACCCTCCTCGAATATCCCTTCGGGATATTCTCACCAACGATGATTTCCGCCAAGAGCAAGTTAGCCCAATTGGAGCTTCTTGTGAACGTCGTCTTACGCTCTTGACCACCTCCAAATCTATCAAAAACGCATCAAACGTGCTTATGATAAGCGACTTCATGAGCGTACCTTTAAGGTTGGTGATCTTGTCCTCAAAGAGAATCAACATGTAACCAAACTAGAAAAGAGCAAACGTGGAAAATTTGCTCCCAATTGGATTGGGCCTTATATAATCACTCACACCTATGGATCGGGCACTTATCGTTTAGCTTCGCTTAATAGTAAACTCCGAGCTCAACCCCTTAATGCCACTGCATCTTGACCATTCTCTTTGTTGAATCTAGTGTTATATCACTTCTTATCTACCTACTTGCTCGTCCCTTGAGCTCACTTACCACCACATACACTTTGTTTCCTACACATCATAATAACAATCAAGCTCACATAGTTTGATTCTCACCTCCCCTTCGACAATAACTTTCCATTTTTAGTCTAGTCCATGACTTCAAAGTATTAAAATAAGCCGTATTCTTATGGGATTTTCTTGAGTCAAACTTCCTACTAAACTAGATGCTTCACGCCAAAAGAACATCTAGTCATCTAAATTAAATATAGATCTGCTCCTGAAGGACATCTATATGCCGAACTATTGCGCTACTATAAATAGTATCGTTCCCCAGAAGGACAGCTATGCACTAAAATCATATCTCTGCTATTATAAATAGATTGCTCCCCGAAGGACAGCTATACACAGTCACCTTTTCTCGAAGCTTCTCTCATTGATCACTTTGTGAAGACCTCAAGAATAATACAATCAATATCCCTTGTAGACTTCCCGCATCGATCGGGCCATATTCATCAAATAAAAGCCTCATTCAAAAGAACCTTTTGGGTCATGGACTTGTCTATTTAGGGTAGGTTCTCTTTCGTCGTAACACTCACTTTGTAACAAATTCTCTCGTACCTCAGCTATATCATTCACCTCACCTCACCATTTGTTTCAACTCAAGGGACGTAACGTACGCTCAATATATTGTGATCATACAACTCTTTTCACCTATTGACTTCTCGTCATGCACGGTACCTAGGGCTTCAAGCTATTTCTACGTTGTGTGGTTTGTTTAGCTCTTTTCACCTACGGAGTACTCTTTCCACTTTGCCTCGCATCTAGGATTGTGTGTTGATCTTAATCAGGACATGGTTCTCCTCGACTTAGGTAGGCTAACTTTCGCTTCCCTTATACCTTTTACAACATCACCAATTCATTACCAACACCATCAACCTTACCTTACCAATATTAATATCAATATTCTTACCAACCAACCAATTGCCTAAACCGTACCAAATTGCTCGAATTCACCTCTCCCCGATCCTAAGAGAGAACTACATCGGTCTAAGGCCCTCCTTGCTTTTGCGCGCAACGGGCTGTAAAGACTTTCGGAGACATGGGGTCTCCCAAGGTTAGCTCGACCATCCCCTACCATAACCTATCATGTGTGGTAAATATAAATATTTTTGTGTATTTCTATTTAATCACATTCCTCTTTATCCTTTTTTAAAACACCAAAAATCACAACGCAAACATTCTTATTATTATAACTCAAATCAACATACATATCTTGTTTTATTTAGATGTTCAACCAATACATCTTCTCTATCATCGACACGCGCAGTCAAGACTCTTATTTATTCTTATACCTTGCTAGCATTTATTTAGACGCTCACGCCTCATTCCGACCTGTGTGATGATCGTGATCGTCGACGCCCTCTCGGGCCTCTCTGTCTCAAAGGTACCACGGCTATTGGTACCGCCCACCGATCTTCCAATCTCTCCTGTAACATATGAATACGCCTCTCGCATGGAGGACTCCGGCTCTAGTCTCACTGCTCGTGACTCCGCAACCGCTAACAAACCTCTTGTCTCATTCACCTGCGTTTGGAGCCGCTGAACCAAATGCTGCAGACGATCCCTCTCTGTTGTAATCACAGCTATGTCAGGGCGATCACGTACACCTCGCAGCTCGGCTACCCACCATAACCTATAGGCCTCTGTCATTCCGACATCCATTACACTTTGCGATCGGCCTGCTATCTCCTCGGGCCCCTTCGGAGGTATTGGCCGGGAGGTGAGAATGCTACCTCGGCGTCGATCCTCATATATGGTCTATAAGCTGCGGTATGTCTTACACAAATCCAAATTGTCACCGCACGCGATCTATAGGAATCCTCTCATACTCACTGGCATGTGCCCCCGTGATCCACCTCAATCGCTCTACACCCCTCAACTCCTCGGCCTATATTCTCTGTTACCATATAATTCCCGTAAGGCCGCCGCAGATATCAGCAATCGTCACCTCTCCCATACCCGCCTATAATACTCAATGTCACCGTCACGGCTCGAGATCTTACCTCTTGTTCCATCTGGGACCTGGCCGAATCCCAACCTCTGTACTCCGGTCTCTCCTGCCTGGATGGATCGGCCTATTGGTCGCACACAAACAATGTGCTCATAGGCCCAACAGTGTAATAAGTATGAACAATCCAGCGTCGTCCTGTGATTTCGCCTACAAGCCCATAAACCCTGTATAGCTCCGCCAAATCTGCAGTGCCCATGCAAACGCCACGTTCCGTTCTATCATCTCCCAAATAACACACATCAATGCCTTTGGAAATCTTCCCCCTTCTCGCCTCTGTAATGCATAATACCCTACCGCTTATCATTAATATCACTTTGCTAACCTTGTCTCCTTAGGGTGTCCGCATACATTACCCCCATACGTAAATGATAAACCTCACCGTGTTAAATCTCAAATACGTATGGACCAAAAATCTGCGGTTATCGCTCCCGTGCCGCGCTAGGTAGTGCCTGATATACTTGTTCTCTGTAATAGGGAGTCTCAAAATACGGAACACATCTTCCAATGTTACCTGTCATCTCCTGTTGGGCGAGATAAAGGTATTTGTCTCCGGATTCCATCTCTCAATCAACGCCTATAACATAGCATAGTTACGTGCGATTCATGAATAATAACGGATTCCACTTAACCCCAAACGATTTATCAATGTCCATTTTTGGTGTTACATCCGCCGGATTAAGTGACAATAGCCCGCACACTATCATTCATCCTCAACCCCTCACGCCTCGCATACATCAAAACAACAAAACAACCATTCAATCCATCAAGGTTTTTTTCAAAACATTTTGGAAATTCCTCCAAGAATCGCGGTATCGGTTCAAGAATCGATACCGGTTATCCCTAACCACTACTGACCATCGTCAATTACATACACCTTGCCTAAAACAACCACCTACGACAATAAATTGCTCGTTTATTCCCTCTCTCATACATACGACATACCCAAAACCCTTGATTACCTACAACGTAACACTCACCTCTTTTGTAACCCTTGTTATCATGTTTTCTTCCTCATATCTACCCACCTACTCTCCCCATCTTATTCACAAACATGCAGTAGTCAAATCACAAACAAAACGTTACCTCTTGGGTTGCAGTAGCTTGAGGTGGCCCTTGTCTTCCCTCTTGTCCCTGCCTGCTAGATGTTTCTCCTCGTCCTACCATTATTACCACCTTTTTCAAACTCCGCCTTCTGTCTTCTCGAATCTCGATCACAATCACCTTCCCCGTCTCTTTTCTCCTTATCACTCAAATTTCTCATGCAAATACATCGTCTCGTCGTGCCAAAAAGCGTCGCGTTCACAGTATTTAACTCTTGCATGGCTCTTAAAATTAGAACTTAAGTTGCCACCCTAGCTTTTTTATTTTTAGAAAAGCTCATACCTAAATAACCGGTATCGGTTATGTAACCGATATCGGTCTACTAACTACCGCGTCGGTTACCTAAACGATATCGGTTATACACCGCCTTTTTGAAACCTAGTTCTTTTCTTCATTTTCTACCTATTTTTGTCGCGCCCGCCTCTTTTCCCCGCATCACAACACCATTATCCATATTTGTCTATCCACCACACATATCATTTCAATTTCATTAACATCATCTATTTTACAAAAACAAACAAGTCATCAACTAAGGATACCAAAACAAAACAAAAACTATCTATCTATACATCATTCGGATCCAACTCATCGAGATACATATATAACAATGTCACAAAACCAGCCCACAACATGCAACATTTCATCATATAACATGTCATCCATATATACATGCAAAAACAAAAACATCAACACCATCCATATATCAACATGTCAACTCAACTCATCATACATTCTATATTACAAATCATCGACAAAATACTTAAACACATTTTGAACACAACTTGTGGATCAAAACATCATATCTATATATATATACAAGTTTCAAATATACAATGTGCCCTACATCGGGGCCTCTATGGTCTCATCATACAACTAAGCCGGCACGCAGGCCGTAATAACTATCAAACATCTCGACTCGGCTCGCAGGCCGGTCCCTCATATCAAAAATATACTCGGCTCGCAGGCCGGTATCAACTGTACAACCCGTACTCGGCTCGCAGGCCGGTCTATAATGAATCAATAAATGAATAAATGTAGGCACACAGGCCTCTATCAACACAACCGGTTCGCAGACCGGTACCCATGTCTATATACAAAAACAATACAGGGATCCCTTAGCTCTCCCCACCGCCCTCGGCACTCTCTCCTCGCTGGTCCCTATGGCGCTCCGCCTCCCCGTCTCGTAATGTGAGACATGCCGGTTGTGGCTGCACCTCCCGTGATCTCGACTATGGGAGGTCTCCGCTCGGTGTGCCGCATATGGCGATACTCGGCTCGGTATTATCAAGGACATCTCGATAAGGGCCTCCGCCGCCTCCATATATATCTCGTCTCTGCCACCGTAGTACTTGGGGCTGGTCCCGAACTCCTACTACCAAGTGCCCCCGTGCTCGTGATGGTGCCACCGGTGGTGCTCGTGGCCGTGGTGGTATCTCGGGGCTTATGCTCGGGCCGTGGCTGTGCAGCTTTTGGTGGTGGTGCCGAGGTGGCTCGCTGTCGCCGCTTAAATGCCTATACCTATGCACTCGCACACTTGCAGCGTGGCTATCTTTGGTGGTGGTGCCGCCTTGTGCACATGCACTCGCGCTGGGCTAGCTGCCCTGTAGGACACCTATCTCGTGCTGCGGCGAAGCAGCCTAACTATCCTGTAATAGCTGCATTCGACCCCGAGCTGATCTCTCTCTGTCGCCACCGCTACTAAGTCTCGGGCCAATGCGGGTTGTGCTACCTCGCCGCTCTCGCCAGCCCACACACACCCGTATGCTCCTATACACCCAACATCATCTACGTGTCATCTTCTCGGCCTCTCAAAGAACCAAACTGGATCCAAGGGCTGTGGTGCGTGCAGTGGGGCCTCTACATCATCCCTCCCGTGACCGAGGGAAGGGAGGTGGTTTCCCTGTCGCAGCCCCATCTCGCCTCGCTGCACTCCTCTCTAGGGGTATCCTCTCGTACTCTCCGGCCTCCGTCCTGCTATCCGTAATGTGTACTTTGGATCGACGCAATCAGAAGTGGCTCCTCTCTGTGAGGGTGATGACCTCTGTAAGGTCTCCATATAATATCTACCGCTGTCAGGCCCTCTAATAAATGCTTGTAGTAGGCAACGTCTCTCCTCGCAAGCACTACTCGTGGCTGCCCCACGACTCCCAACCACCTCTGAAAGCCGTATCTGTATATAACTTTTCCGTGGCCTCAGCTACTGGGCAGCCCCTACTGGTCTCGATGCATATGATGTGCTCATATGCCCAACAGTGAAGTAAAAATGTCGAACAGATACCGAATCGCCTCATCCGGCGATAACCCCAGAGCTCTCTGTATAACTGCACCAGATATACTGGTGCCCAAGCATAACAGGTGTGCTCCTCCACCATCTCATGAAGCACCCCCATCAATGCCCGTGGAAAGCGGCCTCCCTCTGAGTCCGGGAGGGCGAAGCAGGTGATCCCAATCATCATCAAGATAGCAACAGGTCTCGTGTCGATCACGCAAGACAAGACATGTCACCATACCCAATGCTCGCGCTGTGATAGGTAAGTAGCGTGGCTGCATCTCCAAAAACCTGTAATATGCTGTCCATGGCAGTCTCTGAATCTACCTGGAAGACTGCCTCTCCCTCGATAGGTAGTCGAAGGATGCGATACACATCCTCCAACGTGATAGTCATCTCCCCAGTCAGGAGATGGAACACATTGGTCGCCGGATCCCATCTCTCGATGAGGGCGACCATCAGGCTGTGATCTCTCTCTATCGCTCTATACCTCTGGACTCCACCGAGTCCCACCTCGCGCATGATCACCCAGTGAGCTGCGGATACATGTGGTCTCATCCGCACCAACAGCGGGGGCATCCTATCCCGCATCGTCAACTGCTGACGTGCCTACAAAACCAACCCACATCCTTAGACCTACTTTTTATCACAACATCTACTTTATCCTCTAAACCCCCTTTTAACCTAACCCACCCCACCCAAATCTACCCAAATCCAAACCAAACCCACCCCACCCAAACTCTACCCGACCCAAAGCCCAAAATCTACCCAAAACAAACCCAACCCAAACCCACCCCAACCAAACCCACCCAACACCCAAACCCACCCAACCCAAAACACAAAACAAACCCAACCCAACCCAAACTCACCCCACCCAAAACCCAAACCCACTCCACCTAAAAACCAAACCCACCCCACCCAAACTCCTACCCGACCCAAAGCACAAAATCTACCCAAACTCCTACCCGACCCAAAGCCCAAAATCTACCCAAAACAAACCCAACCCAAACCCACCCCAACCAAACCCACCCAACCCAAAACACAAAACAAACCCAACCCAACCCAAACTCACCCCACCCAAAACCCAAACCCACTCCACCTAAAAACAAACCCACCCCACCCAAACTCCTACTCGACCCAAGGCCTCGCCCTACCCATTCGGCTCCGACCTAAGGCCTCGCCTACTACCCTTGGCTGGGCCCGACCTAAGGCCTCACCCTTACCTAACCGGCCCGACCTAAGGCCTCACCCTACCCATTTGGCCCGACCCAAGGCCTCACCCTTACCCATTTGGCCCAACCCAAGGCCTCGCCCTACCCCTTTGGCCCGACCTAAGGCCTCACCCTTACCTAACCGGCCCGACCTAAGGCCTCACCCTACCCATTTGGCCCGACCCAAGGCCTCGCCCTACCCATTTGGCCCAACCCAAGGCCTCGCCCTACCCATTTGGCCCAACCCAAGGCCTTGCCCTACCCCTTTGGCCCAACCTAAGGCCTCACCCCTTACCTAACCGGCCCGACCTAAGGCCTCACCCTACCCATTTAGCCGACCCAAGGCCTCGCCCTACCCCTTTGGCCCGACCTAAGGCCTCACCCTTACCTAACCGGCCCGACCTAAGGCCTCACCCTACCCATTTGGCCCGACCCAAGGCCTCGCCCTACCCATTTGGCCCGACCCAAGGCCTCGCCCTACCCCTTTGGCCCGACCTAAGGCCTCACCCTTACCTAACCTAGGCCCGACCTAAGGCCTCACCCTACCCATTTGGCCCGAACCAAGGCCTCGCCCTACCCATTGGCTCGACCCAAGGCCTCGCCCTACCCATTTGGCCTGACCCAAGGCCTCGCCTAACCATTTGGCCCGACCCAAGGCCTCACTCCTACCCATTTGGCCCAACCCAAGGCCTCAACCTACCTATTTGGCCCACCCAAGGCCTCACCCTAACCATTCGGCCCGACCCAAGGCCGTAACCCAACAACTTGGCCCGACCCACACTACCGTATCACTTCAATACCATACCCACAATCAACATTTTATTTTATCCATCCATCATGTACCTTTGTTCAATCGAGAGCCCCTGTTCGTGTTTTAGCATGATTAGGGTCCTTGACTTGATCTCGTCGACCAACTTTGCCCTGGCTGACCTCCAGACCGTGACGTTTATCTCAACCAAACCAACCATTTGAGTCGCGCCGAACATGCCTAAACGTTCCTCGTACTTTTTACGTTATATACCCTGGAGCTACTTCCTATGCCTTGGATACCAGGATTATATCACCCTTGTTTGATAAACTATTGACCTTTGCCTATACATTCTTTGGTTTACTCACAAATCATGTACCCTAGTCGTACTTATTGCATTTCCACATGCGTCTGCTTCTTGGACCTACCCCACCACCTTACCATCCTCTCTACAACATTCACCCTTTATCAACCCTATCCCTAATTTCCCATTCACTCAATCTATGATAGATTTGAGGGGATTACCTATATCCTTAACAGAGAAACCATTTCATATTATTGTCCATGCATGACCTTTATAGAACAAGCTACATGACAATAAGGGGCTAATGTAGACACCAAATTCATGTCTTACGACCCCTTGTGACCCACATCCCATTTCACAACCTAACCTCATTACCTAAACCTTACACAATTATTTATTAATTACCTTGTAATTGATAAATCCCCATCACCTCACCCGCCACCTCATTTGCCACCTCATCATGACCTAGCCCTAATCCTAAACTAACCTAATTAACACCTAAAACTTGGTCTACACCCACACCCATAACTAATGACCCCTTTCTCTCACCCAAAACCGACCTTCTAGTCACTTGACCAAGCCCATGGCAATCGATCTCTCGGGAAAAGCGGGAAGGTGGGCTATTTTACTAAAAATAGCCTACTTTTTCCTTACCGATGCAGTTCCTACTCGACCGCGTCGGTTACGCAACCGCCATCGGTTCCTCTGTAAATGGGCTCCCCAAACCAAAACAACGGATCGGAATTTTATTTTGGGGATCGGTCGAAGGATTTTGAATCAACAGAGATCATTGGGAGCGAGGAACGAGTTCGAGATCTTCACTTGACCAAGCAGAGACGAGTGGAGATACCAGAAGTGTTTACAGCAAAGGAGATCAACTTGCATCTTTGTCAAAACCAATAAGTCACATCTTGCATGTCCTCTGTTATAATATTTCTTATGGTCTTGGAATCACGGCCCTCCTAAATCTGTTTTTGAATCCACTACCCAACGTGCCATTGCATCTAATCTGTCATTCTTTTACCTCTCATCATCTCATTTCCTAATATCATCCATAAACCAGACCTTACAAACACCATAGCTGCCGAGAAGATCCTAGAACCCACCGGTATCGGCTTATCGAAGACATCGGTTATCAAGAACCGCCATCGGTTCCTCCGATCAAAACCAGAAACTTGACCTTTCCCTACCACCCAACGAAACCACTTAATTGATATTTTACATTCTTTTGTGTTAATTTATATTAGCAGGAAACTGACCACCTTCGAAAGGAAGTTTTATATTTCACAGGCCCAAGGCAGTTTCCTCATTTATTGTTTAATCAAAATCTTGTGGTCTTGTGTTCTTATTTCAGTAGTCCTTCCAAGACAAAAGGAGTTCTTTCGTAATCAGCCCGATCTTTCTCTACTGATACGCGCACACCATCTCGACATTCTACAGGTATTCCTCCTAGCCCCTAACCTTATCTGTTTCTAAAAGGAACGAAACATTTCCGAGTGAAACAACAAGTCCCTTGCATCCTCTTCTAATGTATGAATAAAAAATTTAATGTATGCATCTTCAAACTCCATTTCAAAATCCTCCATCATATTGACAAGAGTTTCAAGTGTGATCACCAATTATTGCATTATTTCCTTGAAACTTAGGCAATTTGTTTCTTACATCCTGTGGCACAACATTTGGATAGCCAGCCATACCTCTAAAACTAATGGGACCAAAAGTATTAATGACAAATGGAGGTATGGGTGGAGGCTAGGCCATATTATTCTGAGGAGGTGATCTTACAGGAGAAACAAAATGATGAGTGAGGGGTCTGTGTGGTACATGGATATAATTTTCAGAATGACTATCCCCTAATGGCTCTTTTTCATGGCTAGACACTATCAGATTTGGAAAATATAGGGGTAGAATGAGATGTAAATATTTCAAATACAAAAGAAGGCCCCTCTCCAGATGGAGAATTTGTATTTACAAAGAGACTACCTGATTCAGAAGCAGTTGAGGAAGTATTGCAATCTTCAATCACGTGCCGATTAGTTTCACCAATGGAGATCTCTTTTCTTGATGCTTGATCTCCAACAACCTTCCAAATTCTTCCTCCTTCTGAATTAGACTTTCCAAACTCTGGAAACAACCTTCTACTAGGGTCCACGGTGAAGAAATATCTTCTTCCTTCCAGCTTTGTAGAGATTAATGAAAAATCTTACTTGATATATGTTAAGACACTGGTATTTATTAAGAATTTAAATAGCACGGAGTCGCCACTAAGGATTTTCACCTTAGTTTGTGCAAATGCACTATGAAATACCTATCAAATGTTTGTCAATACCAGACTCATGCAAAGCTTACAAGATCTACTCTTCTTCTACCCAAATTTATCAATAATGATACAAACTTTAGTGCAATAACTGTATAAGCTAGAAATATTACACTCATAACTTACAACTTTGAACAATTCTTATAGATCTGAACAGATAATGATGTTTCAGAAATGTATTTGTACTTTAAAATATGTAAAAATCATTACCAGGGTCTGTACGCATACACCTTTGTTCAAATACTTCAAAGAGTCCCCGAAATGGTGCTAGAAGTGTGGTTGATGGTGTAAATGCTCAAATACCTCAATATGTATGCACATGGATCAAATTGAACTAACTCCTCTCAGAAGAACACTTAAGCATGTTGGTACCCAAATTTAATCTCCTTCAAAGGCCGAGCAACATCATGGATTCGACAAGACACTCAGAGGTAGATAGATGATTATGTATGTCGTTTTGTAGTCAGGGAAGCAATCTATCTGACTTTTTAGCACTCAGGATTTGAAGAAGTGGGTAGCACCTTAAAAGGATGTGATCTTATCCTAACTATTTTAGGTTGTGCCTCTCAACCAAGGTAAGAGAACCTATTTTTTAACCTTTTTTATTGAAGAATGCTGGTAAATCCTTCTTTTGCACAAATTTTATAGAGAAGACCTTGGGAAAATATGATCAACACACCAAATTTGACTCTCACGAGTTGTCACTTCCAGATTATGGAGATATTTTCAATACAAGGCAAAGGTTACTAAAGACATTAAGAAATCTGATTGTTCTGCATATTTTTGTAAGTAGATTTTGTTCCTTTGTTGATACACAAGGGAAAACAGGGGTAGTTTAGGGTGGATCAATGGTTTTAAATGATTTTGGTGGGAGATGAAGCAGGATAAAGTTGATTATACCAGATCTTTGGAGGGACTTCACAATAATGAACAACTTCACAATGGAAAGCTTCAGAACAGTCAAGATGTTCCTTCAACCAAAAGGTGTGCTTCAATGGAGGCCCAGATCAACACATTTTCACATAATCTTTGAGACTCCAACATAAAGGCTTGAATTGGAAGACTCAATTAAACACTAAAGTTTCTGATTAATCATGCCTAAGGTACACCCAAAGACTTATAGACAATATTTATCAACAAATGACAATGAATTGATTTTAAATTTGTTTATCTCATCCAAGATGAAGGCTCTTCTTGAAATGAAATTGAAAATACCATTAGACTATCACAAGGATGAGATCCTATGTGATTTCACAAAAATTTTAGTATAATATTGCAATAGGAATGAAAGAAACTATTTGTAGACATTCTGAAAATAAAGCAGACACAAAATTGCTAGAGATTAGACACAAATTAATTCCAAAATTGCTTAGATTCATCAGCAGGGGAAAGCTTCTAGAGAAATATCAGTTCTTGTTAATGGCTATACATCTGCAACCAAATTGACATGATAAAAATCTAACACAAAAGAAAATAACAGGTAATCTCGGCTTTGGTCTCTCGGGAAGATGAATTTCTCAAAAAAATTCTCAAGAATTCATACTCTAACCATTTACAAGAGTATTCTCATTACATTTATACATTTTTTCCCACTCAATTTTCCCCCAAAAGAGAAGAATATTCGAGGGACCTTTGCTTGTTTCCAATTTGTTTCAAACAGTGACGCTTAACAAATTCAGATCCAAAATCTGCCAGGTGGACCAATTGTGAACTGATCACATTTCTTGGGCCCTCGACTAATGACTAGGATGCCATGCCATAACTTTTGAGAGTCCCTTTAATCATTCTAATTATGTCATGCAAGAAATCCCCTTTTTAATCATTTTTCGGAGCCTTTGCATAGTTGGACTTGACAGGTCATCCCTTTTTGCTCTCAAGGCAATGCCTTTTTCACCTTTTGTGCCTGCACTTTCATCATTTCATCCTTTTCCCCTCCTTTTCCTCTAAAATTTTACTTTGCAACTTCTGGATCTAGAATTTTACGTTTTTACATGAGCTTGAGAAAAAATCCACTTCAAAAGTACTTCATATTTACAAATTGAGCTCCCAAATTGATTCAATTAAACTTTGCAGACCAAAACGACACAAATTTGCCAAAAAATTGATGAAGAATGATGCAAAAATGCATCTCCAAACATCCTGGAGCTTCAATGGTGGCAAAATCAAATGAAATGCATAGCTACCATTGATCTTGCCTTTCAACTTTTAATCTGAGCCCTCCACATGGCAAAATGTGATTGGAAACGGGCCTGGGAGCACTTTTTGACATTTTATAACTTTTGGAAAAAGTAAAATTTTGACATTTTTCTCTCGCCCCTCCGCCCTCAGAAAATGGGCTTGACACGTGTCCTAATGTGGGTCCCTAGAGGAACCACGGCTCGATTATGCTATTTTACCTCATTTTTGGAAAAAGGAAAATTTTCCAAATTTTCCCCATAGCTCCGCCCTTCTGCCTTTAGCTTCTGATGTGGGTCCCAGTGGACCTACGCTTCATTTTTCACTTTATACTTATTTTCCAAAAAGGAAAAATCTCCACATTTTCCCCATGACACCAACACGGAAGGTAAAAAATGTGAGAGGTCGTAAATCGAGGAAATTCAATGAAAAACAAGGTGAGACTAATGTTACAGCACCAACACCTTCCATGTGTAGTGGTGAAGGTAGGTATAGGAAAAGGAAGGTATAGGAAAAGGAATGTTTATTGAGAAATTCAAAACCACCGGTATAAAATTTGGCATGTGGAAGATCAAGGATGTGAGAAGAAGGGGTATCAAAACCACCATATATGAGGTTAGTTCGAAGATGTGGTGGAACGAAAAAAGGATGATATCACCGTTATTGGGTGGGTATATTGGATCTTGGTCGAGTATACCGAGACGGTGAGGAGTGGGTAAGGTGTTGAGTGTAATAAGATGATACTCCCCAGTGTGATTTTATCCATTACTTTATCCAAGGAGTTATCATTGGGAAGTTTGGATGAAGGGATGAGCTAGTAGATGTTGTAAAATGGATCATTATTGGGAATAAGGACATAATTAGGTCAATAGGTCATCTTTGTACATTTGAGAGGGAGGAGCATCCTCGGGAAGCATCAATATCTCCCCTTATGCTCATTTTTAAGATAGCGATGAAGTGTAGAGGGGACACATTACATAGCGCGGATCCAAGGTCATCCAAGGAGAACACTAAATTGAAATTATCCTTCTATGATGTATAAGACCTCATGGAGGAGCTTCTCACCAGTGTTTATAGGAAGGAAAACCATTCCCAATGCGGAAGTGATAGCATCATTGAGGGCATGAAGGATCACAGGTGTTTGGGTGAATGTGGATTTTGGGATCTTAAGTTGATCGAAGGTATGTGATGGGATGATGTTAATGATTTCCCACTATCGATCATGGATTGTTGAATGAAATTATCATTGATCCTAACCGTGAAGAAAGGGGAAGGTCATGTTCATCCAACGTGACCTCTAGAATCTCATTATCATCAAATGAGATAGTAGTAGAAGGCTGTAAGTGCTCCTAAAAGAGATGCAAAGGGTTGAGCCTCATCACTTGATGTCAAAATATGCATGAAAGCTTCGGTGAGGTCCTATTTATGGTGCTGAGAGCTTTGGGTGAGCTCGTAAAGTGAAATCTTAAGCGGGGCTTGATGAAGTGTTTTGATAATAATTTGCTTAATACGTCGAGGAGCAAGTTAAGATGAAAAGGTTAGGTATCGATGATGATGTGAGATCATTAGGAGGAATGGTGATGAAGGTATTAGATTTTATATGGGATGTCTATTTAGGATCATGTGGATATCCGAACAACATTGATGAATAATGGGGGACCATCCTCAAAAGAATTGTTGTTTGGAGGTGGGATGGCTACAAATTTTTGTGATGAATGAAATGGATTTTACATTTGGATGGATGAAGTCGAAGGTGTGGGTGTGGAAGGAGGAGATTGGTTTTCTTCAAGAAGAAATTCATTTTCCTCGATGATGTTGTGGAAAAGGGTTTGGAGTGCTTTGAAATTTTTAGTATCATGTCCAAGAGTACAATGGTAGGCACAAATGAGGTTTGAATCAAACCACGATGGCTTCTTACTATTTGGGTCAAAGGCCTTAATAGGTGGAAGCGTGATGACATAAGTTTTTAGTAAGTGTTGGATAACTTCCACATAAGACTCAATCAAAATATTAGGAGGCACCTTGTCTTTTTGAGACATCTTGATCTTGAAAGAAGAATAGGATACTTGAGATGATTTGAATGTCAAATGTGAAGTTGGAGTATTTAGGGGTTTTGGTGTCTTAGTTTTGATTTTGATTGGTGCTCTAGAAGAAGAAGCATAATATGATTTTGGCTTGAGTTGATTGGCGGATTGAAGGGTCTTTGATGAAGGAGCTAGTCCAAGAAGGGATGGATGTGGTCCCAAGATAGATGATGTAGTGTTGCATTGTCTAATCTTAGGAGGTGAGATATCAATTTTCTTGTGAGGATGTGAAAGAGAACATTGAGTAAATGTGCCAAGGGTTCCATACATTGTCTTTGAAGAAGCATCCTTGGGAGGGGTGATCAAAATATCAATTGGAGAATCTGAAGGTGGTGCTATAGGAGAAAGGAGTAGTTTTTATATGATGATTCAAAAGGAGGTGAAGATTGGCTTGGTGTAGAAGTGTTTGATTGGGTAGATGAGATGGGAGGATTATTTGAAGTAAAGGTGAGTTGAAATGCTCTCATAAATTCTTCAAATGATGAAAGTGATGTGGCATATGATGTATATGCGGTGATAATAGTTGATGTAGGGGTGAAATCATGGAAGGAGGAACTAGGATTGATGCTAAGGATGGTATAATGGGTAAAGGTGGAATAGATGTGGATAAAGTAGTTGAATCCAATGAAGTGGATGTGATAAGTGATGGAGTAGATGGGATAGGTAATGAAGTAGATATAGGTGTTGAATCGATGGTGGATGTGGTACTAGGTTGTTTCATAAATGTTTCAAGGGGTAAGAATGATATGTTTACAAATGGGGTTGATCTAGTAGTTGTAGATGCAGGAATGGATGCTGTTGAGGTAGATGTAGGTATGATTGGTGTGGTTATAGGGATAAGTGTTAATGGGATTGTAGATGTAGGAATAATATCCAAGGAGGTAGGTGTGATCATTGATGAAGAAGGTGAAGTTGTTGATGGGATAGGATCTTGATCAATGGTATGGATAGTGTTTATGGTATGAGCATTGGGTGCTTGGGATGTAGAAGAAGTGATGGCTTGAGTTATTGGTGTGTGGTTGGGAAATGGTTTTCTAAATATGTCAAGTGGTTGGTTGGGTGATGCATTAGGATTTTCCACTTGAAGATCACCTTGATCAATGAGTCTTTGGATTAGGTCTTTAAAGGTTTAACACCTCTCTATGTCATGTCCTCGAGACTTGGTGGTATTTACAGTAATGATCATCATGATACCACGCAGGTTTCGGTCTAGATTCATCAAATGGTCAAATTGGAGGAAGTGTGATAAGGTTAACCACCATCAACTTGTCCAATATTGAACTATACAAAACTCCGAGGGAGTATAGTTTGGCATAGATATAGGGGCTTATTATTGAGGCCACGTATTAGATATGGGTACAAAATAAGATTTGATGACCACATTATTGGACACACTCTTAGATTTATCATTGTGTGTAGATGGTTTGGTGAACTTGGATTTGGGTTTTTTCAATTTAAGTTTGAGTTGGCCTTACTCAAGGGCATGATTTTTGAGTTTGCAAGTCATGGTAAAATCTTTTTCAAATGTGTGGAAAGATTGGATTTGTAATGTAGAATAAATATGCTTCATACAGGAACATGAGAAGAGTTCAATGAGTTCATTTTTTAGAAGAGTAAATGATATTTTGTTTATAATGCCACACCATCATGTGAAAAAATTGTAGTAGATTTTTCCTCAAACTGTCTAATGGCGTACAAGTAATTGATGGTGATTTTGTGCACAATGTTAATCGAAAAGTTATCTCAGAATAATTATGCGAGTTGGCTGAAAGAGAATAAGGAATGTTGAGGAATCTCATTGTACAAATCCAGCACTGGGCTAGCCAAGGAAATAGGGAAGGTGTGAAGCATAAGTTCCTGATCATGTGTGATAAGGTAACATGTGTGTTTAAATACGCATAGATGTTGTTGGGGATCTTCCTTGCTATTGAACTTGGTAAACTTGGGAATATCCTAATGAGGAGGGTAAGGTTTGATTAGAACGATGGATAAATAGGTTCATTATAGATTTGTTCGTAAGATAATGTAACCTTGGGTCCCAAGGTAGCGGCCTCTAGACTAGCCAACCTATTCATTAAGGCATGAATAAGATCATTCGATGTGATGATAGGTTGGGATTGTGATTGTGTGGCATGGAAAGTAGCTTGATAAGGTGGTTGATAAGTTTGTGGATGTGTAGGGGTTTGAGGAATCATTTGATAAGGAGGTTGTTTCCATGTTTGATGTTGTGATTATTGGGATTGGATTGGTTGTTGTGGTAAATGATGAGTGGGAATGTAAGTATGAATAGGAAGAAATTATGAATGAGGTGGATTAGGTACCGCATAATGAAAATCACTTGTAGGTGGAGGTTGGGAAGCAAGGATATGTACATGTGATGTGAGAGGAAAAGAAGAGTTATGTTATTCGGATATGGGATATGACATCTGGGTAGATTAGGTAGGGACACTAGTAAATATAGTGGTCAAAGAGGTAATGGGAATGGTTGTGGTGATAGTTGTGTTGATTAGAGGAAGATGGGGAGGAATGGGTGTGACTAACTGATTATTTTGGTGAGGTGGGGGATTGGTAGAGGATGAATTAAGATCATGTTGGGTGTAACAAGTTGTGAGGAGGGAAATTGGGTGATTTTAGGATTTGAATGATAAGGATAAATTTATTGAAGTGGTGGACCATCAATAGGAAGTTGAGTTGACTTCCTAAGAAGGTAGTCTTGAAGAGCTATTGGATTGGCATCAAGAATCTCTTGGAATTATAAACTACCACGGGGATAATAGGAGGTCCAAAAGGTTTAGATATAGGAGATAAAGGGGTGGCTGGTCGAGATGGAATGGGATGATAATAAATGAAAGGATTAGTCTTATCTATGGTTGTAGTTTGAACAAGAGGTTCTTGGGAAAAATTGATGAGAGGTTGGGTGCCCATGGAGAAAGTGACCATGGGCGCATATGAGATATTGGTCATGACAGATGTTTGTTGAGATGAGATGACAAAACTATTTGAGGTGAGGTTTTGTTCCATTTTTTTGGCTATTGAACAAGTAACTATGGGCATGAAACAAAAACAAATTTTATATTAACTAAATCAAGCAAGTCAAGAAAAAGTTTTTTTATTCTTGAATCATTAAGAAAGTGAAAAATAAAAAGAGAAATGGATAACAAAGGTACCTAGGAAAAGGAAATCTATGTCTGGTTTTAGGTTGTTATGGCTAGGGAAGTCTCGAGATAGCTTCATGTTGGGTGATGAAATCCCAATCAGTTAACCGGGTAGGAAGATGTCTCGATGTGTTGATTTATGTGTGAGTTTTAGGTTGTGTGTGATAGAATATGAGATGCAACTGATTAACCCCTATTTAAGCTATGTGATCAAGCAAGATCCAGAAAAGAAAGGTTATTTTTAAGCCAAATCCAAATGTGAAATTTTGATGAGAACACACACGGGAAAGGGAAATACAATGTAGAAAGGATAAAATAGGGGAAATGAGGAATACCTGTAGAACACTTTTCCTTTTTATTTTAACTTTAAGTGAAGAGCGATCCAAGTAGCCAAACCAACACAAGCAAGCAAAAGTGAAGCCTTGTGCTATAGTGTTAGTAGAAGACAAAAGAAGAAGGAAATAGAAATAAATGTAAGGGATCACCTAAAGGGTGGTCCCATCAGGCATGCCAAGAATGTTGTAGTAGTTTTCTCATTCAATTCAAATTAATGATGTTAGCTACTAAAGAAAGATAAACAAATCAAAAAATGGAGGGTTTAAGGTACCTTAAATGCATGATATGGATGAACGGGCACAAAATTGATTGATCTCATTCTTTATAAGATGGTGACCTACAAAACAAGGACACTAAGAGGGAAATGGATTAGATGATAGATGGGGGTTTCTAGAAAAGTCGATCAAGAAACGTTAACTTCCTTGGCGGATGTCAACCCCTGTGTTTTGATAAAATAAGATAAAATAAATAATAATAAGCATGATAATATGCAGAATCTAAGGAACACATAAACTGAAAATATAGAAATGTAAGGGACATACAAATCTGATCTAAACTGAACCTAAAATAAAACTTACCTAGCAGGGTCAATAGTGACTTAGGTTGCATGAGGAGGTAGGTGGATGGTGACCTGAGTGGGTGGATCTAAATAGTGAGGTAAATATGTAGACCTACAGGAATATGAATACAAACTAGACACGAGAAGAATTCTCTAGATGCTAGAAATGACCTACATGAAGGGAATTTGAGGCAAAAAAACCAGAAAATGGCATAAAGAGGTTTAGGTAGACCGGTTGGAAAATAAGTGCGAGGTCGAAAACGACTAGAGTGCAGATAGGTTTGTTTTGATGCAAAGGAGGAACAAGATGGAAAATATGGATCCTGAGAGGAATGACAGAGTCAAAAAATAGACAGAGAAAGGATCTAGAGATAGGAAATGTAGTGATATGGTGATGGGTCGATGGTGACCTGGGGTGGGCGATGGTGACTATAGCGAGTAGAATGAAGTGAAGGTAAATGGGTGGGATGGATTAGTTGCAAGCAAAGAAAGCGGTAGAATGTTACCAAAATATTGTGTAACATTATTAAATAAATTATAATATTATTAATAACGAGTTTATAGAACTCATATTAATAATATAGTGGTAATAGTTTTATTATTGGTGAGTTGTGAGAATAACTCACGTAGTCATTTTAGTGTGAGAGATATCCGGAGATTAGCTAGAGATATATTAGGAGATAATGTTGAGAGATTGTAGAGATTCAAGATCATGTTTGACTCCACCATTTTAGGTGTTAATTGATCTATATATGTAACTCTCTATCAATGAATAAATGGTCCACATGAATTTTATATAGTATTTTATATTACGTGTTTTTATGATATTGTGTTAGATTATTTCTAATAATCTAGACCAAATTTATTATTTGGTATCGAGCAGTATCTGATCTATGTGATGGAGATATAAAGGTTATGCTAGGGTGCTTAGAAACGTTTGTGGTTATTACCCCTACCAATAATAGAGAAAAGAAGCTTGCAGTGGATCCTACACAGCTATCTTGAGTAGTTCCTTCATATCCCAATATTTCTGTTAGACTCACCATCTCAACATCAAGACCTGTCATTTGGCCATTCAAATTACAACTTGTTGGGTGTTACGTATGCCTACAAATAGTTCACTATCTATTTCCCATCGCCAAAATTTTCATAGTTTCTAGATTAGAGCTCGAGATCTGAGGTTTTATGCATTCAACTGTAACATCGTTCAAGTGCAATAATCGTTCAGATCGAGGGAACACGTGAGGTATAGAAGAAAATAATAATCACACACTCACTATCATCCTGACAAGATCTACCCATTCTTCTCTCTGACGAATTCTGTGGAGCGGCATTCAGATCTACCTAGTATTCTTTTGAGTTTGCGTGAAATTTCTGTTGGACTGTGGATGTGTTTCATTTTTTTGAAGGATTATATACACATGTGCATGTCATATTTGTTGAAATCCACATTGGATCTGTAGTTCTTCCAACTGGATTGTCTATTATCATAATATAGTTGTTCTTCCAACTGAATTGGTTTGAGGAAGATTCTGCTGTAAAAAATTGGCAGCCTATGTGCTTGCATGCAAGGAATTTTTTTATAAAAGAGTCCACCTGACACTTCATCATGTATCCAGCTACGTTCTCTCATTCACCACCGAGCTCGAGCTATCCACAATTCATAGCTGTCATGCATTTCTCCTAAATTTGACAATCAACTAACTGGTTCAAGTCATCCACCCGTGTATACATTTCCATGCAAGTGCCGCAGTATCCCACGTATGTCATTTTTTATAAAGGTGTAGTTGTTTTTTGTTTTATGGGTCATTATTTTATTGTTCTAAGTAATTCTAAATCCAATCTTTAATTGGATTTTCCTTTTGTCAAGAGTGAAAAACTTTGTCATTTGTTTTGTAATTGTATCATGTTTGTCTCTATTGTTCGTTATTAAGAGTGCACCGATAGGTGAGATCCAACTTTCAATATAGTAAGTGTATCATGTCTAAAAGAAAGTCCTTTATCATATAAGTGATATTTAAAAGGTCCCCATTAGTTTTTTTAATTATTATTGTCAAATAAGTTAAAAGAGTCTTTTTCAATAGTCTTTGTTTATAAGTGTCAATGTAAAGGTTAGTTGCGGTCAAGTCAAGTTAAGAGTCAAAATTGTAAAAGTATATTAAAAATTGTCTTACGGGTGCATTATCGGTTGAACCCGATACCTTGGAAAATAAATGATTTCACATTATGGGGGAATAATAAACAATGTGGGAATCATTGAACTTTATAGCCAAATCTGGTTGAGCTAACAACATCATTTCATTGGAGAATAGAGGAAATGGAGGAAAGATCAATCAACGACCTCTCACTAGCCCAAGCGATGGGCCGCATAATGAAGTTGTGGCAATTTTTCAGTTGTGTGTTTAATTTCCACTATGTGAAAATAAGAATAGATGTCACATTCTATTCAATTGTAATGTGTGAGAAATTACTATATGTAACCTCCTAGAAGAAAACATTGTAGAGTATGTCTCTAATTTTATTGTAACACTCATGGATTTGGAAAGGGTTGGTGGTAGATCCAAAAAACCACAGATGTAAAAAGGTAGATAAACTTTTACTATTATCTTGGTCCTTTGTTGCCTTCCTTCTTTATGAAGATGATCCCCAGTGGAATGCCAAGTGCATTCTTTTCATGGAGTAAATGCGGGATGCATTCCTTCGCATAGTTATGGTCATGTGTAATAAGACAGTCAACTAGTTGGAAGTTTACACGCCTTTCTTTGATCCAGATTATGAGGCAAGCCCGTGTAACATGTTGCAGTAAAAGGAGTTATGTTGTACCATGTCAACATTAGGGGAGTGTATATTGGGAATTAATAATGTTAATAATAGGGGAGTGAATGTTACCAAAATATTGTGTAACATTATTAAATAAATTGTAATATTATTAATAATGAGTTTATAGAACTCATATTAATAATATAGTTGTAATAGTTTTATTATTGGTGAGTTGTGAGAATAACTCATGCAATTATTTTAGTGTGAGAGATATCGGAGAGATTAGCTAAAGATATATTAGGAGATAATGTTGAGAGATTGTAGGGATTGAAGATCATGTTTGACTCCACCATTGTAGGGGTTAATTTATCTATATATGTAACTCTCTATCAATGAATAAATTTTCCCGGATGAATTTTATATAGTATTTTATATTATGTGTTTTTATGATATTGTGTTAGATTATTTCTAATAATCTAGACCATTTATTATAGAAAAGGCGATAATGGAGTCTCGACTCTTTGTTGAACCTACAAGATGTTAGATCTAACAAGATAATAATGGAGATAACATAAGATAGCATAAAAAGTGATGTAAACCTCCCAAAGTCACGTGAGTGATGAAAACAAGCTCTAAAGGACCACAAGCGGGTTGATGTTACTAGGGATGTTCGGTTCAAAGATGGATTTACAGAATGCAAGAAAGCCAAGTGTTTTTGTCTCATTTGTTTTTGTGTCTTGTTTTGAAAGGGAAGAGCTTAGTCTTATTGGGTCAACGACGATTGGGCTAGGTCATTCTTGTTGATCAGGAAACTTTCCCAATGAGGTTGATTTTGTGTTTTAATTGAGATTTCAAGGTTTTTAAGGATGGAAAAAGTGCTTTAAAGCATGTAGGCGGGAAGAGGTTTCTTAGGGATGTGTCATGGGTAGTTAGGGGATAAAGATAGGTAGGATAAAAGCTAGGAAAAAGCATAGGGATTTAGATTTAGGATAAAAGCGTCCTAAAAGGAAAGTCCTATTAGGGCATAATGGATAATGGTCAATTAATTAATTAATTAATATTAATTAATCGATGTTAATAAATATTAAAGATGGTGGGATAATAAATGGGAATTTAATTAGATGAAAAGGGATGAATTAAATTAAAGGGGTCTCTTTAGGACCATGGAGAAATATGTGCATGTGGGCAGACAAGGATAGAGATACCGAATTTAGGTGTCTACACTTTCTTCTCAAATTCACTACTTTATTAACCTTTTCCACCTTAAAATGAAAAAAATATAATAGCATCTACCTCATTATTTTTTGCTCTTTTAGTGTTGTTATCCACCCTTTGGGATAATCATCCATATTCTCTTTATTTACACCTTCGAGTTTATGAAAACTTCTCTTTGTAGCTTCTACAATACAAGTTTTACACTTTTCAAGTATCTCTATCCACTAGTTGGCTATAGAACTATATCACCAAATTATGAAATCTCAACACTACAACATGAATTTTGTCCCATGGTCCCCTAGCTAGGATATTTATTTCTTATTTTACTAATTATCCTCTAGGTATTCTTTTCAGTTGTGCTTCTTCAAGGTCCTTACAACATGGTTTGCACCCGTACATGGCAGGATGAGTGACACTACCAGGCATGCATTGGTGGGTATATTTCATTTTAGCTAGTCCTTTTAACATTCCTGTAAGTACTTACTTTTAGTATTCACTTTTGATTTTGGTGTTACAGACTATTTATTTATGTTGACCACCCCATGCTTCGCTATTACAACATTTGGTGATCAATGGATGGGGCATATGTATACACCTAATTTTTATCTTTTTATATTTTATACATGTTACTAATAATTTACTTGTGTAGATAAGGGTCTCTGATGCATTTATTTTTTGAGTGGGTTCCTTAATGGGCCTGTCGGGAATGGGGTATGGCTATTCACATAGTCATTATGGGTTAGAGTTAGTACAGAGAGAATCGTTATGTCATCCCTAGCCTTATTTACCCTTATCCTTATCTACCTCACACAGTAGCACTCCTGACACCTTTCTTGCAACCGATTCATCCTTTTTCACCACTTGCTTGATCCATGACACCTCTTTTTCACTTTGCATGACACTTAGGTCCCCTTGGAGGATGTCATCACTCATGGGCGATGGTGTCTGTGTTAGATTTTTCCCAGCCAACACCATCACCCATGGGAGATGGTGTCATATATATGTATTCATCACACCCATAAATCATAAAGGAAGGAAGTTGTAGTCACGGGAACTAGCCATTCATACTGCTCTCTTACGCCAACTTCACATTTTCTCACTTTACCCTTAGTTCATCTTGCACTTGACTTGAATTGGAAACTCTTCTTCTTTGTTGGATTGATTGTACTATTGGGTCATCTATAGTGATTCTAGGACAGGAACAATGTTCCCCTTCTCCACCCAAGGTAGTGACTATTTCTCATTGTGTTTCTTCTTTAGAGAGATAGATGCATCAGTGACCACTCCATAGGAACATGTGAGTTCTCTTGATCTATTTTTCATTTTCCATAGATTATTTCATCTCCTTCCCTCATTTCTCTATGTTATCTTAGTGTTATATGTACATTGATGCTAGTTTTCATAGGGATATTATTTTATCAACTCCTTTGCTTTCCTTTATTTACATTTCAATCATATTGTGTATGCTTGTCTATCAACCTATCAATCTACATCTTATTACCATTCACCGATGTCTCAGTAGGGTCTCTTCTACCTTGACCGTAGGCCTTGGAAACCCTAGGTTGACCTAGTGTAGGGATTACTTCCCTCTAGATATGCAACCTTTGCACTCATTATATCCTCTTTAAATCAACCCGTTGTGTGTCACTTCACGTGTGTCTCCTATATTTTACCTCATACTCTAGTAGAGAGGATGATTTAGGAGTGCAAGTTATTGAGACACATTTTTAGCCTGCCATATAGTTCTTATCTCATTCAAAATGATAGTACACCTATAGAAAACATATAAATTTAGACATTTAATTTTTTATGGTGTTAGTCTATTTAGTGTTCCAAATATTCCATCTAATCATTTGTATCTGATTCTAAATGCCACTAAAAAATGGCCAACATAGACATTAGATTTTTTAGTGGTGTTATTCTATTTAGCATTCCAAATCCTTCGTCCCATCATACTTATGTCATTCCAAATGGAAATAAATAGATGAAAAAAATAAACATTTAGACATTTAATTTTTTTGGTGGTGCTACTATATTTATCATTCCAAAGAATCCATCCCATAATTCTTATCTCATTCCAAATGACACTAATAGATGGCATATATAGACATTTTTAGTGGTGTGAGTCTATTTAGCATTTCAAATCTTCTATCCCATCATATGCATCTCATTCCAAATGTCACAAAACAAATGGAAAACAAAGACATTTTAAAATTTAATTTTTTAGTGGCACTAGTCTCTTTAACATTTCAAATCTTCCAATGCCCCTAATGACGTGGTGATGTAACCACAATAATTTTGAAGTAAAACTTGTATAGAGAAAATTTTATTTCTGAGAAGGTGTTGAAAAAAAAGCAGTGTCAAGGTTGTTAGGGAGGAGCCTACAAAATGGAAACACTAAGGGTGGTTGTGTCATCTGTTGTAGATAGGGAAGCTTGTAGATGTTAAAAACCATACCATTTTTGTTTCTCATGGATTAAATGACAAGAAGATGAGGTGTTAAATGATAAAAACAAATTCAAAAGTGTTGTAAGTAGTCCTGGAAATTAACTATTTCTAGATCATTTTTATTTTGAGCATATATAGAAACGTTGAAAGATTTAGTCAGCCATAGATAATTACATACTAAAAATAATAAACCATATAATTACTAGTAATTTCACATGAGTTGGAAAGTACAATGGAAGGGATGTCATTATTTAATTCCTACGTGTTGGGAACATCTCAAAGACTAAATTTCCTTATTTTTGAGGGAAAATTATGTGGAGTGCTTCAATTCAATTATAAATGAGTTTCCCAGAGGATAGAAATTGAAATTTGAATATGTTAATCATATAAAATAAACATAGAGATCAAAACACGAGATTACATCTAGACCTCAAGTAGTCCAACAAGTGTAACAATTTTTCATGCACTTTAGGCTCTATTTTTCTTGTTATTATCATGGGAGAAAATTCGATTGGATTTTACTCTTCCCTTTTAATATCATTGTCCTTGGAAGACTATGTAGTTATGTAGTCTTCATTTTTGTGGATCAAACTCTTTCCACCAAGAGCCTGGGAAGCAATAAATAGCTTAGGACATCACTTTTCACTTTATCCTTTAAATAAGATCCTCTTAGATGCATACAAATATAACTATCTAGAAAAATAGTCATATGTTCTAAAATATCGTCTAGTGTGTTGTTGACTAAATCTTTTAATCAATCAAATTTGATAAAATATTCCTCTTCTTCTTCATTTTGTTTGTTTTTTTATTTAGAAAATTTTAATCATGAAATTATCTTTTCTAAATTCAAAATCAAAATGTGCTTTTGGTTGAAATGAAAAATTAGATAACTTATTGTTTCATCATGGGACAGTAATGGGGAGTATGTCCTATATGGAGTGTGAAGCTCATGAGATTGTAGGAAACTAATATATTAGTCCAAAATCATGTAATTTAACAAATCATAAAAATAATTCCTCAAAATTTTATAGATTTACTTTTTGTAAAATATATAAAATTCATGTAGCCTTGGTGTGTGATTACAAGAAGGTTAATGGTGAACCCTTTATGTAATTGTATATTTTACCATCTTTTCTCCATAATTTTTTTGTGAGTTGATTTTCTAATTGATACCCATATTAAAAAGGGATGAGGTCGGGATCATGCCCGAGCGAATTTAGCAAAATGGATACCACTGACTCTAGCATCTAAGCTAAAGGGGATTGGATTAATTCTAGGTCTTAAAAACGTATGCCTATATGGATAAGTCATCTCCCCTAGCTTAGAATCCTAGATTTGCTAAATTTTCTTGAACGAAATTCATTGTCAATATGAGTCTAGATTGTCAAATGGTTTTGTTTAAGAAACTATAACCAAATCTTGGTCCCTTCTATGTCACTGTTGGTCTGGCATGACACACCTTGTTAAAGTGTCATCCTATGTATACATCTTACTTTACATAGCATTACTAGTAATCTCTATAAAAATTTTGTTCTTTTTTAATTGATGGAGCTTATTTGCGTAGATGTTTAATATAATAACATAATTTGTAGTTGTTTGAAGATCCAACTAAAAAATAAATCTTCTACTTAATTATGAATCCATATTATTTTGTGCTTTATAGGCATGAAACAAACACATCCATGCAAAATATATTTTTTTCACATCCTATAAGCATGGAATTCCATGAGTGTGCATCTCTTTGAGACATTGCTTATAATTGTTTGTAGATTTTTTTAAAAAGAAGCTTACATGGTGAAGGTATACTCTAGGTAATTAAATTACCTCAAAGAGTTTGATTCACATGGCTTGTTCTTTCGTCCACATTTTACATACATATCTATCATGGGACTTTGATGTGAATCCAGCTGCAAGAGGTTGAAATACCTCCAAAACACACATAAACAAATTTGTAAATAAAAACCAGGAGCTTCAAAATAGCTTACTTCTCATTCTAGAATCCACACTGATCTATTACATCATTACAATCCTCCTTTTATTTCATGTCTACTCTAAAAACCCTAAAATGTCAAAAAACCCTAAAATGCCAAAAATTACCTACTAAAAAAACAACTCGGATGGACCCCAAATTTTGCATGCCAAATATAACTTCATAAATTAGGGCTCACGTGAAATTTGGACTTATTCTAACAAGCAAAACAAAAGTTATTAAAGTTCTAAGACCTAGTCAAAAGTGAAAAAAACATTACGAGCCAATTTTAGGCCACTAGATGAAGGAATCCGGGCCCAAAACGTGCCAAAATGGGCACAACATTGCAAGAAAAGTTAACCCCAGCATAGTACTAATGTATATCTACCACCCTATAAAATTTCAGGACAATCCAACGGTCGGATCAAAAGTTATGGTCTCTGCAAGTTATGCTCCGCATCGAGACTTCCACCTAAAACATTTGAAATAACTTAGCTATCCATAATGCTTTGGTGGGTGTCATTAGTATTAATGCTTTGAAATGATCCTTGGAATATTCATTGTATACATACCTTGTAATCACGACATTCCATGAGGCCACATCTCTTTAAGGAATTTTTAAAAATGTTTCAAGTGCATTATTTATGCCTCCACATTTTGCATACATTTCTACCAGGGAAATTTCTATCACAACTAAAAAACATATCTTTCCATTATTTTTTGATGGATTTCAACACATTGATCATCTATGACTTTGGAAAAGGTTAGGAACCTAGTAACAAAGGTATTGTAGTGTGGATTTAAACATGCCAATTGCATATTTATGAAAGGTTCAACAACATTTTCAACATAAAAATTTTGTGTGTATCTTGTAATCATTGTAGTATAGGGGAAAACATAGTAGAAATGAAAGTGTAAAGATGTTGTAAGATTGTGTAAACATTGTAACATCAATAATTATGTAAGATTGTGTAAACATTGTAACATCAATATTGATAAGTGTTTGAAATGCACCGTAATATTGAACATGAAAGACCTAAAAAAATCCCCAAGTAGCATACCAAGTTGGTGAAGGTGGTCATGGACTTGAGATATTCAAAGTTTAAACAGTATATAGAGAAATTAATCAACTTAAAAACGTGAAGATTATTTATTGAGAATTGTTCGAAAAATTTTTATTCTTGGTCATGATGGTTATCTCAAGGAATTTCACTAAACTTTATCATCAAAATTCTAATTGATCCTTAGGAAACATTGATATTGTTTCACTTAATGTAACCAACATGTTTCCTCCCTAGTTGGTTTACCTTTGCTATCATAATCCCAACATTTTCCAAAATAGGAGCTTTGAAACAAGGTGTGGAAATCCAACATTATGGAAAAAGGACATTTGTCATATGTTTTACTTGTAAGTACATTAGTAGATATGTATGAAAAACGTGGAATCATGTGAATTATCTTTTAAAGTTCTTGAAAAAATGTGTAAATTCGTGTAGGTGGTGTTTTCAATAATGATGGGAAAATTGGAAAGGCATATGTGTGTATCTCTTGTGATTTGGATATGGCATACTAAGTGCAGCTAATGGAAGGATAATTTTGATATGGTATACAAAGTGGGTAATGTTTTAAGGTGAAATTGGTGTTTTAATGGGGATAACATGAACAATTCAATAACCATAGTAATGTATATGGAGCTACGATTTCCCCCCATAATATAAGCCTTGGTGCTACCCAGGGTTTTTATGATTTCAGACACTAAACCAAAGTTTTAGATAGTAAGCATAGACTATAATGCATTAATAACTTAAAACCATACAAAAAAAGTTTCAAGTTCTTGAAAAATCCTTTCATAATATAGGCCTACTCATGACAAGGCACCATTACAAACTTAACCCCATATAAACCCAAATCTTAGATAATATATAGGATCTAGTGCATTATTACTGGTTCAAAGCCATATGAACCCAACTTATAGACTTGTGGATTATCCCATCCATAAAATAGGCTCTAGAAACAAATGCATTGCTACTAGCTCAAATCCATGTAAACCCAAGTTCAAATTCTTAGGTAAGTAATGAGATACCAATAGCATCTATGAGTGAATTTCATGACTAAATGTATGAATTCCTTATATTCTTGAATCAAATTGCTTTCATGGCCTATTTATGATACATCACATCCTTGAATCTTAATGTTGTGATGGGTTTAATTGATGTGACGTAAATGGTATCCAAACTACTTCAAACATTAATTTATTCACTATTGAATAATTTCTTGTGTAAAATCTATTTTCCATTCCATAAATATTGTAAGTAATGGAAAGAAATGTATTGAAATTTATTGTTTATTTTATTATTTTATTGTATTGTTATAATTTTGAATAATTTACAAGGATCCACAAGTGGTGAAGAGGATTGGAATAACCACTATGCTAGAGGTCCAACCCATGAGGATTCAATCTACCAAGCTATAATACCATTGCTCCTTGCACTCTTTCTAAATTTTTTGAGTCCAAAAATATTATTTAAGGATGAGTGAATTTTGTATTCCCTTAAGACAAAAGAAAAAAAGAAAGCAAATATGAAAGGTTCATCAAGATTATTTGAGTTTTTTGAAGATTCAAATCACATTTTTTCCTAGATATTGATATGAAACAGATGTTTCAGGGCACTGAAATTGATCTAAAAATCTTAAGCAAAATTGCACACTTAACTAAAAATTTTGCTTATACAAAGATTTTTTGAATTAAAATAGACATTATGACTTTTTTGTATTATTAATTATAATTAAAAAACTGCAAGCACTATGCAAATCATAGAAATAACTAGGAAAATTTGACAAGAGTTTTAACACCATACATGATAATGGAGTTCAGAACTTGTGGCCTACGTCTCCTGAGTCCAATTAAAGGGATTGATCTATTAAAATCATACAAAATAATACTTACAACCAATATTACATGATTTTGATCTTCTCATTGTGCTTCCTCTATAAAAATACCCCTATTCTCCTAACTCTCACAACAAGCCCTTTTAAAAAAAATACACACATCCGGTTAATTACCCTTCAAATATAACTTGACCCATTTTTAAATGTTTATACACCACAGCGTGGCAACCAAGACCTTATATTTTTACCCCACCAAACAAGGGTCGAGCCCATCCCCATATAATTCACATTTCAAATGTGGTAATATATCCCACATGCAGCGCATAGTAAGTAAGGGAATGGTTTAAAACAAAAGGTGGTAGCAATAGTTAATTGGCTATTGAGCCATTTTTTCGGCCAGTAGTTATGTGGCCACTCGGTTATGTGCTAAGTTGGGTCGCATAGAGGTAAGCACTTGGTTGGTACTCTATGTGGAGGATAATGATGAGTTAGAGGGATAAGGTGGATTTTCTAAGGAGATAGGTGCTGGGATAAGGCAATTAACAAAGTAGTTAGGTAGATAGGGAAGTATGCGTGGAAAATAGATAATGAGTTGTGGGTGATTAAGTGGGTAGGCTAGGCTGTGTGGCAAAGTCGACTCGGTTGACTAAGTCGGAGCTAATAACCGAGTCAGTCCCAAAGCAACATTTACAATGCAATATACATAATACCACATTGAGCCTGTAATTATAGTTAAGAGCATATATATAAAAAATCTTTACAATAATAGTATGAAGAAATGGAGGCCAAGGCACTCCTCAATAATTGAGTGTGTCAAACCTAGATGAGGGCCCCTACCGGGAAATAATGAGGTCCGCATGTCCGTCACCCACTATCCAAGACTCGACATTATTTTTTTACTTCATACACATAGTGCCACATGTCACAACTTTTTTGGTCCATTTGGTGGATGTGCATGCATGTCACGTGTGCAATTCGATTTTTACCAGTTGGCAAAAACATCAACGTGCCATAACTTCTACATACATGATTTTTTTCTACAAAACAATATCACCGGAAAGCTCTAATTTTTCTCCACGTAATGAAACTTCCTGTAACTAATTCTGAGAAGATCATATATCGGTGTTTCTCAGCAAGGATCCTTTGGATCACTACTCCCCACTGAGAAATTTTGGACCTCTAAAAGTTAATTTAATTAGTGAATAGGTGAGGGTATTTCTCCCTCACCTTTCCAATTTCCATCCATTTCACCTTGTTTGGATACATGCCTTTGAAACCCACACAAAGATATTCAACATTACCCCTTTACGAGTCTCTAACCTTCCTATCCAAAATGATATCATCCGGAACTCATCCAGATACTCAAGTGCAAAATCATCAACATAAGGTACAACATTAGCATCATGATCCATAATCATAGGTGGTTTAGAAAATTTCAAGTTTTCAACATTTACAACTAAATAAATTTGCATGTATGGAGGTAAATCCATCGGAAAACATTGTTACGAATTTTCTCCAATATTCGGAATGGACCATACTGAATTGGTTTTAAATTTTTCCCTTCACCTATTAGCCTTTCTTTGCTTGATGTGAAGCCAAACTGAATCACCAACTTAGAACTTGTGATCAATTTTGTGTTTATCATGCCTTTCTTTATATTTTACTTGAATTTTCTCCAACTATTCTCGGACATATTGATGGACATGTTGTATTCACTACACAAACGTTTTAGCTTTGTCAAGTATCACTAAGTCCACTAACAATAGTTTCTTGTCCAAAAGATAAATCTAATGGAGATTTAGGCAGATAACCAAAACAAGTCTCAAAAGGATACTTCATAGTAGAAGAATGTAAGGCATGGTTATAAGCATGTTGCACATAATATAAATTTTCATCCCACAATTTAGGATGTTTACCACAATATCCTCTAAGTAAATGTACCACTATATGGTTCACAACCTCTGTTTGACCATCGGTCTGTGGATGGAAAACAATGCTTTTCTTCAGTTTAGTTTCCATCAGAACCCAAAAATTTGACCAAAATTCCCAAGAAACTTGGAATCCCAATCTAAAATAATAGAAGTGGGTAAACCAAAATGAACCCATACAAACTGAAAGAATAAATGTGCAGTCCTTCACCAGTTATTTTTTAGTAAAGAAATAAACATACACATCTTGCTAAATTTGTGCACATCCACATATTAATAGTCATGTTTCCTTCATGAAATAGGCAAGCCTCCAACAAAATCCATGGAAATACTTTCCCATGGATGTGTAGGGACAAGAAGAGGAGTGTAAAGTCCTAACTTCATGTTACTAGGCTTTCTTGTGGCACAAAGAACACATCCTTTTATATACCTGGTTACATGTTCATGCATTTTAGGCCAATAGAAATACATCTGTAAATGTGCAACTGTTTTACCAACACCAAAATGTCTAGATATAAGAGAAGTATGAGCTTCCCTAATCATATGCACTCTTTCATTTTGTGGAATACAAAGTTTACCAGAATGATATAAAATTCCATCATGCACATGATAATCTAATTCTCCTACTTTTTTCCCACTCATTAAGTCCTCATACACTTCTTTAAAATCAACATCATAAACATATATTATTCTTTATAACTATCATGAGCCAAAGAACTATGTTGTAAAAGAATAGATGCAACAACAATTGGAGGTCTAGATAACATATCAACAACCTTGTTTTGTATACCTTTCTTATACCTGATCACGAGGTGAAATTGCTGCAAGAATCCCATCCAATGGAAGTGTCTAGATTGTTGTAGTTTGGTTTGTGTTTGTAAGTACTAGAGGGCTGATGATCTATATGAATTATTGTTTCCTTTCCCATCAAGTAATGTTTCCATTTCTTTACACTTTGCACCAAAGCATACAACTCTTTATCATAAGTTGGATAATTTCTTACCACACTTGTGAAGGTATCATAATGGTAACAAACATGTTTTCTATTTTGCATCAAGACTTCCCCATTGCATAGTCACTAGCATTCGTCTCAATCTCAAATGACTACTACAAATCTGGAAGTGCCAAGATTGGAGCGGTGATGCGATTTTCTCTTCGGTCGTTAAATTATTTTTGATGTTTTCCCCCATTGAAATACTTGTTTTATACTTATCAAAGCATGGAACGGATATGCAATAAATGAGAAGTTAGCAATACAATTTCTCTATTATTTTACTGCACCAAGAAAATTCTAACTTTTATCACATTATTGGGTCTAGGCCAATTAACAATGACCTCAACTTTTGTAGGATCTATTTTCAATTCACCATTTCCCACAACATAACCCAAATAAACCAAATATGTTTTCCCAAATTCACATTTAGACATCTTCAGAAATAATTTCTCCTTTCTTAAAGCATCTAAGACTTTTTGTATGTGAATGATATGATCATCCCATGATTTATTGAAAATCATAATATCATCTAAGTAGACTATGAAAAAATCATCAATGAATGGCCTAAATACATCATTCATCACACACATGAATGAATCGGTGCATTACACAATCCAAAAGGCATAACAAGCCATTCAAATAAACCTTGTTTTGTTTTGAAAGTAGTTTTCCACACATCACCTTCATTAATTCTTACTTGGTGATAACCACTTCTTAAGTATAACTTAGTGAAATAAATAACATTCTTTAATTGATCCAATAAATAATCAATACGAGGAAGAGGGTAACGATTTTTCACCATGATTTTATTTAAGGCATGAAAATCAACACACATTCGCCATGTGCCATCTTTCTTTGGCACCAAAATAATTGGTGAACCACAAGGAGATGTACTTGGACGGATAATACCTTTTTCCAAAAGTTTCATCACATGTTTCTTGATTTCCTCATTTTCAACCATGGAAAATCTATACATACCAATGTTAGGAAGAGGTGCATCTTGTAACAATTATATCTCATGTTGAACCCCTCTTTTAGGAGGTAGACCTTGTGGATCCTGAAAAACATCATCATAGTTAGAAACAATTTTAACCAATTCATTACGATGTTTAGGATCACAATCTTCAAAATCATTTTTGTGATCTTTCTCTTTAGCTTTGATCACCATGAGTACAAAATTCTTTCTTGAATTGACAAGCCTTTTCATCTTCCCTACAAGTAACCAAAGAAAGAATTGTTTTCACACGATGAGCTCTAACAATATATTCAATCTCATCCTTAACAAGTAAGTATTTATTCTCTTCCCTATAGAAGATTGCTTTACGATCATATAGATAAGGACTTCCCAAAACTACACCACAAATATCCAAAGGAACAACATCCAAATCAACCTCATCAATAAACTTGTTTGTAATGGAAAATTTAAATCTACAAGTTTTTGTTACTGTAACTTTGCATCATCACAAACCCAGCCCAAAGGATAACGCTTAGGATGTGGCTTGGTTTTGAGTCCCAATTTCTTCACAACCTCCTCTGAAATCAGATTAGCTTGAGATCTACTATCAAATAGAGTATCTATTTTTGTATGTTTTGAAATAAATCTTAGGTGGAAAATCTCATTCTGTTTATTTTCATCATGCATAGATTGTTGATTAGAATAAGATACATCATTTTATAAACTAGTGTTGGAAGAAGAGGAAGAATGAATACCTTGAAAACTCATGGTTTTGATCTTGGTTTCATCTCTTGAATCAAACCCAAGATCATGAACCACAATATTCATTTCCTTCTCTTTTCCTTTCTTATTAGTTGTCCATTTAGGTTTCATTTCCAGATGTAATTTCCAACACTTAGATTCCTCATGGTTCTTTTTACAATGATTGCAAAATGGTTTTCATCTTCTTTCTTAACAGTAGAGTTTTTATTTTGCTTACCCTTTCCTTTTCCTTTGGATTTATTGTTCTTTTTTAGAAATAAGATCTCTTAGCCATTTTCCCTCTTGTTTCCAAATGTGTAGCTTGCACACACACCGCATCAAGATTAGTAGGATTTTGAATGAGAATCATATGTCTCAGATAACTATGTAATCCACCAATATATTTAAGTAGTGTTTCTTGTGTATTGAGAGAAATACCAAGACTAAGAGCCATTTTCCTAAACTCTTGTGTATAATCCTGAACACTTTGCCCCTTAGTTTTTCTCAAAGTTTTCCAATCCATCATATCTTGTTGCTTATATCCAAGAGGATAAAATTGTTGTCTAAGATTTGAAACAAAATCAATCCAGAAGTGATTTCATTACCTTTGTTTTCATCTACTTCTTGAAGCTTACTCTCCCACCATATGAATGTTGTGCCACCCATTCAAAGAGTTTCCAAATTAATTCTTTCTTCATCATCAATAATTTTATAAACCCTATAATATACCTCAATCTGCTTGATCCAATTATCCAACTTCTCTACATTAAGCTCTCCATTATACATTGGAAATTCAAACTTGATATCTAATTTTAATGAAGGAAGAAAATCAGATTTTTGAGTTTCACCTTTAGGAATATCATAACTAGCGCTTTCTTCTTTTTTACCTTCTCTAGTTGCTTTTTCCCTCTGTCTATCTCGGTAAAATTCTTCCACCATCTCTTTCATTTGAAAGAATGATTAACAAAACTTTTCTTCTTCTTATTCCTCCATTGATGGACTTTGAGATATTCTTGTACCAATTTTGGGATCCTCTTCTACTAATTCTCCTTCACCCTTCTTAGACCAGGACCTTGTTAACATTCAACACAAAAACTTGCAATCCAAAACACTATTAACTTTGATCTTAAACTAGATCGATAAAAATTATCTAAAAATCTTAAGTAAAATTGCACACTTAACCAAAAAAATTTCTTATACAAAGATTTTTTGAATTAAAATTGACATTATGACTTTCTTATATTTTTAATTACAATTAAAAAAATTGCGAGCACTGTGCAAATCAGAGAAATAATAAGGAAAATTTGACAAGATTTTTAACACCGTACGTGATAATGGAGTTCAAAACTTGTGGCCTACGTCTTCGGGTCCAATGAAAGGGACTCGATATATAAAAATCATACAAAATAGTACTTACAACTAGTATTACATGATTTTGATCTTCTCACTGTGTTTCTCCTACAAAGATACCCCTAGTCTCCTTTGACATTTTCCCCAAATTCTTCTCCTAACTCTCACAATAAGCCTTTTTAAAAAAATACACATTCATTGGTTAATTACCCTTCAAATATAACTCAACCCATTTTATAGAATTTATACACCCCGATTACAGTGGCCAAGACCCTATCTTTTTACCCCACCAACCAAGGGTCGATCCCCTCCCCATACGCTTCACATTTCTATTGTGGGCATATATCCCACACGCAACACATAATAGGTAAGGGAACAGTTTAAAACAAAAGGCAAGTGCTTAATAGTTAATTGATTATTGAGCCATTTTGTTGGTCATTTGTTATGTGGCAGCTCGGTTATGTGCTAAGTTGGGTCACATAGAGGGAAGCGCTTGGCTAGTAGTCTATGTGGAGGAGATAGTGATGAGTTGGAGGGATAAGGTGGATTTTCTAAGGAGATAGGTGTTAGGATAATGCGGTTAAAAAAGAAGTTAGGTAGATAGGGAAGTATGCGTGGAGAATAGATAATGAGCTATGGGTAGTTAAGTGGGTTGGGTGGCTCGGTCATCCGAGTCGGTTTTCCACCGAGTTAGTCCCAAAGCAATATTTACAATGTAATATACATAATCCCACATTGATCCTGCAATTACAGTTAAGAGCATATATGTACAAAAGATTTGGAATGGTAGTATAAAGAAATGGAGGCCAAGGCACCCCTCCACAATTGATTGTGTTGAACCTAGTTGAGGGCCCCTAGCCAGAAATAACGGAGGCCTACACCGTCGTCACCGAGTGACTAAGACCGACATTAAAACCAAATTTTTACTTCATACCCATAGTGCCACATGTCGTAATTTCATTGGTCTACTTTGTAGACATGCACGTGTTTCACCTATGCGTAATCCTAAATTTTACTAGTTGGCCAAAAATTTAAGCGAGGCCATAACTTTTGCTCACATGCTTTTTTCTCGCAAACAAGATATCTCTAGAAATATCTAATTTTTCTCCATGCACAATGCAACTTCCTGTAATGATTTTGAGAAGATCATAGATCAATATTTCTCTCGCAAGGATCCTTTAGATCAAAACTTGATCTTAATAGTCTACATATCCTATTGAGTGTGTTCATTACTCAGGTATCTAGATATAGATATATTTCATATGTTTAAGAGCATCAAAAATTATTTGAATAGTTTATATAAATTTTTATAGAAATTGGATATCTAGGTATATCTATATCATAGGTTGTCTTAGGGAATAAATTGTTCTAAGTAGTTTACAAAAATTTTTACTTTTTATAGTATTGAAATGTGTAGATATAGTCTTTAGCTATATCACATCCATTTGAGAGCATTCAAATGTAGTGTTTTTATATGTGATATAAAGATATATTGTAAATAAGTGGCAAGTAAGATAAAATTCTTACAACGATGATGTAATGTCATTTAAGTTGTAAAAATATTATGTCATTTCTATTGTGATTTAATCAATTTATAAATCCCACATTTTTGTATGCTTAGAGCAATGTGAATTAAATATTTCATTCCATAAAATTAGTTATTTGATAGATAAAGAAGCCATGAGTAGATGTGAAAATATCCAAGATGGGGACATTTGTTAGAATACATTGTATATTTTGCATGTCGTATACCCAGGAGTACTATACACCTTTTCCATGAGCATTAGTGGGGGTTAGATATTTGATTTTTTTATCTATACATGTATATGGGTGGTTATATAAACCCTTACTTATGGGGAAGGGTTTTTTTTTTGTTAACCCATGGTTTTGGTACCCATTATATTATAAAATTGCTTTTGATTTCTAGTTTCCTATTGATGTGTTTACATATATCTGGACATGCAGTAAGGTAGAAAAAAACTTGGAAGTACATTATTGTATTGTAAATAGTTAATTTAATGTAATAAGAGAGAGAAGTTATTGCGCTGGGATTTTTTTCAAAATGGTTTCCTAGGATAAATCATGTGTATGCCATTTTTGTTTCTATGTTTATCTTAAATATTTTTTAAGTATAGATTCTCATTTATTAGAATAATAGATTGATTCTCTTCAACATTGTTATGATAGATATATTAATTCATGATAATAAAACTTTGATGCATATTTATTTACTAATTTGTTTGTGGATAAATGGTGTGTGCATACTTAATACACATTTTCTAGATTCATTTTAGATGTACCACTTTTTCTTTTTTCTTGTGTTTGGCGGAGGTTATAGCATGCACAAAGCACATTATGGTTGATAGAGTGATTGTTGGTGGCCTACATGAGAATGATACAATTTCATCCTTTCAATATGTTTACCATATTCATGTTTGACCTTATTTGGAATCCATTGCAAAGGTGGTTTCCACAAACACGGTGTCTTATTAAAGTTGGGATAGGGTCAAGATGCATGATAACTATGGAATTATCACCAATGTTTTTATAAAGAAGGTGGGATTTCAGATAAGTTGCATCATAGCCGATTTCATTTATACAAATTTTTACTACTATAAAGCGGTAAAACTAAGTTTTTGTTCATACCACCTAGATTAATGTTTAGGATATATTAACTAAATTTTCAATCACTGGGTTGGCCAAAGTATTGGAGTGAAAAAATATTGGGGTTGTATGCTTACATATATTAGGGTAATTTAGCATCACAAGTTTATCATATTAAGCTCCACATAGTGATTTCCCAGTGTTATTATTTATCATCTTGAGCTTCACACAACAAGTTATCAATTTTAGGATTCCAAACTACTAGAATTTATATAAACACTTAAATTCTATTCCCTTTGGTCTTTGAATTTTTTTGTCACCACAAATGTGTGTCTTAAGCATACATTATATAAGTTTCTCTATTTACAAAGTTTGAACTTAATATTACTATATTTCATCAATGCAATAATTGACAAGGTAAATTGAACCCGAAATCCTTATTTTCTTAACACCTTTTCAAATATAAATGTGAATTAATATGATATTAAATTAGAATTTAAAATCCAGATGTTTTCACCCTCAAATCTCCCCTCATTGTGAAAGACAAATTTTTAAAATTTTGAGTTGGTGCCTTTTAGAAATGTTTAAGTAAAGTGAGAAGTTTGGAAAGATAGAAAAAATTCATTCTTTGGAGTCATTTTTAGTGTTGTGCAGCTAAATCAGACATTTTTGTCCCATGTGTCTCAAGTGCGGCCCGGGCCTCCGGTTCCTTGATTTACCACTTTCTCCACACTACTTTTCTTGTGTGGATAAATCAGAAATTTTCATCCCACATGTCCTAAGTACACTCAGGCCTCTTCTTCACCAATTCGCTGCTTTTCTGCATTACTACGCTCGTCGGCTTTTTGAGTTTATGCATCATTCATGTCCCCATGTCCTATGGAACATATGTGCTCTCCGAGACCCACATTTTACACATCAGCCAAATCATCTCCATGCGTCCAACATGTCCTAATGTCCCATGGAACATTTGTTCTCTCTGGACCCTGATTCTCTGCACTCCTCTTGGATCAGGTATTTAGGCTTTACACATCCCTCATGTCCCAATGTCCCATGGGTGTATGGGCCCATTTTTTTCACTTTTACCTCTTTTTCCATTTTTTTCCTTTTTGAGTCAGTGTGAGGGCTATTAATTATGCATTTATGATTTTCTCTCTCCATTCATTCAAACTCATGGCTATTTAAAGGGGGTAACCATTCATTCATTTTCACCATTGCACACTCTTTTCCCCGCTCGTGTTTGTGTAAATCAAGCCGTTTCTATGCATATATATTTTCTCTTGCAGGGATTATTTCAAGACTATGGTATAATACACCGGAGGTTGTTCTGTCTTTCCTTTGTTATGATGAAGTTTCAGTACCAAGGGTTCGAGCACCTCTCTTCTTTGGAAAATTCTATACCCGAGATTGGCGACATTGAAACTTGACATCTTGATCTTGATGATTTTGGAGCGAGACTTGGATGTGATATCCCTACCCTCATCACTCAATTGGTCAAAGATAGTGGGATTGCATTTATCACGGGTTTTCCTTTTTTTACGTTCAATGTACCGATAATGTGCTTGCGTGAGAAGCTTGTTTTAATCTTGAATCAAAAGAAATTATTGATGTTCATGGTGAAGTGGTTTCATGACTAGATTGAAGCCATCGGTGTTGCCCTACACATTTCAGTAGTGGAAGGAGCTAACATCCTCACTCTCACTCAAGGAAAAGCATTGTTTGATCACGACTATGAAAAATACAAGACTAGGGTAGCTAAATCTTGGCTAAAGAACCCTAAGAAAGGAGCATCCAGACTTTCCAAGTCATTGTTCAGGGTTGATTTTAAAGAAGAGATTTCAGACATCATCACCCTTCTTGCTAGAATCATGGGAATGCCCTCTACCAATGAGTTTCACTTTTGGATGTGTCCCTTCATCAACATCATTTGTGAGGGGAAACAGAATTTGAATTGGAGTGAAATTATTTGTGAAAACTTTGACAGAAGCGACTAATAAATGTTCACAAAACCTGAACATTCTACATGTCATCATACCTCATGTATACCTTTGTGGCATCCAAGAAATGTCTTGGGTTCAATTTCATTGAAGACAAGAAGGTTGCCCCCATATATGAATACTTCCCTCCAGTTCACCCTCAAGGTCAGCAACCAGAATTTCAGGAGAGTGAATGACGCATTCACCATGTATCTTGTGAGGCTATTAGAAGGAAATACTACCCGAGAAATTTTCTAAGCAACCTAAGACTTTGATATCTCGACTATGGAAATTTCTACACTCAATTTAGAAAGTTATCATATATAAGATCGGCTGGTTTTGAAGGTCCTCCTCTAAAGTTGCCTATGTTCTGCAATGATAAAATTTCTCTTATTGAGATTTTTAGACAATTGGATGAGCTCCATACATCCTGCAAAGATAAGAAGATTAATGGCATTAAATTCCCTATCTCCCTGGGAAATTATACATGTAGGACAACCTTGGATGCCCAGAACATTGATAGAACCATTGTTCCTCTCACTATCCATCACTTCAAACCTAGGAATTTCTTTGATATCAAAGGATATATTGCTAAGAATTTCAGAATGGTTTTCTATCATCTTCCCGACACTGAAGATTATTGGGTTGATTGTAGATGATTTTGAGGCCGAAGAAGATACTTTGGTAGATTTTCTCTTCAAAAAATCATAGACTTCAACATCTATAAAGTACCTGAAGGGCTCAAGGATGATGATGAGGACTTGTAATCTATTGAATATGAAATGTCTATTAAACACACTCCTCTAGAAACCATTGATTGGTTTGTGAAAGAGAGAGATGATTTGAAGGAAGTGATTAACCCTGTCATTGTGAGAACCAAACTCTGGTTTGATAGGAAGATGCAAGATTTTAGGATGAACAAAGCTAGGTCTTCTTCATGAGAAAATTCCTCTCCTATGAAGGAGGAGCCTACACTCAACGTGGAAGTGCATGAAAAATCCACCCCTTCCTCTTTAGAAAAGGTGCTCGAACAATCTACCCCTTCCTCTTCAACAAAGGTTCCTCAACAATCTACCCCTTCCTCTTCAAAGAAAGGTCCTTAAACAATCTACTCCATCCTCTTCAACAAAGGTATACCTTAAGAAAGGTAAGGCCATCAAACAATAACAAGTTGAAGAATAAGTTCTTTTAGAAAAGCCGGAAGTCAGATAAGACTAGAAAATATTGTTGTTTTGAGTGAGGATGACAGTGAAGAGATGAAAGTAAGAAGAAGAAACCCTTGTCATTACTACTGAAATTGAAAATTAAGGTCAAATAATTGAGCCTCTCACTTTTGTGGAAACTCCTTCCAAATATCTCTATGAAATTATGCTAACTTCCCCACTAGAGACATCAGTAGTGCATACATTGAGTACAATGCGTTCACTTATACTCGGACACTGTTTCTCCTTCTACCTCTTACCTATCCTTTGCTTGGGTTCAACCTTTCATTGATAACAAGAAAAGGAAGTATTCTTCTCAGGTTGTAGTTCCCAATTTTGATGTTGTGGCATCCTTTCTCAGTACTCCTCCTCCTCCTTTAAAGAAAGAAAAGACCACCTCAAGGCTAGTTTCGATTCACATGGTTAGTAGTTTATGGATATTGCAAAGCCTAAAGTGGATAAGGAGTAGAAAGGAATTTTGGTTTTGACTTGGAGCTTATAAGAATTCCACTTGCGGAATCCACACCTGAAATTGAGGTTCATAACCTCGGAGATACTATATGACGAGTCATTGAACAAGTAGAGAAGGGAAACAAAACTATGGAAAAATTGGAAGAATATAATCAAGTTATTTCCAATATTATAAAATCTTTGTTCGAAAAAGATAAGGTCTTGGATCCAAATCCAATGGCTACTCTTCCACCCCTAGAGTTCTCAATAAAGATGAATTCTAGACCATTAAGGACATTCACAAATATACTACCTATGGAAAGGCCATTGAAGCACTGGTTGATGATATGACAGTGGTTGGATTGAACTTCATTGAAGAGGCCTTCAAGTCATATGAGAAGGTGTCCAAGTTACAGCTGAAATTCACCACAACAATCAGTGGCTTGGAAAAATAACTAAAGCTCTGGTGTGAATGTATTCAAGATCTCTGTTCAATGAGCCAAATAGATGAGAAGATTTTATTGGCAAGAAAAGTATTTGATGAAGCCAAGAACAATCTATCAAAATCTTGATTTTTCAATATTGATTGGAAGATCAAGGTTTTGGAGGAAGCAGTGGGAGAATTGAAGAATATGTGGCAGAAAGGGGAAGCTTTCAAGACTTGTGTTTTGTCTGCCTTCCAAGATATTCATTGTCAGATCTAGAATGAGGCCTTAGGTAAATAGTTTTCTATTCAAGAGATCAAGGCTCAATTCAACACTTTCATCAAAGAAGATATTTTCAAAAATATTCCATGTCTAAAGAGAAGATGAAGGATGTCTATTCTCTTGATCATTTATCTATCACCGAGGATAACAAGGAATTTTGGGAAAACATAGAATTCGAGAAGGATATGGAGAAGTTCCTCGAATGTGGACCCATATCACTTCTAACACCGCCATACCAAAATGCATGGAGATAGCTAAGGCATTAAAGATATTTAGACATCGGATTCTCAAGATGGTCGGCCCTTCTAAGCCTCCATCGGATGTTTATGCTTCTGGGTCCTAGGACACTTCTTTGATTCTTTTGTGTTGTAACACCCATGATGTAATGTTTGATTAAAGACTTTATATTAATGTATTTTTTAAGTGATCTTTAATATTTTGATTAAAATAATTTGTAACGAAACGTAACTGCTTTGTAAGATATTTAGTGAGTTCTCCATTCCATTGTTAAGGGTTGGAATCTAATAATTTTGAAGTGTAAATAGAATTGGAAGAAATCAATACAGAAGAATTTTCTCTTGTTTCTATCTTCATCTATTATCCTTTCTTTCTTTTCTGAAATTTGAGATCATTAATCTTTTATGTTAAGAAACTCTGTGTTTTATGATATGATTTCTAGAACTTTTTGTCTATGAATGATGTCTTATGTTATAAATGTGAAATGATTCCATTTTGTATCACCTTTGCTAAGTACATATAAGTTTATATTTTGCTATCTATATTTCCTGAAAGTATTGTTATGTTCTTCCCTTTCATCTTACTCTTTTCGTCTATTTTTTTGTATTGATAATTTATATTGGTTTAAAGCATCTCAAAGTATCGAAGTCCTCATTGATATGAAAGTTGTACATTTTGTATATAAACTTGCTGCTTCCTTTCAATAAGGGAACCTCTCCCATAAAGAGAAGGGACTTGTTGTCCCCTAACTATTGACCACTATAAAATTTCTAAAAAAAAAACCAACATTTTTGGCGACTTCACTAGGGATTCTTGTTTTCAAACGTATCCCTTTCCAAAATAAATTCAAGACCATTTTGTGGTCCGGAGACTTTACAATATACACGTAGTAAGAAATCTCTTGGAGTATGAAATTCTCATTTTTAACTTCTAGAGCAACAAAACTTCCCTCTTCCTTCGGCAAGAAGGAACATAAAACACTGATTTTGAGACAAAGCTTCTAGGAGTGGCGAGTCCTTAGGATCAAATCAGTCCTAATCTTTGTTCTCTAGCACTTGCTAGAGTTATATTTCCCTTCAGTTAATATTTCTAAGAATGAAAACACCTCTTCCTTGGGGACAACGAGTTGAGCCTCTTGCTCTTCCTCAACCATTACATGAGTTACCTAGGGGTAATCGGAAAATTTTTCCTAAATTCTGAGGTGATGGAAAAGTACACCCAGATGAACACATTAAAGGTTTCATAGTGGCATATGGAATAATTGGGGTTGAGCATGAGGATGTTTCTATCAAGCTCTTCGTAGAAACATTGCAAGACAATGTTGTTGATTGGTTCTATCACCTTCTGCTTTGGGTTGATTCTTCGATTGGAATTCCATGACAACTCGGTTTGAGCAATGTTTTAAACCTGCTGAAGATGTACATGCTCTTTTAGCTCAAATTTATCATATCAAAAAGGAGCCACACGAGCCCATGAGGGATTTTTGGCCAAATTTAACAAGTTGATTCATAAAATTCCATAGAACACCCATCTTGTAGATCAAATCCAAAAATGATTTTTCCTCAATGCTCGGTTACCTAAAGTAAGTTATGCACTGAGGAGGGATAATATTCTAACTCCAGAGGCTAATCAACGATTGGCTATCAGTGTTGAGGATGATCTAATCATGTTTGGTAAATTGAAAAGAGAGTCCTCCAAATCTAAAGCATCTTCCTCTTCCTCCCTTGGAGCCAATTCTAATCAGTTAGTACAGAAGCTTGTAAATTATCTTATTACTATTAAGAAACAATTGTCTCAACATAATCCTTACCAAGATATTCCAAGAAATAATTTTCATCCTAGGAACTGTTTACCCTCTTTTTAGACTAGATTGGCTATTGAAGGCCCACCCATCAAGGTTCCAATCAATGCAACTTGTGAAGTTCAAGAACCTAATGATGAGGAGGAAAATGAAGACTATGAGGAGCACGAAGAAGATATTTATGAGGAGAACAAAGAGATTAACAAGTCTCGTGTTCATTTCCTCACCACTTTGAAGGTATAGATGACGGAGATGAGTACGATGAAGCGGTGGCAGATATGAATAGTGAGTCATATGTTGTTATGACTCGGGAGAAAATGAACAGGAAGGAAAATGTGATACAACCTTCTAAAAGATCTAAATAATTTTATATAACTATTCCATTAGTTCAGTAAGAAGAGGAGCTGTATTCCCACTACCTTGACACAAAAAGGTTAGTAACACTAATTCTTCTCCTTCTACCTCTGTTTCCAAAATTTATTGTCCTTCAACTCCTAAACTTGATAAGCCCAAAGTTCCCCTCATTCCTAGTAATGATGCCCCATCCACCTCTGGATATTTTGATATCATTGACCACATCAAGAAGAAAAAGATTCAGATCTCGAGGTATAATTTTACTGAGACCCATCCAAATGCTTTTACTAAAGTAGTAAAGTTTTTCAATTCCAAATCCAAAACTTCACCCAATACTTCTAAAGCTCTATTTCTCACTCCCTCCCCTCACCTCAAAGAAAGTCTTGTGGCTGCAGTCTCTTCATCTAATGAAAAAAATTGGAACATTTTACGTAACACTTTTGATATCCGGTTATAAACTCAAAGTAATTGTGTTATTGACTCGGGAGCATTAGACAATGTGATGCCTACAAAAGTAGCTCATGCTTTGGGCCTAAATCTAACATGTACTTTTGGTTCTGCTATTCCATGGAGAGTAGGGAAGTACCTTTGGTTGGAAGAATTAAAGATGCACAAGTAGCCTTCGCTGCTTTTCTAGAGAAAAGGGTCAAAGCCACTATTTTAGTAGCTGATATTCCTCCCTCATATGGTATGTTGCTGAGTAGGAATTTATCTAGGAGGTAGGAGGTGAAATCCAAAAGGAATGGTCTCATGCTCTCATCCCGATCAATGGAAAAATGAAAAAGTTGTTACGGAGAGACTAAGCGCATGTATTGTGCAAAATACCAATGATCCAAAATCACAAATACTCTATGAAGATATAGGGCATGATAACTATATGATAATGTCGAAGATGAGGCAAAACTTCCTAAATAAGTGATCCATGATCCTAATGGCATTTGGAATTTGGATTTTGATGGAATATGCTCTTGGTGATTCTAGAGTCGGGTGGTGTTAATCTCTCCAAGAGAAGATTCACCCTTTTTCATTCAAACTTTATTTTGAAAATACAAACAACAGAGTTGAATATGAGGCACTCATACTTGGATTAAACGTGTCAAAAGAAATGGGAGTGAAGAATCTTTGTGCTTGTGGTGATGCGAGTTGATTGTGAAATAACTTAGGGATCTTTTCCAAGTAAAGAATAGGCAATTGAAACACTATAGAAGTCTTGTCTAGGATTCCATTGAATTTATCGATGCTTTCTCAATTGAAGTTGTGCCAAGAGAAAAGAATACTAGAGCTAATTTTCTAGCTATCTCAAGATCTTTATTGATTCCTCACCCAAATTTCTCTCAAGAAAATTTTACCATTGAAATGATTCATAGACCTAGTGTGTCGGATAATGCAAGTAATCGACAAGTTTTCAATGATGATCAACATTTTCTCTCTTTCTTGGAACTTAAGTATAACTTCAATCAATTATATTTTGAAGGAAGTGAGACTCTTCCTAGAGAGTATGTACCCTCTAATGAAGAAGATATCAAGGAAGAAATGGATCAGGATGGTTGTATTAAGTTAAAGGGTAACAAGATACCTAAAGGGCTAGTGAGTCTAGAAGATCTGTTTGATAAACATGATAGGTATATCAGATCTAAAGCTTCTCAAGGGGCTCGTCAATCTGCTGAGTATGAAAAGGTTAATATTGGAAGTCATGATGAACCCAAGATGGTGAATATTGGGAAATGTTGCACTCAAGAAGAAAGGAAGAAAGCAACAAACCTATTAAAAAAATATGCTGACATTATTGCTTATTCATATGATGATCTCAAATATTTTCAACCAAAGGAGATGCAACACTATATTCCTCTAAGACCTGGGATTAAACCTTTCAAGAAGAAGCAAAGGCAATATAATCCCAAGATTGCTGATACCATTTTTCAAGAGATTCAAAAATTATTGAAAGCAAAGATCATTTTCTCTATATATCATTCAACATGGATTGCCAACATTGTGTCAAGTAAGAAAAAGAATGGTGAAATTCATATTTTTGTGGATTTCAGAATTTAAATTAGGACTATATAAAATAAAACTATCCTCTCCCATGATGGATCAAGTTTTGCAGGATGTCACAGCTTTGAGATGTTGTCATGCTAGATGGTTTTTCTGGATACAATCAAGTGGAAATCAGCACCCTAGATTAGCACAAGACTGTTTTCACTACTCCTTGGGGCACCTTTACCTACAAGAGGATTTCATTTGGTCTTATCAATGCTGGTGCCACTTTTAAGAGGGAAATGGACTTAGATTTTGGTAGTATAAAGGGAAAATTCATTATTATATACCTTGATGATTTGAATGTTTTCTCCAAAACAATGGCATAGCACTTTCAACATCTTAAAACAGTCCTTCAAAAATGTAGAGAACATGGAGTTTCTCTCAATCTTAAGAAGTCTGTATTTTGTGTTACTGAAGGTAAGTGCTTGAGACATATTGTTTCCAAATAAGGGATCAAGATAGATCTAGAAAGAGTTCAAGAAATTCAACAAATTCCTCTTCCCATAAGTAAAAAGGGTGTTCACTCTTTCTTTGGCAAGATAAATTTCTTGAGGAGATTCATTCCGGATTTTACGGTAATCGACTATGAGTATCACTCATATGATGAAAGGAAAGCAAACCTTTGGTTGGAATTCGAAGGAAAAGGAGGATTTGAAGGTATCAAGAAATTCATTGCTAAAACTCCTATTTTAACATATCTTGATTTCAGTAAGGATTTTATTATCTATTGCTATGCTACTAAGAGTACTTTGGCTGCTATAATGACTCGGAGAAATTATGAGAATCATGAACTTCCAATTTCCTTCATGAGCTATGTCTTGAAATCTCATGAATTAAAATATAATTTGATGGATAAACACATTTTGGCAATGGTCAAAGCTATCAAGTAGTTTCACTTCTATGTCCTTAATTCCCACTCTGTTGTATTTTTACCTGACACAACCATCAAGTTCATTCTACACACCATGAGTTTGGAACTAAATGAGGAAATTGGGTGTAAAGGTTTAGGAATATGACCTTGATATCAAGCCAACAAAGTTAGTATGGGGTAAAGGCTTATGTGAACTTATTGTCAAGGGAGATGATGAGGAATTGACCACAGAAATAGTTGATGTTCATGCTATTCTCTTTCTTAGTTCAAGAGATGAGTGGTATCCAGATATTGCACATTTTCTTACTTATGGAGAATGTCCATCTCACTTGAGTGCCAAAGAAAAGAGAGCTATTAAGCTAAGGTCTACATAATATGTATTATGGGAAAATGATTTATTCAAGCGAGGCATTGATGGAAGATTCCTTAAATGTGTGGAAAAAGAGCAAAAAAGAAATTGTTTGTAGATTTTCATGATCAAGCATGTGGAGGGAATTTCTCTTCATTTGTCACATGACTCACAAGATTCTTTGTGCAGGTACTATTGACCAAAATTATTTCGAGATGCATCAAAATGGGTAGGAAAGTGTGAAGCCTGTCAAAATTTTGTTGGGAGACCTAAATTGGTTGCTTTACCACTCAAACTAGTAATAATTGATGAGCCTTTTCAATAGTGGGGATTGGATTTTATTGGAACACTCAACCCACATTCGATTGTTGGATACACTCATGTGCTAACTGGTATAGATTATTTTATAAAGTGGGTGGAAGCTATTCCAGTAAAAGTACTACTTCGAGTGGTGTGTAATTTTACTAAAGATAATATCTTGATAAGGTTTGGAGTACCAAACAAAATTGTGACTAACAATGCTTCTAATTTTGTTCTTCCAAGATGATGGAATTTTTTTATGGTTATGGAATTTCCCTTGCTCATTCTTCATACTATTACCCCCAAGGAATTAACATGCGGAGAATGAACAAATAAGAAATTGGTAACCATAATTTAGAAGCTTATCAATGAATCTCAAAGGAATTGGCACAAGAAGCTCTATGATGCCCTCTCGGGAAGATAGAATCACACCCAAAAGATAAATTATAAGGTCTCCATTTCAAGTGGTGTATGGTATTGAATCTCATCTTCCAATGAATTGAATTACTATACATGCACTTGATGAAGGCTATTGAGGATTCAAGTTTCATTAGTTCTCTGGATAAGAGGATCATGTATCTCCAAAAGCTAAATGAAGATAGGATGCAAGTCTTTGATAGGATATTTTCTCACCAATAGAAGGTGAAATGAATGTTTGACAAAAATAACATACCTAGATATTTTCAATGGCGAGATATTGTTTTACTATGGGACAAAAGACATGAACCTCGTGGAAGCCATGATAAGTTTAACTCTCTTTGGCTTGGTCCTTTCAAGATAAGACACTTTGCTAGAGAAAATTCTTTCTATTTGGATTATATGGATGGATCTCCTCTCCCACTTCCTTATAGTGGGTAGTATTTTAAGTTGTTCAAGTCTTAGGCTATTAGGTAGTCCTTTTTATATATTGTACAAAGTGCTTTCTTTTTGGTCTTTCCTTTGTGTTTTGGTTATTTTCCCTTTGTGTGTTGTCTTTTGTATTGCTATTCCTTTTAATATATTTTGCCCAATGAATAAGGCATTGGTCTACTTTCCCAGAGTTTTTCTTTAGTTCTTGATATTGCCTCATTCATCTATTCAAGTCAAGTCATCGCAGAAAGTTCCATCTATTGTCACCCTCAAATTTCCCCTCATTGTGAAAGATAAATTTTTAAAATTTGGAGTTGGTGCCTTTTAGAAATGTTTAAGTAAAGTGATAAGTTTGGAAAGATAGAAAAAATCCATTCTTTGGAGTCATTTTTGTCCCATGTGTCCCAAGTGTAGTCGGACCTCCAGTTCCTTGATTTAGCATTTTCTCCACACTACTCGCTTGTGTGGCTAAATCAAAAATTTTCATCCTGCATGTCCTAAGTACACTTAGGCATCTTGTTCGTCGATTCTCCACTTTTTCTACATTACTCTCGCTCTTGATTTTCATATTTATGATCCTTCATGTCCCCATGTCTTGTGGAATATTTGTGCTCTCCGGACCCGCATTTTCCACATCGGCTGAATCAGATCCATGCATCCCACATGTCCCAATGTCTCATGGACCATTTGTGCTCTCTCGAACCACATTCTCCACACTCCTCTTGGATCGGGTATTTCAGATTTCCATGTCCCTCGTGTCCCATGGACCACTCAGGCTAGTTTTTTCCACTTTTACACTTTTTTACCTTTTTGAGTCTATGCGAGGGCTATTAATTTCACATTTATGATTTTATCTCTCCATTCATTCGAACTCATGGTTATTTAAAGGGGTAACCGTTTATTATTTTTCACCTTGCTTGCTCATTTTTCCTTGTTTTTGTTTATGCAAATCAAGCCGTTGATGTGCATAAATATTTTCTCTTGCAGTATTATTTTGAGGCTGTGATATACTCCACCAAAGGTTGTTCCTCTCTTTCCTCTGTTATGATGAAGTTTGAGTACTCAAGGGTTTGAGCACCTCTCTTCTTGAAACTTCTATACCGAGATTGGTGACAAAGTGAAGCTCGACATCTTGATCTTGATGATTTCTGGAAAAGACTTGGATGTGATAGCCATACTGCCATTTCTCAATTGGTCAAAGATAGCATGATTAAATTTTCCATAGGTTTTCCTATTTCTATTTAATGTGCTAATATTGTGCTGCGTGTGGAGCTTGTTTCAATCCTGAATCAAAATAAATTTTTGATGTCCATGGAAAAGTGATTACACGACAAGATTCTGAAGCCATCATTTCTTCCCTACACATTCCAAAGTAGTGGAAGGAGCTAACGTCCCTCACTCTCACTCAAGCACAAGCATTGTTTGATCACGATTGTAAAAATAAAAGAGTAGGGTAGCTAAGTCTTGGCTAAAGAACCATAAGAAAGGAGCATCCAGACTTTCATAGACATTTTTCAAGGTTGATTTTAAAGAAGAGCTTTCAGACATCATTGCCCTTCTATCCGTAATCATGGGAATTCCCTCTACCAATGAGTTTCACTTTTGGATGTGTCCATTCATCAACATCAATTGTGAGGGGAAACCAAATTTGAATTGGAGTGATATTATTTGTGAAAACTTGATAGAGCATATGGTAAATATTCACATAACTTGAACATTATACATGTCATCATACCTCCTCATGTGCGGCATCCAAGAAATGGCTTGGCTTCACTTTTATTAAATACAAGAAGGATGCCCCATATATGAATATTGCCCTCGTTCCCCTCAAGGTCAAGTAATCATAATTTTAGGAGAGTGAATGATGCGTTCACCACATATGTTGTGAGGCTACTTTGGAAGGAAATACTACTTAGAGTTTTTATGAGGAAGCTAAGACTTTGATATATGACTATGGAAGTTTATACACCGAATTTAGAAAGTTCTCATATATCATGTTGGCTGGTTTTGAAGGTCCTCCTCTAAAGCTTCCTATGTTTTGCAATGATAAAATGGCTCTTGTTGAGATTTGTAGAAAATTGGATAAGCTCCACAGAACCTACAGAGATAAGAAGATTACTGGCATTCAATTCCCCATCTCCCTAGGAAATTATACATGCAAGACAACCCTGGATGCCCAGAACATTGATAGAACCATTGTTCCTCTCACTATCCATCATTTCAAACCCAGAACTTGCTTTTATACCAAAGGATATATTGCTAAGAATTTCATAATGGTTTTCTATCATCTTCCTGACACTGAAGATTATTGGGATGATTATGTAGATGATTTTGAGGCCACGAGAAGATACTTTGGCGGACTTTCTCTTCAACAAATCATAGACTCTAACGTCTATAAAGTACTGAAGGGATCGAAATTGATGAGGACTTGCAATCTATTGAATATGAAAGGTATATTAAAAACACTCCTCTAGAAACCATTGATTGATTTGTGAAAGAGAGAGATGATTTGAAGTGATTAACCTGTCATTGTGAGAACCAAAATCAAGTTAGATAGGAAGATGCAAGCTTTCAGGATGAAAAAATCTAGGTCTTCTTCACGAGAAACTTCCTCTCCTAGGAAGGAGGAGCCTACACTCAACGTGGAAATGCATGAATAATCTACCCCTTCCTTTTCAACAAATGTGCCTAAACAATTTACTCCATCCTCTTCAACAAAGGTATACTTGGAGAAAGGTAAGGCCATCAAAGAAGAACAAGTTGAAGAAGAAGTTCTTTTGGAGCATCCAAAACTACCTATAGGGCCAAAAATATTGTTGTTTTGAGTGAGGATGACAATGAAAATATGAAAACAGAAGAAGAAACCCAGTTATTATTGCTTTGAGGTTGAAAATGAAGGTCAAATTCATCGAGCCTCTCGGTTTGGTGGACACTCCTTCCAAAGATATCTATGAAATTATGCCAACTTCCCCACTGGAGACATCAGTAGTGCAGACATTGAGTGTAATGAGTTCACTTGCACTTAGATCTATTGCTCCTTCTACCTCTTCCTCTTCCTTTGCTTGGGTTCAACCTTTCATTGATAACAAGAAAAGGAAGTCTTCTTCTCAAGTTGTAGTTCCCAATTTTGATGTTGTGGCCGCCTTGCTTTCGGTACTACTCCTCCTCCTCCAGCAAAGAAAGCAAAGACCACCTCAAGGCTAGTGTCAGATTCACAAGGTCAGTAGTTCATGGAGATTGCAAAGCCTAAGGTGGATAAGGAGGAGAAAGATCTTTTGGTTTCTGACTTGGAGCTTATAAGAATTCCACTTGGGAATAAGTGAAATTGGTTTATTGCTAATCTATCAAGTAGGAATCTATGCAAATCTACACTATTCTAACTTCAGGGGTTTGGGATCTCATCCAAGAGATAGTTCCAACAATGAACAAAAGGTAGGAGAGAAGGAATGGAGGAGGATAGATCTGAAGGAAGAAAAGAAATGAATTCCAAGATGGAAAGGTCAGAAGGTTTATGCTTTGGGATGGTAGTAAAAAGAGCCAAACTTACTTGCATAAACAATTAAAGCAATACTGATGAACATATGACAATAGTAGGAATGAATCCAATAGAATAAAAACATAGATCTAACTTAAGAAAGATCTGATGCAAATAACACATACATTAAGCACAAAGTCTGAATATATGTATTAATATTTCTTCTGTTACAAGAAAACACAAAGTCTTTCTCTCCTCACTTCTCTTTTCATACAAAAATGTCCACCCGAATACAACAAGTATTCAAGTATTTATAGAAGGAGAAGAGGAAAGAAGACAAAAGCAAACCAACCACTATTTACAAAATATCTTACAAGATATTTACAAAATATCTAAAAAGTCAAAAGTTGACTTTGGGCAAGTTTTTGGATGGCAACATCCCATGGTGCAACATGGATGATGTCATCATGTATGCCAACATGCTTTTAAATATTTTACAAAAATGATCAATAGATACAGGAAGGAGAAAACTACTCCTCATCATCCTTCGCTTCAAACTTGGTATCTGCTTTTGATCAGAGAGTCGATGTGACACTGCGCTTGATATTCCATAAACTTGCTGATCATCGCTTGAAGTTGATCATGATCTAGACCTTTAAAATGGTCGCCAATGACTTCGCAAGTTTCTTTCTCATTCTTGAGCTTTTCAGGTAACTGGTGAAATTTTCGCATGCATCGATCAAAAGCCAATGAAGTCACAACAGGCCAAGAGGTTATTGATTGACTCTCGGTCGAAAGTGACCTCTGGTGCCAAACCTTGAGTGATGATAGCCTCAAGCAACTCGGAATGTATCATCTGCTTCCTCAAGTTATATGATTCACTGAGCATCCCTGGAGACATTTTTGTAATTGTCGCTCCATGTTGTATCGTGCATCCAAGGCTTCATCTTTGATTTTATCTATTCTCTCCAGGATATATTCCATTTGATCAACCCGGTAATCTAAAGTGATGAGAGATTTGTTATGTGCACGGGTGATCGATAACGCCGACCTTCAATAGGTCATCACTGAGCAGTTAACCATGGTTTGGAATGTTTCATGCTGCAACCTGGCATTATCCAACTCTTCGAGAGAGGGAACTTGCTACTGCTTGTAGCTCCTTATTTGCTTGAGTTATATCCTGATAGAGCACTGTGAATTTCCCAATCATTTCTTCACCATCTCTGAGGATTCACTCGATCCAGATGATATACTTGCATACGCCTTGTTCACCAATCTTAACATATTCATTTATTTTTTTTCTCGACGGGAACTTGAATGGGTTCAAATGATAGTCACAGGAGGAGCATTGCCCATTTTCTGCAATGCTTGGAGGAGATGTTTGTTTTGTTCTTTGAGTATTTTTCTCTCTCTTTTCTTCTTGGAGCTTCTTTTTACAGAGAGCATCCACAATGCAGACAAGGCTTCCCTTGTAGGCTTTCAGATGAGGTCCCCATTATGACTTGAGTCACTGTGAAGTCTGTGGGAGACAGATCCTCCTTTTTCTTGGTGGGGTCCGGGTAAGCTATCTCCATGACTCTCTCCCCTGAAGTGCTTTTAGAAAAGTGAGTTATCACTTTTTGCTTCTTGGTTCCCTTCTTGGAATGATGGAGAAATCCATGGCGCAATGGGAACCTTTCTCTTATGCTAGCCAGATGGTCATAAATCCAACTAGACTTATGGGAGTGGGAGTAGAGGAAATAGAAGAAGAAATGGGAGTGAGAGGGGGAGAAACTATAGAGGCCTCAAGGAAGTGTGTTGAAACACTTGGTGGTGGCATTGACAAGGAGTCCAACACATGCACCTACCGCTTATGGGGGCCCGGAGTTACTAAGAGAAGAGAAGGACATGGAAATGGAAGGGATCTGCAATTGGATGGAGGGAATACTGGGTGACAGATCCGTGAGAGAGGAGAAGATGGAAGAGGTGGGAGATGGAAGGGAGGAAGGGAGAGGAGAAGACACATCCATAGGAATAGATGCTTCAATGACAGGAGGAGGAGAAGAAATGGAAGAAGGAATGTTGGGTACCTCTGTAGTTGTAGTTGTGATAACATCCTGGGTGGATGTATCCATTGAAACCTCTATTGTTTCTTCTTTACCTGGAGACACCAAGTTGACTACTTGCTTCTCAGAAGTAGAAGGAAGGCCTTCAGAGTTTCTTCTTGTCTTGCTTGATTCACCCTCCTTGTCCTTTCCTTTTCCTTTCAAAGCACATGGGCCGGCTCTGGAGGTGCTTTTACCCAAGGAGAAGTAGTGAAATCAACTCCGAGGTAGGTGAGACCATTCTATGTTTGCACCAATGTTTGGTGTATTACAATGTGGGCTTAACCCTTTCCTGAATGGTTTTTGGCACTTTGGCTCTATCGATCTCCGCGAATGGCCAATCATCCCCATCTGTGTCAAGGTAAACCTGATCAATTTCTTGATCAGTCTCTTGGAATTCCTTTGGGATGATGGCTACGCCATAGTGGATGATCTCCTCCAGAGCCAATCGGGAGTGATCCTTTCACCTGATGTCTATCTCATGTGTCAGGTCGATCCAAATGTCCTCGATCTCGGGAACATGGATGGGATCAATTTTTTCCTTTGGGAGGTAACTCCTGAAGCAGTCGAAGGTTGGCCTTTCTGGGAAGTTGTGCTTCAAATTTAGCAAGCTCTAGCTCAGCATACATCTCCCGTGCTTTGGCAAGTGTGGGGTAGGTGTATCACCAACTGTAAGGGGGAATGGAGTTCCTCCTTTCTTTCTTCTTCATGCACTTCTCATGATAAGTGATTAGCTACCTTGACAATTCCAAGAGGATCAGCTTTGGCCCTGCAAACCTTGGTAGCTTCGTTGGTTCTCCTCAAAATTCACAGCTCTGAGGTATGTGAATGTGGGGAATGTGTGAACAATGCTCCCCATTTCTTCAGTAGCAGCAATCACACTCGGGCTGGTCCGACCATGTCTCATGTTTGGCCTCAACAAGTAGATTACCTCATAGAAGAAGGCATCATTAATTTTAGAGAATTGGGAGATGCTGGCCTCGAGCCTTAGCTTTGGGTAGAACTCATATATCTTGACTTGGGGCCATACCCCATTTCGAGCTAACCCCGTGAAATCCCTTTTTGACGCAACAACATATACAACGTAGGAATTCATGTAGAACTTCCAGTTGTTAGAACTTGTTGAAGCTACTGGGAGATGGTGTCACTGATGATTTCACCCTAGCCAAAATGCTGATCAGTGCATTCTTGCTCATGGTCTCCAGGTACCTCAACATCCACTTGTGGAAATAATGGGCATCAGGGAGCCCAAATACTCTGTTTAAGAAGGTGATTATATCACTCAACTCCTCATTGAAGTCACTACGGTGGATGGTTTGTGGCCATCTGCTCACCGGCTTCTTGTTCTTAGATAAAGCTCATTCATCATCTGCATGCATTTATCCTCATTATCATCCCATGTCTTCTTGTAGTCTTCGATACTTATTTCTACATATTTCCTGTGATGAGGAATGCCCAGGATCATTTCAAAGTGATGAGTTGTGAGGTCGATGATCATCTTGTGTTCTTTGTCTTCGACACATCTAGTGTCTTTGTTATAAGCATCGAAACCAACATGATAAACTCATTATTTACGGCACTTACTAGAAGCCCAACTGCAAAGTGCAATCCACTACCCACTAATTTGTTCATCCATGGGCCACTGCTTTCCTGGGTGGTCCTCACCCAGAAATCATCCATGTCAATATGACCTAGCTTAGAGTCTCTGATGTCAAGGCTGCACTCTGCATATGAGTTAGGCATTTTGACTCTCTGATACTTATACTTCATCTCTTGTTCGACTGCTTAGCTTTAGCTTTAGCTTTAGTTGGTTTCTTGCTTGATGAAGACATATGTGAGCTCAAGGATGGATGTTGTTGTTCTACAAGAAGAATCAAGGAGGTCCAACATAGAAGAGCCATGTCAACCATCATGTTATTCATAATGAAAGCTTTACAGAATGAAGAATGAGAAATTATAAGCCTTAGGGTGCAAGGCGCAAAGCGTAGGTTTACAATAGGGCACTTAGGGCTTAAAATTATTGCTTGTGCACAGTTTTGGGAAGATGTGTCAACATGAAAAAATTTGCACCTTGTGTTGACATGAGAAAAGTTGTGCCAAGTTTAGAAAGGGCACAATTTTGAGAGGTGTTGCATGAAAAGTTTCAAAGCACCAAGGATAAAGTGTCGGGGCATGGATTTGCAGCATGCAACATGTTATGTTGATGTTAAGGAAGTTGCCTCACACACTTTAGAAAATCTACTTTGGTAAAGTGTAGAAAAAGTTTGTGTTGTATGTGTTTAAAGTGTGCCAAAGCACAACTTTGAAATATGTTGCAAGGAAAATCAAGTGCCAAGGGAAAAAGTGCGTGGCATGGATCAGTGACACACAACATCTTATGTTGATGTTGTGCAAGTGGTGCCTATGCCCCACAAAAACTGCTAAGTGTTCTTTTTCGGGGTGTGGAAAAAGGATGTGTTATATTGGCGTAAAGTGTGCCAAGCGCAACTTTGGGAGGTGTAACATGGAAAAACAATGCGCCAATGGTTTCAACAGTTTGATAATTTTGGCAATTTCTTGATTTCTCTTCCTCTCTCTTTTGGATTTGTCAGATGGAAAAGAGAGGGTTTTTTGGCAAGGCAACAAGTAGGGAAAGATGGGTTTTTGGTTTCTTCAGAGGTAGGGTCTTCCAGATTTGTAGATCTGGAAGGAGAGGCAAAAGGGCTTCAGCTTGGTTTGATAATTTTGTTAGGTGTGTTTCTTTAGATTTTATCTTTTACACCAACCCTAATACCTAACACAACAAAAAAAAAAAACAACAACAAGGAGAGGAGCCACTTACCCAGATTTATAAAAGATGAAGAATGACGTGGGGTCCACAAGCTCAAAAAATGGCACATGGGGGTGACAAGGATGGCTGACAGGCGCAGAGAAAATACTTTTTCACAATTTTCAATTCATGAAAATGACAGTGTCAATGCATATTTATAGAAAAACTGGCATTTATTACCTCACCAACCTTTTGGCATGATTTTTGGGAGTGTCGACACATGAGGAAAAGTGTGCCTTGACAAATTTATAGATGTCAACACAAATTTTATTCTTAAAGCGCACATTTTGGATGTCACAACATTTTCAACGCAAAGAAAACCAATTTAGCACAATTTTAGATGTTGACACAACATTTTCAGTGCCAAAGGGTGTTTAAAGGGGTGCAATGTTTTGGATGTTGACATAACAATTTTGTGCCTAAGGATTTAAAAGGGGCAAAATTTTAGGATGTCGAAATGAATGAATGACACGGTGCCTTGTTCAAAAAGGTGCATTTTTGGGATTAGAGTGTCGACACAAAAACTCGCGCCAAGGATAAGTAGAAAATGGCTAAGTCTTGAAACAATTTGATTTTTGAAAGGGAGTTTTGGGCCATTTCAAACGTTATCAAACTTTCCTTAGGGGCCAAAACAGAATTTTTGGTATGGTTACCTACAAATTGCCCTTGTCAATTTTGCAGGATAACAACTGGCTCTTTTTGGGGACTATCTTTAAGTGAAACTTAAGGGTAGAGAATCCAGATTTTCATGTGCCTATCCATTGGGTTACAGAGAGTCAAAAACAAGGGTGACCAAAAAGGGAAAGAGGGGAAAAAAAGGAAAAAGAAAGGGAACACACAACAAAAGAAAGCAAAACACACGAAAAAAAAGAAAACTATACAAAGAAGAGAGCAAGCTCTACTTCCTGAAGATCTTCAGGTGCTACCCGCTATAGGAAGTGGAGCTCTGGTTCCATCTAGATATGAGAGATAGAAACTATTCTCTCCATTGAGCTACTTGATTTGTATGGCCCTCTCCAAAGAGAGTCAAACTTCCCATGCATACCTTTCGGTTCTCTTCGTTTGTCCCATAGAAGAACAAGATCTCCCACTTGGAAATCTCTCTACTTAGCTTTCTTGTCAAACAACCTCTTAACTTGATTCTGATGTTCAATGATCTTGTCGACCACTTTTTCACTCACTTTTCTTCAAGTTCCATCAGGTACATAATCCTCTTTTCAAGAGAATTCTGAAAAGTTTCATCTTCAATTGCTCGAGCTAAGCACAGAGCAGAAGTTCTCATGGAGATAGGGATTTCAACATCGATTCCATATAACACCTGGAAAGGTGACATGCCGAGAGACCTCTTTGGAGTGATATGATCCACCCACAAAGCATCATACAATGATTTGTGCCAGGACCACTGGTTTTCATCAACTAGCTTCCGTATGATAGTCACTAGGTTCTTGTTGCTAGATTCTACCTAACCATTTCCCTGAGGATAATAATCAAAAGCATGAGCCAAGGTTATTCGTATCCATAAAAAAACCAATTACTTCCCATGAAGAGAAGTTGGAAGTGTTATCAACAATGATTTTGTGTGGAATGCCAAATCTCACAATAATATTCTCTTTGATGAAGTTGCAAACAACTTCAGAAGTGGCATGCTTGATAGGTATGGCCTCCACCCATTTTGTGAAGTAATCCATTGTTGTTAGGACGTAACTATGTCCAACACTTGATTGAGGATTGAGTGCTCCAATGAAATCAATTCCCCATTGTCTGAATGGTTCATCAATGATGATGGGCCTGAGGGGAAACACAACCAGCTTTGGTTTGCCAACGAACTGTTGGCAAAGTTCACATTTTCGCTACCTAGGTGGCTGTATCTTGAAATAGCGTCGGCCAGTAGTACCTAGCCCGAATGATTTTATGTGCTGTCACTGATGAGGAGAAGTGACCACCGCAGGCTGAGTCATGAAAACTCTCCAACAATTTTACCTATGGCTTATCAACACATCGTAGAAAAATGTCATCAATTCCACGCATTTGTACAATCCATCATCCCATATGACATATCTTGTGGCTCTGAGCTTCACCATTCACTTTTCCTTTGTGGTTAGGTGAGTTGGGCACTCGCCATAGGTGAGAAAGAATGTGATGTCAGAATACCATTCATCGTTGGTTGTGACAAACAGAACCATGGGCAAAGAATCCACTTTCTAGTTCATTTTGTTCTCCATCAATGTGATCAACTTTTCTTCAGTACCTCTGAGTCTTTATTTTCAGCCATTAGCTGACACAGTGCCTTTACCTCTTACCAACTTGGTTGGTTTGATGTCTAGATCATATTCTTGGACCTTGTGATCCAATTCCCTCGTAAGCTCCCTAACTCCTGTTGAGTCAAGATAGACTTAACAGTCATGTCAAGAACCAACACTACTGTATGAGAATTCAGAATATAGTAGTGGAAATTTTTGACTACTTTTACCATGGAAAAGGCATGCTTTTCCAATTATGACATCTTCAGTTCATGAGGCTTAAGAGGAGAGCTCATGAAAGCAATCGGGGATTCAATATCCTCAGAGTTCTTTTGCATCAAGATAGCTGATACAGTATGTGCAGATGCATAACTATACATGATGAAGTCTTTGTGAAGTCAAGGACACACTAGAACAAGAGTGTGAGTGATGGAGGTTTTTATGTCTTCGAATGATGTCCTGCCTTCCTCACTCCATTGGAATGTTTGGGACCCTTTCATCATATTAGATATATGATGAGTCTTCTCAGCAAAATCAGAACAAAGCATCTAAGAAAATTTACCTTTCCGAAGAAAGAGTGAACACTAGTCTTGCTTGTAGGAAAAGTAAGGCTCTGAATAGCCTTGACCCTTTTGACATCTATCTTAGTTCCTTCTCTGCTGATGACATGTCCTAGCAGCTTTCCTTTGGTGACCCCAAAACTGACTTCTTGGGATTTAGTGAAATTCGTGCTCTCGCATCTGATCAAGACTTGTTCCAAATGATCGCAGTGATCACTTCATCTTTTGGAGAACACGGTCAGGTCATCTAGGTAAACTATGATGACTTTTCCCATCATACCTTTGAATGCAAAGTCCATTGCTCATTGGAAGGTGGCACCGGTGTTGATCAAACCGAATGGCATTCTGTTGTAGGTGAAGGTACCCCAAGGAGTGGTGAATGTTGTTTTGAACTGATCTTCAGGCGTGACTTGAATTTGATTATAACCTGAAAAACCATCAAGCATAGACAACATTTTTGAACCGGTTACTACTTGTAGTACTTGATCCATTATCGGTAAAGTGGATAGTTATCTTTTAAGGATGACTGGTTCAAGTTGTGAAAGTCCACGCATATGCGTATCTCACCATTCTTCTTCCACATAGGCACAATATTTGCAACCTAGGTACTGTGATGAATTGGAAAAATAATTCTTGCATCCAACATCTTCTGAATTTCAGCCTGGATGGTACCTGAGATTTTGGGGTTGTAATGCCTTTGCTTTTGATGGAAAGGCTTGACATCATCCTTGAGTGGGATGTCGTGCCGAATGTCCTTTGGCTTGAAAGACTTTAGATCAAGCATAAGACCATGCTAACACATCCATGTACTTTTTCAAAGCAACTTAACGAATTTTCACTTTTCCTCGGGCAGTACAACACTTCCCGATATTCATGGAATGAGGATGTTCCACAGTACCTAGATTGATGGATTCAGTTTCAGAGAAGAGGAAGGATCATCCTGTCACTTTTTCTTGACAAAATGGTCATGATTATCAAATAATCATTCTAAGGAAACCAAACCTTTAGGAATCTTATTTCCTTTGAGCTGTATCACCATGTTTTTTTTCAGATTCATGTGCTTGACCGGTGAGAGACTCACGACACATAGAAGTTGATCCATCGAAATGAAGTTCTTTGAAATTGTCAGCTTTCTCCAAAAAAGTGATAAGTTGGTTGTCATCATTGAACACTTGCCAGTGTTGTGAATTATCTGGCACACTTGGGTGAAAAACCACCTCAATGGTATATGTATCTATTTTTAACCCTGGGTGAGGGAGCATGAGAGAGGCTGAGATGGCCAATGAATCAGCCATGTCATTTTGAGCTCGTGGAACTGCTTTGATTGAGAAAGCATCAAACTCTTCGATGCTATCCCATACTACATTGTGGTAGTGTCTGAGCCGGTCATTTTTACTTGATATATCCCTTTTACCTGATTGACAATTAGCTCAGCATCACCTTGCACTTTAGATTCTTGATTCCCTTCTCTTTTGCAGCTTGCATGCCAAGTAACAAGGATTCATACTCGGCAGTATTATTCGTATTGAAGAACTACAACTTGAAAGAAAAAGGGAAAATCTCCTCTTCAGGAGATATTAGAACAACCCCAACACCGCATCCACTTGTGCACAACTGCCATCAAACTGCAATGTCCATACTTTGTTGAGATCCTCTTTTGGATGAGAACATCCATTCTATCTGAGTCGGTGGACAAGAAGTAGTTCCCCATCCCTGATGATTCGAAAAGAATCTGAGCCTTAGGGTCATCAGAGTTGGTGACTAGATATTTCTTTTGTGATTCTGGTTCCAATGTCTGCATCACCCTTTGACAGGAATCCTGGCTTTGGACCAGTCCATATGAATTTCCCCACCAACTTCTTTACAAAAGCTCCTCCCTAGCAATATCCCGTATGCTGTTGGAATATCAACTATGAGAATAGTCATTTTTACCCTTTTCTCAGGAAATGCCATGAATGCAAACTGCGCATCCTTGATCTGACCAATCAATGGTACCTGTTTGGTTTCCATGGAGTAGCATCTGCCAAAAGGTTTAGTAAGTGTGAGGCCCAAAGCATGGGTGACCTTTGCTGGCATAACATTATCAGAAGCTCTAGAATCAATTATATAATTACTTAGTTTATGACCATTGATCAGGAGAGATAGGTAAAAAGGTTCAATTTTCCCCGACATGGAAGTCGAGGCAACATTTACGTGAGATGTAGGAGGAATGGGAAGAATTCATTTTGGGGAAATGGGAGGAGGGATGGCAGCAACCTAGCTTTGGATATACTTAGTTAATCTTATAAGCTGCTCTGGGTTGGACTGAAGGTACTCAACTTTAGACATCTGGATCTTGGTCTTTTTGGCGTGATCAATTATATCAAATGTGACCAAGGGTTGTGCTAACGAAGGAATGAGTCCTTCATTTCACATTTGTGGAGGAGGATTGGTCTTTATGGGACTGGAGGAAGGCTGAATTGGAGGAGAAACAGGAGGAAAATATTTCTTTACAAAAGGTTTAACAGAGGTTGAGTAGGAAGGGGATTACCTCTTTTAGCGATCATGGAGGAGGAGTTACCACAACCTTTTCCTTTTGTTTTTCAACAGCAACCTTTTCTTCTTTTCCTTGTGAGTGAGTGAAAACTACGTATGATTGTCCACTCGCATACCCTTGGGTACCCTCTTCTTCATCAGATTCCTCATCTTCAAATTCCATATACCCAATAGTAGAGTCGCCAGTCGGTTCACCGACATCTTGATCATCTTCACCTTATGATGAAGGTTCTTCGTAATTTGGATCATCTTCTTGATTTCAACCAAAGCATTAACCAGAGGGGCTTCAATTGCTAACCTTGGAGAAGCAAGCAGGAAAATGCGGCCTTTGGGGGCATTGTTGGGAGTGAAGTTCCTCCGTGGGATATCCCGGTATACGGAGTAGTAGATGATGTTTGAGCCAATTGCTTCTTTAATGAGAGCAAGTCATTCGCCATCTTCTGGAATGCTGGATCTGATGAGGTAGCCTGAGAAGAAGTTGAAGCCTTTGATTTTGATGGCTCTCATCTTAACTCACTGGATATAAGAAGGTTGTCTTCTATCCGAATGGCCATAGCTTGAGCAAGAACCAAGGTGGGTATTTGTTCCTGTAAAAGTAAGAAACTTACTTTCAAACTCATGGCATTCAAGAAGAAACACTTTTGATTCTCTAATGTTGGCATCATGGCAAAGGCACACATGGTTGATTAGTGAATTGAATCGGGTGATAAAATCACGCATGGTTTCATTGGTCTCCTTCTTCATGTGAGTGATTTGTGATAATAACACAAATGCATCTTCTGAAGGTTTGTATCTATCTTCAAATGTAGTCCCAATGTGGCCCAACTGGTGATGGATCCAGCTGGTAAATGCTGGAACCATTCTGATGCAGGCCCTTGCAAGGTCTCAAGAAAGAGACGTATCGATACGTCCTCATGAGTCACATCTAGAATGCTACATGACATAATAAAATGCAGCTATATGCGCATTCTGTGCTTTGATTTCCACTCCCATCAAATTTTGGGAAATTTTTGTGATTTTCGTGAGGGAGGGGGTGGACTGGATGTGGTAGTGCTAGAGGACCCATGGCATTTCCCCATGGTACAGGTAGATTTTCTGCCATTTGAAAAGTAGGAAAAAGAACATGAGTAGGGAGTGTGGTTCCACTTAGCAAAAGAGCACTGCAAGTTGATGTCGAGGCACCCTGTGAAATCCGGCTCTTTCGTGGAGGTGAGGCACTTCTTGCTGATCGATCCATGAGCTTAGTGATGTGAATCATGTTGGAGTGATACTGAAATTGTGCCTTCGAAGTAGATCAAAAATTGGATCAACTTCTCCATGAGCTCTTCTGCTACGAGTAAATGGTTCACCCGCCAATAGTATCCATTCAGATCTGCAACAATTAAGAGTAGATTTACAACAATCTTTTTGTTTATACTTGCTGATTTTCTGATTTTTCTGGCAAAAATCAGCAGCATGTACTTTTTCAATATTTAATTTTACCCTTTAATAACAACCGATTGTGGTTTTTTGACAAAGATTAATAAGGATAAAAAGTGGGTTAATTTAGAAAGCTGATTTTTGATCTTTGACCTGAATTTTGCAAGGTTTTGAAAATAACATAAAATGTCAGAATCTCAGATCTACTAAAATATACAAGTTTTTGTAAAAACTCAGCGAACTAAAAGCTCCTATCTGGTCCAGATCTATGGATTTGTATAAGGAAATTTTTAGTTTTGATCACTTATGCAAAAATTTTAATTTTTAACAAAGAGTTAAAATTTGCAATCTGGTAGTGATTTTTACATTTTTTTAGTTATTTCCTTAGTTCGATCCCCAATAGAGTCACCAAAAACTGTTGGTCCGAAAACTGTCGGTTAGGCAGGTCATGGGGAAACAGGCCAACAATGTGGCATAGCCCCTCTTTGAGACAACAAAGTGAAACTAGTTTATTGCTAATCTATCAAGCAAGAATCTATGCAAATCTACACTATTCTAACTTCAGGGGTTTGGGATCTCATCCCAATAGAGGTAGTTCCAACAATGAACAGTAAAGGTAGGAGGGAAGGAATGGAGGAGGGTAGATCTGAAGGAAGAAAAGAAATGAATTCCAAGATGGAAAGGTCAGAAGGTTTATGCTTTGGGGTAAACAGAGCCAAACTTACTTGCATAAACAATTAAAGCAATACTGATGAACATATGACAATAGTAGGAATGAATCCAACAGAATAAAAACATAGATCTAACTTAAGAAAGATCTGATGCAAATAACACATACATTAAGCACAAAGTCTGAACATATGTATTAATATTTCTTCTATTACAAGAAAACACAAAGTCTTTCTCTCCTCACTTCTCTTTTCATACAAAAATGTCCACCTTGAATACAACAAGTATTCAAGTATTTATAGAAGGAGAAGAGGAAAGAAGACAAAAAAACCAACCACTACTTACAAAATATCTTACAAGATATTTACAAAATATCTAAAAAGTCAAAAGTTGACTTTGGGCAAGTTTTTGGATGGCAACATCCCATGGTGCAACATGGATGATGTCATCATGTATGCCAACATGCTTTTTAAATATTTTACAAAAATGATCAATGCATACACAAGAGGAGAAACTACTCCTCATCATCTCTTTGCTCAAACTTGGTGTCTTGCTTTTGATCAGGAGAGTCGATGTGACACTGCGCTCGATATTCCATAAACTTGCTGATCATCGCTTGAAGTTGATCATGATCTAGACCTTTAAAATGGTCACCAATGACTTCACAAGTTTCTTTCTCATTCTTGAGCTTGTCAAGTAACTCGGTGAAATTTTCACATGCATCGATCAAAAAGCCAATGAAGTCATGGCAGGCCAAGAGGTTATTGATTGACTCTTGGTCGAAAGTGACCTCTGGTGCCAAACCTTGAGTGATGATAGCCTTGAAGTGCTGGAATGTATCATCTGCTTCTCTCAAGTTATATGATTCACTGAGCATCCCTAGAGACATTTTTGTAATTGTTTGCTCCATGTTGTATCGTGCATCCAGGGCTTCATCTTTGATTTTATCTATTCTCTCTAGGATATATTCCATTTGATCAACCCGTAATCTAAAGTGATGAGAGCTTTGTTATGTGCATGCGGGTGATCGATAACGCCGACCTTCAATAGGTCATCAGCTGAGTAGTTAACCATGGTTTGGAATGTTTCATGTTGCAACCTGGTGTTATCCAACTCTTCAGAGAGGGAACTCGCTACTCTGTAGCTCCTTATTTTGCTTGAGTTATATCCTGATAGAGCACTGTGAATTTCCCAATCATTTCTTCACCATCTCTGAGGATTCACTTGATCCAGGATGATATTGCTGCACCTTGTTCACCAATCTTAACATATTCATTTATTTTCTCTTGACTGGGAACTTGAATGGGTTCGGGTAGTCACAGGAGGAGCGTTGCCCATTTTCTGCAATGCTTGTAGGAGATGTTTGTTTTGTTCTTTGAGTATTCTTTCTCCTCTTTTGCTTCTTGGAGCTTTTTGCAGAGAGCATCCACACAGACAAGGCTTCCCCTTACAGGCTTTCAGATGAGGTCCCCATTGTGACTTGAGTCACTGTGAAGTCTGTGGGAGACAGATCCTCCTTTTTCTTGGTGGGTTCTAGGTAAGCTATCTCCATGACTCTCTCCCCGAAGTGCTTTTAGAAAAGTGAGTTATCACTTTCTGCTTCTTGGTTCCTTCTTTAGAATGATGGAGAAATCCATGGGTGCAATGGGAACTTTCCTCTTATGCTGGCCTAGATGGTCAGAAATCCAACTAGGACTTATGGGAGTGGGAGTAGAGGAAATAGAAGAAGAAATGGGAGTGAGAGGGGGAGAAACTATAGAGGCCTCAGGGAAGTATGTTGAAACACTGGTGGTGGCATTGACAAGGAGTCCAATGCACACCGCTACTTGTGGGGCCTGGAGTTACTACAGGAGAAGAGAAGGACATGGAAATGGAAGGGATCTGCAATTGGATGGAGGGAATACTGGGTGATAGATCCATGCAAGAGAGGAGAAGATGGAAGAGGTGGGAGATGGAAGGGAGGAAGGGAGAGGAGAAGACACATCCATAGGAATAGATGCTTCAATGACAGGAGGAGGAGAAGAAATGGAAGAAGGAACACTGGGTACCTCTATAGTTGTAGTTGTGATAACATCCTGGGTGGATGTATCCGTTGAAACCTCTTGTTGTTTCTTCTTTACCTGGAGACACCAGGTCGACTACTTGCTTCTCAGAAGTAGAAGGAAGGCCTTTAGAGAGTTTCTTCTTGTCTACTTGATTCACCCTCCTTGTCTTTCCTTTTCCTTTCAGCACATGGGCCGGTCTTGGAGGTGCTCTACCTGAAGGAGAAGTAGTGAAATCAACTCCGAGGTAGGTGAGACCATTCTATTTTGCACCAATGTTTGGTGCACTGCAATGTGGGCTTAACCCTTTCTTGAATGGTTTTTGGTGCTTTGGCTCTATCGATCTCCGTGAATGGCCAATCATCCCCATCTGTGTCAAGGTAAACCTGATCAATTTCTTGATCAGTCTCTTGGAATTCCTTTGGGACAATGGCAATGCCATAGTGGATGATCTCCTCCAGAGCTATCAGAGTGATCCTTTCACCGATGTCTATCTCATGTGTCAAGTCGATCCAAATGTCCTCGATCTCGGGAACATGGATGGGATCAATTTTTTCCTTTGGGAGGCAACTCCGGTAGTCAAAGGTTGGCCTTACTGGGAAGTTGTGTTTCAAATTTAACAACTCTAGCTCAACATACATCTCCCGTGCTTTGGTAAGTGTGGGGTAGGTGTATCGGCCAACTGTAAGGGGGAATGGAGTTCCTCCTTTCTTTCTCTTCATGCACTTCTCATGATAAGTGATTAGCTGCCTTGACAATTCCAAGAGGATCAGCTTTGGCCCTGCAAACCTTGGCAGCTTCATTGGTTCTCCCTCAAAATTCATAGCTCTGAGGTATGTGAATGTGGGGAATTGTGTGAACAATGCTCCCCATTTCTTTTCAGTAGCAAGCAATCACACTGGCTGGTCCGACCGTGTCTCATGTTTGGCCTCAACAAGCAGATTACCTCATAGAAGAAGGCATCATTAATTTTAGAGAACTGGGAGATGCTGGCCTCGAGCCTTAGCTCTGGGTAGAACTCATATATCTTGACTTGGGGCCATACCCCATTTCGAGCTAACCCGTGAAATCCCTTTCTGATGCAGCAACGATACAACATAGGAATTCATGTAGAACTTCCCAGTTGTTAGAACTTGTTGGAGCTACTGGGAGATGGTGTCACTGATGATTTCACCCCAGCCAAAATGTTGATCAGGTGCATTCTTGCTCATGGTCTCAGTACCTCAGCATCCATTTGTGGAAATAATGGGCATCAGGGAGCCCAAATACTCTATTTAAGAAGGTGATTGTATCACTCAACTCCTCATTGAAGTCACTACGGTGGATGGTTTGTGGCCATCTACTCACCGGCTTCTTGTTCTTTAGATAAAGCTCATTCATCATCTGCATGCATTTATCCTCATTATCATCCCAGGTCTTCTTGCAGTCTTCGATACTTATTTCTACATATTTCCTGTGATGAGGAATGCCCAGGATCATTTCAAAGTGATGAGCATGTGAGGTCGATGATCATCTTTTGTTCTTTTTTTCGACACATCTAGTGTCTTTGTTATAGCACCGAGAAACCAACATGATGAACTCATTATTTACGACACTTACTGGAAGCCCACTGCAAAGTGCAATCCACTGCCCACTAATTTGTTCATCCATGGGCCACTACTTGCCTGGTTGGTCCTCACCAAAAATCATCCATGTCAATATGACCTAGCTTAGAGTCTCTGATGTCAAGGCTGCACTTCGCATATGAGTCAGGCATTCTGACTCTCTGATACTTATACTTCATCTCTTGTTCGATTGCTTAGCTTTAGCTTTAGCTTTAGTTGGTTTCTTGCTTGATGAAGACATATGTGAGCTCAAGGATGGATGTTGTTGTTCTGCAAGAAGAATCAAGGAGGTCCAACACATAAGAGCCATGTCAACCATCATGTTATTCATAATGAAAGCTTGCAGAATGAAGAATGAGCAAATTATAAGGCTTAGGGCAAGGCTTAAAATTGTGCACAATGATGTCATGAGAGGCTTTTTAAAATGCTAGGCACACTTGGGAAGATGTCGACATGAAAAAATTTTGCCCAATGTTGACATGAGAAAAGTTTGCCAAGTTTAGAAAGGGCACAATTTTGAGAGGTGTTGCATGAAAAGTTTTAGCGCCAAGGATAAAGCATGGGGCACGGATTTGCAGCATGCAACATGTTATGTTGATGTTAAGGAAGTTACACCTGCACCTTAGGAAAATCTACTTTGGCTAGGTGCAGAAAAAAGTTTGTGTTGCATGTGTTTAAAGTGCGCCAAAGTGCAACTTTGAAATATGTTGCAAGGAAAATCAGTGCGCCAAGGGAAAAAGCGTGTGGTGCGGATTCAAAACACACAACATCTTATGTTGATGTTGTGCAAGTGGCACCTATGCCCCACAAAAACTACTAAGTGTTCTTTTAATCGGGGTGGGTGTTAAGGGCAAAAGGGTGTGTTACATCAGCACAACTTTGGGAGGTGTTACATAACAAAACAATGCACCAATGGGTAACAGTTGGATAATTTTGGCAACTTATCCTTGATTTTCTTCCTCTCTCTTTTGGATTTTGTCAGATGGAAAAGAGAGGGTTTGTTTGGCAAGGCAACAAGCAGGAAAGATGGGTTTTTGGTTTCTTCAGAGGTAGGGGTCTTCCAGATTTGTAGATCTAGAAGGAGAGGCAAAAGGGCTTCAACTGGTTTGATAATTTTGTTAGGTGTGTTTCTTTAGATTTTATCTTTTACACCAACCCTAATACCTAATACAACAAAACAAAAAAACAACAAGGAGAGGAGCCACTTACCTAGATTTATAAAAGATGAAGAATAACGTGGGGTCCACAAGCTCAAAAACGGCACACGGGGTGACAAGGATGGTTGATAGGTGCAGAGAAAATACTTTTTACAATTTTCAATTCATTGAAAATGACAGGTGTCGGGTGCATATTTATAGAAAAATGGCATTTATTATCTCACCAACCACCTTTTTGGCATGCTTTTGGGAGTGTCGACACAAAGAAAAGTGTGCCTTAGCGTAAATTTATTGATGTCGACACAACATTTCCAGTAGCTTTTTAGGGTATTTAAAGGGGCACAATGTTTTGGATGTTGACATAACAATTTCTGCGCCTAAGGATTTTAAAGGTGGGCGTGCTTTTTAGGATGTCGACATGAATGAAATGGCACCTTGTTCAAAAAGGCACATTTTTTTTCAATATTGATTGGAAGATAGAGGTTTTGGAGGAAGAAATGGGAGAATTGAAGAATATGTGGCAAAAAGGAGAAGCTTTCAAGACTCGTGTTTTGTCTGTTTTTAGGATATTCATTGTTAGATCCAAAATGAGGCCTCTAGTAAACAATTTTCTATTCAGGAGATCAAGGCTCAATTCAACACTTTCATCAAAGAGGATCTTTTCAAAGAAGATTCCATGTCTAAAGAGAATATGAAGGATGTCTATTCTCTTGATCAATACCTATCACCGAGGCTAATAAGGAATTGCGAGAAAAAACAGAATTCAAGAAGGATATGGAGAAGTGCCTCAGAATGTGGACCCATGCCACTTTTAACACCACTATACCAAAATGCATGGAGATAGCTAAGGCATTAAAGATATTTAGACATCAGATTCTCAAGATGGTGGCCCTTCTAAGCCTCCATCGGATGTTTATTCTTCCAGTGTCCTAGGCCACTTCTTTGATTCTTTTGGGTTGTAACACCCATGATGTAATGTTTGATTAAAGACTTTCTATTAATGTATTTGTTAAGTGATATTTAATATTTTGATTAAAATAAGTTGTAACCAAACGTAAGCGCTTTGTAAGCTATTTAGTGAACTCTCCATGCCATTGTTAAATTTGGACTTTGATACTTTTGAAGTGTAAATATAATTGGAAGCATTCAATACAGAAGAACTTTCTCTTATATCTATCTTCATCTATTATCCTTTCTTTCTTGTCTTAAATTTGTGGATCATTAATCTTTTATGTTAAGTAACTTTTTGTTCTTTTCATATGATTTATTGAACTTTGCATCTATGAAATGATGTCTTATGTTATAAATGTGAAATGATTCCCTTTTGTATCACCTTTGTTAAATACGTATAAGGTTATATTCGATATCTATATTTCTGAAAGAACAGTTATGTTCTTATGTTTCAATTTCTTTTTCTTCTATTCTTTTGTATTAATAATTTATATTGGTTCAAAGCATCTCAAAGTATCGAAGTCCTCATTGATATGAAAGTTGTACATTTTGTATATAAGCTTTCTTGATCACTTTCAATAACCGAACCTCTCACATAAAGAGGAGGGACTTGTTGTCCCCGATTGACCACTATAAAAGTGATAAATAAAAACCAACAAGGTTGAATGCTGAAATCCTAAAAATTACCTATGTGACAGATTATATTATAAAAACTATCTCCTAAATCGTGACTCATGGAGTGTGAGACTAGTTCCATAAGGTGCGAAAAACCATAATTTTTATATTTACAAAAATCAATTTAAATTATAATAAATAATAATAAATGAAAAATTATACTTATACTTATAATAAATGTAAATAGAAGCATGCCAAAAACACATATAATGTTTATACTATGAAGAATGCGTACGCATTATAGAGCATATGCGTTATAACGCATATGTGTTATGACTTTTCCTATTTACAAGGCATGCCTCAAGGATTTTATCGGGTTTGGATCCCCAAGCCTGAGGTATGGATCCAGCACAAACACAAAAAACAACGTGTTTTTGTAGGAAAATAAAAAATACCACTTCCGCCATGATAAATCAACATAAAATGATCGATTCGTTTTAAAAAAATTATACCACGACATAGAGCAGAGTTTCTTATTTCTAAAAATATAATTTTCCAATTTTTTTTAACAAATATAAGCTTTCCATATTATTTATTTTCTAACATGTCTATCTTTGAAGTTTAAACATGTCTATCTTTTGTTGTGTATCTTTTTGAATCATCAAAATTGAATAAATGTTTTTAGTCACAAACTAGGACTAATTCTATACATATTAAAAAACACGAATTTTCAATATGTTTTGAGGTAGTTTTGGGGGTGACAATCAAAGCTCTATTATTTTTGAAAACTTATCATTTATGTACTAGAAAAATCATAAAAAAATATTTGCTATAAAAATATTAAAAAATAGCACAAAATAGATGCTCCTAGCTATCTTTTTACTATAGGATTTTAAAAATATTAAATGGTGCTAAAAAAATGGTGGGGGCATGAAAGTCACTCTCTATGTTTTTTAACAAAAGCTGGAGAATCTGTTGGTTTTTATTTATCGACCCACTTAAACTTATTTGTTTTCAATAAAATTTAGTAGCTTAGAAAATAGACTCAAAATTCTACGATTCATGTTTATACAACATCTTCCAATTTTGAGTGTAACTATTTCAAAAAAATCGTACAAGTTGAAGTTTTTTATTTTTTGAAAAATGTGTCCACTTAAGACCCTTTTGGCCCCCCAACTTGGTGCACTTACCCACAAAAAAACATATATATTTTAGGTAGGGACACTCAAAGTCGTGTAATAGGTCCGGCACATGTAAGAATTTAATTCCTACCTTTTTATTTCTAACTTTCCATTCATATATTCATCTTATCTAACAAATGTAAATTCGTCAATCAATAACCTTGACTCCATTAAAAATAAAATAAAAATAGTAAATCCCATTTTATGGCAAGTCATCAAGTTGTCATCGAAAGGAAACCCATGACACATGTAGAGAATAGTTTTCCTCGCTCCTAATTAAAGTATAAATAGCTTCATGAATGAAGGAGATGGGCACCATTTCTTCCCACACCACAAAAATGTTATTTTCAAGGTTACGATTCCCTTGGTCTACCCGACATTAATATTCAATGTTAGAAATCTTGTAAATAATGGGTATATTTCAAAGAGTGAAATATAAGATGATGTTATAAGGATTTTGATTGTGAAATTCGTGTAGTGTTGTTTGAGAATTCGTGAGTGGACCCATTTTTTATCCCATCAAGTAGGAAACAATGTTTTATTTGTTGAATATTTGATATATCTATGGCCCATAATTGTTTTATTAAAAAAAATCAATAGAACCATGTTTATATTTTAAATATTAAATGATTATATCATGTTTGATGATTCATGAGTTTTGAGTTTAAAATATTGTGTATGTCAATTTGCTTGGTAATTTCTTAACTTTTTTTTTTTATGATAAAGTTACACAAGATGAGAGAGGAAGGATGAGCAAGAAAACATATTAATCCCATAACAAATCAACCACAACCATAAAATTGTTATATTAGTAAAATTTCAACTTCCATTGTGGTGTCACCGTGGTTAGAATAAATAACATTGTATATTGGGGTTTATATATTATTATTAGCAAACCCAATCAATCACTGTAGGATTTATTTTTGGATTGAAAGAGTATTTTAAGAGCATTAGAAGAAATCCAAAGGAATTCAAATAGAAGAGATCAACATGGGTAGTGATGTTAAGAAGTTTTTAAATTTTGCTAGAAATAATCAAGGCCACATAAAAATAATTTTGCACTCTACCAAGAGTAAATAATAACTAACCACTTCATCCTTTTCTTACTGATAAGGGGGAGGTTATTTCATGATGTCATCATTTGAGTGGGAGGATTTCTATACTTATAAAAATATAAGTTGTGATGTCAACCCCTCCTTTGCATCCAATGCTTAGGAGAGCCATTCCAAGAAACGAAATCCACTACCAAATGTTAATGACTATAATAATTAAGTGAAGTGGAAATCTCATTATTATAGCAAGTCATTTACACTATGATAATGAGTAATAATCACTTCATAGTGAGTCCCAATCATGTCTTACATTACAACAATTTTTAATTATATAGTTTTGATTGCACTAAATAGTATAACATACCAAAATGGTTAGATAATTTTACCATTTTTTATTATTATGTATTTGATTATCATGTTTTGTGAGATCTCATTTTATTTGAATCATATGGAATCCATGACCAATGATTGATATTTATATTTCCTAATTAAAAAATGCAATTGGACTTGCTAGGACCATAAACACATAATTATTTAACACCATTTTTGGTTAGTTTAAGCATATGATGCTTAAACAATAATCACTGTACAAAAATTTATCAATTTATATCGATAAAAAGAGGACATGAATAAAAAATTACTGAAATCAAAAATTAATTTTCAATTTATGTGGTTATTGACTTCAAAAAATACTCTTGCCCACCATGAGATATCGTTAACTCCCCATATTTTCAAATCCTTTAGACAATCTGATGCAGGAGCATCACCTAGAAAGCCTCCATTTGAACAAATATCATCATGGAAATATTTAGAGGATCATAATAGATCATTTGGTATGTTTGGAGGGCCTTGGAAGAGCATAAAATTTGAATTAAGCTTTGATCTTCATTTTCCCGCCAAAATAGGAAATTTGAAATTTTAAACTGTGGAAAACAAGTTTGTGACCTTGTAAGAGTTGAAAGGGGTCTTGATGAATTGAGATGTGTGGTGTACATGATTAGGTTTGTTTAAAGTAAGTTCTAGGGTTATATTTGTGTCAAAAAAGTTCTAAAGATGTATGTTGACATCTTTGTGAATATTGTAATGTGATACACATCATAAAAACAATTATGTCTTTGAGGTATAAGGAAAATAAGAGATATTGATATATATATATATATATATATATATATATATATATATATATAATTTAACGGGAGGGAGAGAAGTTATATACAGGAGGAGAACCTGATGTAGGAGGGAGGAGAGAATATAATGACTTTGTTTGAAGGGAATAAACAACCAAGGACCTGGTTTTGGAGTGATTTTATAATTTACTTAAGTAGAAACGTAATGTGATTGAAGATATTCTTACATGTTCAGTTCTTGAGTAAGTCTTCCCTGATATTTTTACATGCTCCTTTTGTGTGGATTTGAATTAAACTGCATAGTTTCTTGGTAATGCTCTTAATTGTCCTGGACTGACTATTTTCTTCTAGTGATTTCACTTGACGAAGTAACTTTTGTTTATGATGGAGATCTTTCAATGTTGGAAAGTCTGTAAAAATTTGTTTACAACCTATTTTTAAGGGTAATGTAAGGTAAATTGAAAATATAATGTTCCATTCCTTCCTTGTTTGTTATAGGTGCATCGAAAACCCATGTTTTCCTTGAGCAAATAGTTTCAAATTGGTAGAAGTGTTGAATATTTTCATGCTTAATCCATTCACTGATTAATTAAATAGATAAAGGGCAAAAAAATAGGCCTTGAGGTGTGATTTCAAGTCTTGACAGAAAGTTTGAAAGTTTTTATAAGGATTTTAGCCTACCCAGATTCCATAAAACCCTAGCAAAGTTACAGGTAACTTACATTTTAAAAGCCCTAGAATTTGTTTCAAGCCTTAAAATTGTGAAGATACCATCTTGATAAGGTATGCTAATAGATTATGGAGGAATTATGATTTGGTGATCCGTATAATCTCAAATTTCTTTGACATTCCTGTACCTAAATGACTGCTACAGTGGTAAGGCTATTGGAAAGGAAAATTTAAGAGAAAATGGGGGTTGTTACTTGGAGTTATCCAGTGAAATTTTGTAGACAAATATAAAATGAAAATGGTTATTTAGAAATGTTTTGATTTTTTTGTGAAACCTTTTGAAACAAATTTAATGCCTAGAAAACTATGGTGATAAGGCTACTAGGTGAGGATGCTACTTTGGAAGAACAAGGTGAAAAAATGACTTATCTTAAGAATTGAACCATAAAATGCATCATACACCATGAGGGGCCTAATGGGTACCAAAAAAAAGTTTCATTTTTGTTTGAGTCCTTCTGGATTACTCCCAACACTAACTCATCATTGACATGCTCTTGAGAAGCCTAGTAAAGGGCAGTTTTGAGAAAGTTAAAGACATTTGAGTTTTTTTATCATCTTGAAGGTTGGTATAACATTGAATTAAGCATATGGGCCTATGCAAAAATATGGGGGCCAAAAAGTGGACATAAATCCGATTTTAAGAAAAACACGAGCACATTTGGTTAAAGCACGAGCGTGTTATGAATTATTTGGTTTGGTTGTTACCAAGCCTAAAATGTGAGTGCGTTATAACATGTGCATGTTCCTATGTGTTATGTGGTATATGTGCTTGAGGCATGCTTCTATTTACAAAAATAAATGTTTAAGTATAAGTTTTTCTTTTATTATTATTTATATTTTATTATTTCTTTAAATTTATTTTAGTAAATATAAGATGTTAGGGTCACTCTGTACCTTATGGAACTAGTCTCATAATTCCATCACAGTTTAAATTATACAATCAAGATATGTTTTGTGAAATAATATAGGCATTGTTTAGGTTTTGGGGCCTTTTGGATTGGTTATTGATATTTGTAGGATTTTTAGATGTGTTATTGATTGGTTATTGATATTTTTAGGAGTTTTAGGATTCCATCATGTTCTTAGACAACTAAACCACCTATTTCACTCATCTAGTTTCTCAACATTCATCCAAAGACTCCTCTCACTTGCCTTTACCAAAATTTCCCTTACATTACACAAGAGCAAGGTTCATTGGTCACTTCTTGGTTTTTCTACTCTACAAACTCTTCAAGCAAGCTAAAAGCATCCCTAAAGACCCTTCTCGATATAAAGGAGGTATGAAAAGTTTTTTAACATATATCCACTTGTATGAGGTTTTGTAGGAGAGGTATTCGTAATTATGGGAGGCTTTAAGAAGTTGCATCCATCGTGCCACAATAATAATTGTATTCTCATGAATAAACCTAACGATGATTTTTCAATCTCAAAAACATACTTATCATAATAATGGAAAATAAATCAAACTAATAAAAATTAATCATCAATAAATAATTTGCTGCAGGAAAATTGATGTCTATCACATGCCACTTCCAAATTCCAAATTTCATTTCATTTAAATTCACTTGAAGAAAGGTTCAGGGAAATAAACTCGCCATTTTCTTCATGATTTTAGAGGTCAATAATGTTAATTCAACCCAAATTTGGCAAATATGGAGATCTTGAAACCCAAATTGAATTTATAAATTGATAAGCTTGAAGCGAAGGCATGCATTTCGTATGAATTCCAATCAAATTTATTTTCTTTTTTCTATTAATACCCACTAAAACTAGCCTTGTTTTTACATCCCGATAAAAACAAGTGACTAGGAGTCACGAAGCTTTTAAACTTATCACATAAAAATGGGAATTTCTCTTCGATAATACCAAAAAGGCTACAAATGATGCCACAAAAAAAACCAACAAGGGCACAATCCTTCCTTCCACCAACCAAATTCCACGAGACACCACTGCTTATCGCCATTGGCATTGTCAACAATCTAAATGGGAATAATTCTTCAAGTTTGGATTCCTTTCCTAAAAATTCCATATTTGATGACCACAACAAAAATAGAACTTGAAGTAGAAATAGGACCAAGAACATGACCTAGACTTGTAATTTGAGAGGATTTATGAGGTTCAATTTTATTTTCCAAGATGCATTAATCAAACGTTTGAGAATGTTTCTCTAGATGCAACGAAATTTTGATTTAGACACTTGATGATTCCTAAATGTCCAATCCTTCCATAGACCTCAGTAGTCCTCAATCTTTGGATACAGAGAGACAGTGTTACTTGGCTTCCATTTATAATGAGAGAGATATTTGTAAATTTGTGTTATGACTGTAAATTTGTATGAATTTCAAGTTGTTCGGAAATCCCATCACTCCCTTCACTAGGATTGATGACTACCCCTATATTTTGAAGGAACTTTTGAAAGCATCCATGGGTTTATCATAAAAGGAATCATAAATGAATAGAAGGTCATTGAGTGATAGGCCAACTAACTCCCATTCGAAATAAAAAAGAAATATTTACTAGAGATTGATAACCCCTATGTGTTCTTAGCCATTCCATGTTGTTATGCTTATTTTGTACAAGAAAACTCAATGATGGTTCTAGGAATGAGACTAGGAAATATGGTCCTAATATTTTCATGCCCTCCTAGTTGAGTAGTCGAAAGCCATATTAGTCTTGTTGATACTTAGTACTAATTACCCATGAAATCTAATTCTCTAGATTTCATTTGTTTTTCTCATCTTCCACATCATATTGAATAACCGATTTGACAGGGGAGCTTCCCTCTTCGACGACGATACACTAAATATGAATATTATCCTCAAGATTCAAACCTTATCTAAACATAATACTAGTACGAACTCCTTTGTTGGTAATTTTTCACGGTTAAGGGTTGAGTGTTTAGGGTTAAGGGTTGAGGGTTTAAGGTTTAATGTCTAGGGAACGTAGGGATCGGTGTTCGGGTTTAGAATTCATCGTTTAGGTTTTAGGTTTTATTTTAGTGTTTAGTGTTCGGGGTTTAGGATTTAGTGTTTAGTATTTAGTGTTCATGGTTTAGGGTTAAGGACTAAATTTTTAGGGTTTAGGGTTTATGGTTTAGGGTTTAGAGCCTAGGGTTTAAGTTTTAGGCTTAGGGTTTAGGGTTAAGGGCTCAATGTTTAGGGTTTAGGGTTTAGAGCCTAAGGTTTAAGGTTTAGGTTTCACGATTTAGTGTTTAGCGCTCAAGGGTTAGGGTTTAGGGTTCAGTGTTTAGGGAACAAACACTCTAATGGTATTGATCTTCTACACTTGATCTTTAGTCTACAATAGTGATTACAAAGTGAAAAATGCTCTTGATCTTCTCGTACTACAAGGATTGAAAAACCTCATATATTACACATCTCTTCCAAACATGTTTACGCCACATATACCGGCGATATTGAATGTAAATTTCTTCACACATGGAAACAAATTTCACATTTCTCAAATTTCCATGTATGGTATTATGAAAGCTAGGATGACCCATTGGAAGTCGGGAAAAAACCACATTCTCAGATTCACATTCATGATTCACTTTGATACATGTTCATATTCAAAAGAACCTCTTATTCCTTGAAAGTGCCTGGTTTGTCTCACTAACTCAGTAAGGATTATACATACTCCAAAAAATTCACATTTCTAATGATAGATATGGTCGTTGCCACATAGATGTTCAACATTAAGGTCAAAACTATAAAAAATGAAATAATTATTCAAAAGAGCGTAAAAAATGATCAAATTTGAAGTGGTATCATAATCCATCAGACAAAAATACCAATGTACTTGTTATTCTCAATTTATAACACTCTTGGAGCTCCAAATATTTCACAACCTATAAAAAAAGAGATAGTAGTATTAGGTAACATTTCTTCACTTTGAATTATTCTTAGATATCTAACATGTCCCTCCTTCAAAATATCTACGGATGAAAGGCATCAAATTGTGATGAATCTCTTTGAATGTTATGCCTACGAAGAAGATGATCCCTTTTCAGTTGAATTAAAATTTTGTCGTATCACGGAGAAACATTTTCAAACATAGGAGTAATGCATCTTGGAAAATAAAATTGAACCTCATAAATCCTCTCAAATTCCCATCTTACACAAGACCGAACATATCAAACTATGTTCTTGAATGAAATCTTCGTTCTAAAACGCTCATTTGAAATAATTATTCAAAAGAGTGTAAAAAATGATCAAGTTTACTTGGTATCATAATCCATCAGACCTAAAAATACCCATAAATTTATTTATGGTTTATAGTTAGGGTTTATGGTTTAGGGATTAGGGTTTAGGGTTTAAGGTTTAGGACTTAGGCCTCAAGGTTCATGGTTTAGGGTTTAAGGTTTAAGGCTTAGGGTTAAAGGATTAGGGTTTATTGTTTAGGGTTTAGGGTTCTGATTAGGATTTAGGGTTTAGGGTTCATGGATTAAGGATTATGGTTTAGAGTTTAATGTTCAAGGTTTAGGGTTTATTATTTAGGATTTAGGTTTTATGGTTTAGTATTCGGTTTGAGGGTTTAAGGTTTATGTTTTAGCATTTAGGGATCATTGTTCGGGGTTTACCGCTACGGGTTGAATGTTTAAGGTTTAGGGTTTATGGCTTAGGGTTGACGGTTTAAGGTTTAGGGCTCATGGTTTAATGTTTAGGGTTTAGGGCTCATGGTTAAGGGTTTAGGGTTTAGGGCTCAGGTTTAGGGTTCAAGGTTTAGGGTTTAGGTTTTATGGTTTAAGGTTTAAGGCTTAGGGCTTAGGGTAGAGTGTTTAGAGCTTAGGCCTTAAGGTTTAGGGTTTATGATTTAAGGTTTACGGCTTAGGGTTCAAGGATTAGGGTTTAGGTTTTATGGTTTAAGGTTTAAGGCTTAGGGCTTATGGTAGAGTGTTTAGAGCTTAGGCCTTAAGGTTGGGGTTTATGATTTAAGGTTTATGGCTTAGAGTTAAAGGATTAGGGTTTAGGGTTTAGGGATTAGGATTTAGGATTTAGGCCTCAACGTTTAGGGTTTAGGGTTTTGCATTTATTGTTTAGGATTTAGGTTTTAGGGTTTGAGATTCAGTGTTGAGGGTTTAGGGTTTAGGGTTTATGGTTTATTATTTAGGGATCATGGTTTAGGGTTTAGGGCTTAGGAATTAGGGCAATTGGTTTAATTTTTAAGGTTTAGGGTTAATAGCTCGGGGTTGAAGCTTTAGTGTTTATAGTTTAGGACTCGGGGTTTAGGGTTTAGGCTTTAGGGTTTAGGCTTAAGGGATGAGGGTTTAGGTTTCATAGTTTAGGGTTTAGGGTTTAGGGCTCAAGGTTAAGGGTTGATGGTTTAGGGTTTAGGTCTCAGGGTTCATGTTTTAGGGTTTAAGTTTATGGTTTATGGTTTAGGGCTTAGGGTTTAGGGTTTAAAGTTCATGTTAGAAGTTTCGTCACTCAAAAACACAATCCGGGGTGTTAGGAAGGTGTTTTCAACTCACAAAATTTGGCCCCATCCTCATGAGATCCTTACCCATGGTAAACAATAGTCTATTTATGATAGTACCCATTCCCAGAGGTACTTATCAATGTTTACAAATATTAACCTATCACCATGTGGTGATCATCTCTCTAGTGCTTACAAATTTAGGGCCATTTTTGTCTAGAACTGAAAGGGGTAGCTACACTATCTTGAAATTATTCATGAAACATTAAATTATTAGATGAAATAGATGTTACCAACATGTATATGATTCACATATATTTCCATTTCCTATTTTTTTTCCTCCTAACTCCTTACGGAGCTCCCAAAATCATCTGAAGAAGTCAAATTTCACCATTAGAGTGTTTGTTCTATGTACCTAGAAAACTTGATGGGAAGATTTTCCTTGAATGAGTAAAAATTTCCTAAATATTGGTAAACACTCATACAAATATTGATAACCAATCAAAAGGACCCAAGACCTAAACAATAACTATATTCATTCAAAAACAAATATTAATTATATAATTTAAACCTTAAAAGCTTGAAGGTTGAATCTTTGAAATCCTTAAAATACCTATGTATTGACCATATTAGAATCTGAAAAACTATCTTCTAAACCGTGAAAGATGGAGTTGTGAGACTAATTCCATAAGGTGAAAAGTGACCATAACTATCTTCTAAACCGTGACAAATGGATTAGGGTTCTGATTAGGATTTAAGGCTTAGGGTTTAGGGTTTAGGTCTTAAGCTTTAGGGGTTAGATTTCATAGATTAAGGATTATGGTTTAGAGTTTAATGTTCGTGTTTTAGGGTTTATTATTTAGGATTTAGGTTTTATGGTTTAGTATTCAAAGGTGTTGAGGGTTTAAGGTTTATGGTTTAGCATTTAGGGATCATTGTTCGGGGTTTAGAGCTATGGGTTGAATGTTTAAGGTTTAGGGTTTAGGGCTTAGGGTTGAGGGTTTAAGGTTTAGGGATCATGGTTTAATGTTTAGGGTTTAGGGATCATGGTTGATGGTTGAGGGTTTAGGGTTTAGGGCTTAGTTTTAGGGTTCAAGGTTTAAGTTTTAGGTTTTATGGTTTAAGGTTTAAGGCTTAGAGCTTAGGGTAGAGTGTTTAGACATTAGGGCTTAAGGTTCGGGGTTTAGGATTTAAGGTTTTTGGCTTAGGGTTCAAGGATTAGGGTTAAGGGTTAAGGGTTTAGGGTTTAGAGATTAGGATTTATGGTTTCTTGTTTAGGGTTTAGGCCTCAAGGTTTAGGGTTTAGTGTTTAGGGTTTATCATTTATTGTTTAGGTTTATGGCTTAGGGTTTGAGATTCGGTGATGAGGGTTTAGGGTTTATTATTTAGGGATCATGGTTTAGGGTTTAGGGTTTAGGGATTAGGGCTATTGGTTTAATGTTTAAGGTTTAGGGTTAATAGCTCAAGGTTGAAGCTTTAGTGTTTACAATTTAGGACTATGGGTTTAGGGTTTAGGCTTAAGGGATGAGGTTTAGGTTTCATAGTTTAGGGTTTAGGGTTTAGGGATCAAGGTTAAGGGTTGATGGTTTAGGGTTTAGGTCTCAGGGTTCATGGTTTAGGTTTTAATTTTATGGTTTATGGTTTAGGGCTTAGGGTTTAGGGTTTAAAGTTCATGTTAGAAGTTTTGTCACTCAAAAACACAATCCAGGTGTTAGGAAGGTGTTTTCAACTCACAAAATTTGGCCCCATCCTCATAAGATCCTTACCCATGGTAAAGCAATAGTCTATTCATGATAGTACCCATTCCCGGAGGTACTTATCAATGTTTACGAATATTAACCTATCACTATATGGTGATCATCTCTCTAGTGCTTATAATTTAGGGCCATTTTTTCTAGAACCGAAAGGGGTAGCTACACTATTTTGAAATTATTCATGAAATAATCAATTATTAGAAAAATAGATGTAACAAACATGTATAGGATTCACATATCTTTCCATTTCCTATTTGTTTTCCTTCTAACTCCTTATGGAGCTCCTAAAATCATCATAAGAAGTCAAATTTCACCATTAGAGTGTTTGTTCTATGCATCTAGAAAACCTCTTGTTGAGAAGATTGTCCTTGAATGAGTAAAACTTTCCTAAATATTCCTAAACACTCCTACAAATATCAATAACCAATCCAAAAGGACCCAAAACCTAAACAATGCCTATATTCATTCACAAAACAGATATCAATTATATAATTTAAACCCTAAAAGCTTGAAGGTTGAATCTTTGAAATCCACGAAAATACCTATGTCTTAACCAAATTAAAATCGAAAAACTATCTTCTAAACCGTGAAAGATGGAGTTGTGAGATTAATTCCATAAGGTGAAAAGTGACCCTAACATCTTATATTTACAAAAATAAATGTTTAAGTATAACAAATAATAAAATATAAAGAATAATAAAAGAAAAATAAGTTTTTTTTTTTCTTTTATTATTATTTATATTTTATTATTTATTATAAAACAAATGTAAAGTATAAGATATAGTAAAATATAAAGAATAATAAAAGAAAAATAATTTTTTTCTATTATTATTCTTTATATTTTTTTATTTCTTATACTAAAACTATTATTTTTGCAAATAGAAGCATGCCTCAAGCACATATACCACATAACATACGAGGACGCGAGTGCGTTATAACGTGTACGTATTATAACATGAGTGTGTTATAGTGTGCTATATTTTTATCTTGTTGGGGTTTGGGATACCCAATCCAAAGGCTTGGATTTGCCTTGGATTTCCAAACCAAAGGTTTAGACTATGTTATGTGTGATTAAAACCGTGTTTAACAAAAAAATCAAAATTTCACGTGTGCACCTCAATATCTCAAGCATTAAAACGTAATATTAAAAAATAAATTATATTACGATTTCAAGTTCGATTTTATTTTGATGACGATATAATTAGTTATCAAATCCGATTAGTTTAAGGCTTTCATCTATAATTTCTTTTCTTTGGTGCCTAGTTTTTCTCGCAAAAACATATGCATACGTTTTGGTGCACTATTTACGATTTTTTCATCCAATTTTTTTAAAATTGGTTTTTCCAAAACTCCATTCTACATGCACTCAAAAAAAAAACTAAAAAATGACTTTTTTTTCTCAAAGTTATGGGGGTGCACACACAAATATTTCATTTTTGGGATATGTGCAGTTTGAAAATTATTTAAAAATTATATATTCATCCAAAAATTATGAAAAATTAATGGGACCTTGTACATGGTCTTAGCTAACTTTCTACTAAAGGTATTTGAATAAAAATTATAGAACTCAAAAAATGGGGGCGATGCACACACAATAGGTTCTTATCTTTTTTACACAAAAATAGACATACTTTGTGTGCACACCACATTTGACCCTCTTAATCTCAACCATTTTCAAAAACATTAGTATTTTAGAAACTAGATTCCGAGCTCTACGGTACTTATTCTTATCACTTTGTCAAATTTTGAGCATAGGCATGCCGAATTATTCGATGAAGTTCAGGTTTCATTGATTTCAAGAAAAATGTTTCCCTTTTTTACCCCCTTTTGGCCCCCCATTTCCATGCACTTACCCATATGAAGTATGGAACATTGATAGTGTAAGCCAAATAAGGCTAAAAGGACCAATTTTCTTAATTTTGAGCCATGTAGGCTATAGTGAGAAAATCCTCATAGAAGAGCATATAGGGTGGTTGAAGTATTTTGAGTACTTGTTGAATTGGTGTTTGTTCCATATTTCTCTACATCACAATTGTCAAAAAAATCCACTATAATAATAAAATAATTATATCTTGTGACTACTTTTAGATCAATAAAATAAAATAAATAAATACATCTTTCTATGACATGTTTAATTGGCATTTTCATGATAAATTTTAGACGTTCCTCATGATAGCCAAAATGTCAACCATTCAAATGTAATGATCAATTATAGGCATGATGTTATATTTTTGTATGCTAATAAAACAAAAGTTGATAAAAAATAGTTTTCATTAATGCTTAGAAAAATGTTCTTACCATGTTGCTCAAAGGATTCCAAGGCCTTTTCAAAAGACATGTTTTGTGCATATCTTGCAATTATTATGTTATAGGAGACCACATCTCAGCGAGACATTTCTCATAATGGTTCACATGCCTTGTGTATGATTCCACTTTTTTCATACATGTCTACTAAGGAACTTGCAATTACATCTAATAAAAATCAACTTTCCACTATGCTTTTATGTATGTCCATTTCCTATTATTAAGCTTTGATTTTGACACGAGCTCAAAGGATGCTAGAAAAGGTTGCAGAGTCTCACTTACACACACCAATTATAGATTCTTAAAAGTTTTCAAGGCCTTTTCAACAAACCCATATTATGCATTCCAATAATCAGTGCAATACAGAAGACCACTTTTTTGGAAATTTGTTGAACAGTTCGCATGCCTTGTGTATGCTTCCACATTTTTCATACATATTTACCCTGGTACACTCAGAAGCCCTAATTAAAATAGATCTTAAATAAAACATGACCAAAATCCGCAATCTAGAACACATGTTATCGTAATGTAATAAAAAATGGAATCAAAATGAAAGTTTTTTTTTCACGTTGTGATTTTTACATATTATGGCTACCATTGATTTTTTTCCAAAACATTCACAAAAAAGAGAATTTAAATCTGCATATGATGGTAAATATTTTAATGTTAAAATTTGACGGCCACCTATACTACTTATATATACAATATGGTTTCCCCCTTTTCAAATAATTTTCCATGTGTAAGAGGCATATGGCCAAATGATTATTTTAGCCTCTAAAAAGCATTTTCAATGTTTATTAGCCTCCTTTTTCCATGTGTCTTTGTATGGGTAGTCTGATGTAAAACATGTACGTAGGACTTTGAATGATTTTTTTTATGTCCATTACAAGGTCGCTCGTCATTTTTCCAGCACCCACCGATGTTCAGTCAAACTCTGAAATTCAAACTGCAGCAACATACACTAATCAATTTGTATTATTTGACACCAAAATAAAGGGGAAATCATAAAATGTACCTTCATGAGGCCTCTTTTTTCATAGGGATAACCCCCAAAAACACCAATAATTGCATCAGTTGTGATATAAATCATGGGCCAGGGATAATTGTGAGAGACCTTGAGCTTTTACCTGATTATCCAAGCTCTAGTCTTGGGGTTTTTCTCCCCACGACTATCGTGAGAGACCAGTTATGGGGGATGAATCATGTAAGTATCCCTTCCCAAAGAAGGGAAAGTATTTTTTTGTTGTACCCCCTATATTTTTTATTGGTCGACCAACGATTACATAGATATCGACATCTTTTCCTTAAGAAACTGATTACATTATACGAGTAAGTGTACATCTACATCACAACATTCCTTTAGCTAAAAAGCCACAACTAGGGGGTATGCAATCCATCAAATTCATCCAGGGAAGGATCCTGGCCCTATCCGCAGTATCTCCAGGCCTTGCTTCAGCAACTTTTGAAGTAAGAGATAAAAACATTAATGTGTCTAATGTATCTAAGAAAATTCTAGACCTCTCAATAGTTTGAATGTGATTTAACTTAGAAAATTTTCACTCACACATTGATGTATTTATTGGAAGTGTGAGAACTATTTTCCATAGTTTCGTTAAATTAGGGAATGAATCTTTCCACATTTTATCTTCACCACATTAATCTCATGCCTTGAACATATTCTTCTTTAGATGTGCTTTATTTAGATTCACAAAAAGACTTATATTTTCTAGTCTTAAATTTTTTTCAAGGCTATAAATAAAATGTCCTTTGGCATTGAATGCCAAATTTTGGTATAACAAATATAAGATTCCAAAAAGAAACAAACTCTTTATTATTCATGAATAAGATTTGTTAGACAATTTAGAGCGATAAAAGAAATTGTAATTTTCTAAAGCTTATTAAGGTTGTAATAATAATCACAATATATTTATTACATACAAAACAAATGTAAAACATATGAATTTTTCAAACCCCAAAAACTAAATGCGGTTTAATATTACATACCTTAATCTATCTTGAATACAAGAGTAATTTAGAGCATGGAGGAGTCCTTAAATAATCCAACTATCCATTGATTACACAATATTGAAGTTGTTAACTTAGAGGCATAACAATTAGCATTATTATCTTAACAACAATCTAAATACAAAATTCAGAGAAATAACTAATATTTAAGAACCCAATTTCCAAAATAAAATAATGGCATTGAGAATAAAATCCCCAAATTGATTTAGTGACTAGAAAAAGCTAAAAAACTAATATTGCTCTTATGAAAATAGAAACACTTAACTAATTGTTTATTTAGTGGTGATTCATCTTCTCCCTAGATTTTGTGCATGATTTGTGTAAAGTGAAAGTAGATTTATTTTAACACAAAAAATAGAAAGTAAGTATGAGTTATGCATTGCTACAATTATTCATTTAATAATTAATTTATTAAAATGAATCCAATATTTATAAAAATTAACATAAAATTTAATATTTGTATGACAAGTGATTTTTAGTTGGCCCTTCTAATGAAAAATTAACATAAGTGACCTCATTTCAATATTGACATGTAATTTTAAATTTTAAATTTCTTTTGAAGTGTAAATTTTTAAACACCCTTCTATGACAAGTTAAAATACATTTGAAGGGCATTGACAACTTCAAATTTGATCATTGCACGAGAGGTCAGAGGATTTTTCATTCACTCTACAGAGTTAGGTGAGATAAAGATCCTTGTCCATCTCATACCTATTCAGTTTTGGTAATTAACAAAAAATCACTGACGAGGTTTCGAAGGGAAGGACGTTCTCATTGTCATTAAATTTTCTCTCTTTCACTCTCTCTACGACTATGTAGACCCATGTCTTCAACCAAATCCATAGCAACAAGATTACAAAAATATATGTGAGGTATAATTTTTACTAACCATTTGGTTGAGTGCAAAATGTGGCTGGGTGTTGAGGGTGAGAAATAATCCAGGCTGACATCATTATATAAATTTCAGCTCTCTAGTAAAAACATATCAATGTTTAAATTGAATTTTCCTCTTAGGGTAGAATTTGGAGGGCTCCAATTTTGTTATGAAATGAGTTTCTTGAATGGATTTGGCACGTTGCAAACCACCAAAGTTGAATTAAAAATGTGTCTCACTTTTTTTTTAATGTCATGTGGTAGTTACAATAATCAAGAGTGATTTGGTGGAAAATCTAGCATGTGGAAAGCCACTAATTTTGTATTCCACTAACTACATATTTTCACTCTCACATTACCTATTGACTCTAAAACTCTCCATTTCCTTCAAATATATCCCATCAATATATGTAGGCAGTGATTCATAATATACAACTTGATTACATGAAGTCAATATGATAGTCTAGCTCTACAAACACTTATAAACAACACCTTTTAAGATTATGAATATTATAAAATTCCTTCTTACCACTTCAAGTTTAACACTATGCACCTTATTATTGTGTAAGTCTCTGTTTATAGCTTACTTCACTAAACATTACCAATAATCTCCATAAGAACATTTTCTATGATTGAAATGATTGAACCAGTTTGTATCTCTCAAAAAAATTTCCTTACAACAATCTTGAAGATAAACTCAATTTCTCTCACAAAAATTTGGAAGATACACTCATTTTCTCTTGTAATAAACTTGGAAAAAAACGTGATTGTAGTGTGATAATTACCACATACAAAATTTTTTGACAACTCTAGTAGATATTCCAAGGGAAGCATTCAATAACCCAAATGCAATTGCCAACTTCTCACTATGGTGGCAGAGGAATACTTATTTCCCCTCGCCCTCCACATAATTTAGTGTACAATATATGTTTTAAGTATTGGTAAAATGTACCTTGAAATATTTCTGGGAAGAAACTTAGGAAAATATTCGGCAACCTTTCTCTTGAACTTTTTGAAAATCATCTTGTTGCACGTTTTTCAAACAAGGATGTCCACTAAAACATTAATGCGGGTAAAGTTTAAGAGAATTTAAAACTTTCATATGTTTAAATATTAAAGTATTAATTATGGGGCTCTTTACAGTTGTTTTTTTAATTTTATCGAATGATGATTATTTTTACAGGGAGAGGAATTCTACAATGATGGTCGGGGAAGGGGGTGTAGGTTGTAATGGTGTGAGCGTGTTCACTTTTACTTTTAAGCTTAATTTTGATGTCAATGTGACTGTCAAAGGATAATTTCAACCTTAAATTTGACTTCTATTTCACCCACTCAAAAGTTTTTATTTAGATTTGTATGAAGAAATAAATAAATAAAAAATGTTTAAGGTTTTTCTAAAAATACTTTTTAAGGTTGACATAATAATAATTATAAATTAATATTATTTAATACCAAAAAGGAGAAAACTAAAAACCTAGAGCACGTATAGAATGTCAAACACATCAAACAATTCTATCCACTAGAGACAAGAATATGTAAAATCGGGCACAAGTAAAGCAACAAATGTAGGAAAAAGCACATGAAAAAAACTTCCAAGAAGTGAATAATGGAATCCATTTAAGTCGTTGTCCATAACCTCATGTGTTGGATTAATCATCAAATGAAATGATGGAATTTAATTTCATATCTAACAATAATTGTTCAATCATCAATATTAGAGATAAAGCTGCGTTGGAGTGTAACAATCAACGCATATTAGCATGGGTATTACCTGTATTCTTACGATTTATAGGCACTAAGTGAACACATCCACATAACCATCACCATGTTTATTTGGCATACACTATGGGATTATACAGATAGAGGTTGCAGGTCTCTTGTCTTTACATCTGCCAACAACATTTATTTGAAAGTTTCGAAGGCCTTTTCCAAAAGAGTCATGATTCCATGAGACCGCATATCTTTGAAGCAATTTGTCTAATAGTTCACATGCAAAGAACCCGAACAAACACACGGCTAACAAGGAACTTTCAACCAAATTATTTGACAAAAATCCACTTTCATTTACGCTGTAATAGATGTACATACACTGTTATAAATGTTTCCCCAAATATAAGTGAGCGTGGTGTTGCCCCAGTATGGGTGGAGGTGATCCCCTCAGCGCAGAGGCGATGAGGTGTTAGACAGAGTCGGTAAGTGGTTTGATAAATGTGAAAGTGATGAAAGTGAAGGTAGGTGGGTTGGGTAAGGGTATGGGTGCTTAGGGTAATGGGTAATGGTCAAATCGGGTAATAGGTAATGTGATTGAATGCATGCACACGTATAGACTAGGAAACAATACTAGATTGAAGAGCTTACAAACTCTACATCATCCAAGGTTGATAGGTTTATCCAAACAAGGTTGAAGTGATTTAGGTATCTAGGGTACAAGATATGGTCCAGAAACTTGACATAGGTTAGGTGCAGGAATGTTTAGGTATGATCCGGTACCCCAAGGTTTAGTCGGGATAAACGACATGACAATAGGAAAGTAAAAATGTAACAACATGATAAGGTATAAGCGAGTACATGAGTTCAAAGGTCACAAAAGGTGGTTTAGGTCAAGGTATATAGGTCATGGCACAAGTAAGGCCGAGGTATAGGTAAATAACAAGTCCCTAAACACAATTAAGGAAATGTATGGGTAATTTAGGCTTGTGGGTAGGGTGTAAATAGGTTTTGGTAAGGTCAAACGGTATTTGGTAGTAATGAGTTTAGGTCAAAATGGAAAAAATGTAATGGAAGGTAACCGATGCCAATTATGGGGTAACCGAGCGTCGGTCAAAGTTGATTTGGGGATAAAAAAGAAAAATTTGTTTTTACGGATTCATTTTAACTTGTTGTCGTTTTTAAAATGATAGAGAGATATTGCTTTCGTGGAAAGCGATAGTATAAGATGCTAAGATGAGTTGGTGAGACATGTGGCGAGTGATTGGCGTGCGGTTGGCAGGTCCACGAGATCGGTTGGAGTGATTTGATTTATTGGGAGGAGGAGATAGGTGAGACGAAGAGGAGGGTATCAGGTGGGGAGATGATTGATATCCATATGTGATATTGTACCATTATTTTGATTTTTTATATATATACCGGCCTATGTGCTAAAGACGTGAGATTGTACATGAGAGTTTTGAGATACTAATATTTATTTATATTTGTGTATATATGTATTGATACACAGACACTCCCATTATATAGTTGATGATGTTGATTGGATGGATGATGTACTCATTTTTAATTTCCATTGTTATTGTGTATTATGGAAACTAGTTGAATTAGGCATGATTGATTTGAGGTCATGTAGGCATGATGGAGTTTTAGGTGATTTAGGCATGATGGAGTCAAGGTCATTTAGGCATGATGGATTTAGGTATAGGCATGGTGGAGTTAGGTATAGGAAGTTGAGGTCATGTAGGCATGATGGAGTTAGGTATAGGCATGGTGGAGTTTAGGTGATTTAGGCATGATGGAGTCAAGGTCATTTAGGCATGATGGAGTCAAGGTATAGGCATGGTGGATTTTAGGTGATTTAGGCATGATGGAGTTAGGTATAGGAAGTCGAGGTCATGTAGGCATGATGGAGTCAAGTATAGGCATGGTGGAGTCTAGGTGATTTAGGCATGATTTGGTCATGTTTTTGCATTTGATTTAATTTCCAAGTTATTAGTAGTATGGAAAATAAATGATGATGTATATGTATGTTGTGGTGTAAATTTCCAAATATTTGATATCATGGAAATGTGAAATGATTGATGTATGATATGGTGATGTTATAAAATGGTAGGTATGTATGTTTTTATGATTGTTTAATTTCCCAATTTTGTGTAAAATGGAAACTCACTAAGGTAGAATGTGAATATAAAAGGGGAAAATTGGTTAGGGGAAAGAGTGGCGAGCTAACCTCCAAGGGCCCCATGCCCTCGGAGTGCTACCTACATAGCCCCAAAGAAAAGGGGCCTCAGGCCAATGTAGTTCTCCCATAAGCTAGGGAAGAATATGATGAGGTAGATGAATGGGTCGGTAGGTTTTAGGCGTCGGTAGGGGAAATTAGCAGAAAGTTCTTAGAATTGGTTTTCAGACTCCATGTGATTACACGAGAGGTTGGAAATGGTGAGGGTGAGGTTGTAAAATGGTCTTGAAGACTCAGAGATGATTAGAAGAGGGTGAAAACAAGTGAAAATACAAGGTATGGTAAGGTGATAGGTTGGTGGGAGGAAGTGTACGGATGTGGATAAAGATAAATTACTGAGATGAATAATAAATATTACTGAAAGAAAACAGAGATAAATGAAGAGGTGTTAGGTACTTACTGAAAAGTAGATTTGGAGAACGTAGGTGATGAGGACAGTGATGGCAGAGATCCGAGAGGAGCCATTGTATTCATACCGTAGTATTTCTAACCTTTATACCTCTCTATTGTGAATTTGTGATCGTGAAGAGCATGGTGAATGGTTCCTGATGTTGGTAGTGCTCCCGTGTGTCTTCTTTTTCCTGAGTGCTAAAGAAATTTGAGTGCTCCAAGTCTCTATTCGTATGAGATCCTGAATCGAATGACCAACCTAGGCAAAGGCTTTTGGAAATGTATTTAACCTAATCATAAACTATTAGGTGACCGACGTCGGTTGAGATATAACCGGTGTCGGTTGAGATATAACCTACTAAGCATCGGTTAAGGTGGAAATATCTAGGTTGGCCAAAAATAGCTAGATTGTTACTATTTTTGGTGTGATCTCCAACCTTCTTCTGAGTCTTGAGTGATGGATCATGGAAAGATAAGTAGGAATCCTTTTAGGTTTTTAATAGGAGTTAATTCTAGGTTTAGACTAAGTCCTAGTTGGTTAGGATAGGTTTAGACTTGGTCTTAGGTCATTAATGAGGTTTGAGTGGGTCATTTGAGTGAGGTGGTTAAGTGAGGGTATTAATTAATTTAATTAAGATAATTAATTCAATTAACATGTTCACTAAGGGATATGAATAGGGAGGATATTGTTTTAGGGAAGTATGACCCAATTTTGGTTTCTACAAACAGTTCACATGCAAAGAACTGAACCAACACATGGCTAACAAGGCACTTTCAACCAAATCATTTGACAAAAATCCACTTTCCTTTATGATGTAATAAATGTCCATATATCGTTATAAATTTCCCATCTTTGGGAGTATGCCAATAAAGGTGTGGACTCGGATTGACATATGCCTCCTCGAGTTTCAAAGACCTTTTCGACAAACCCATTATGTGCATACCAATCGTTGCAACCCATAAGACCACATATCTTTGTGGAATTTTGTTGAACACTTCACGTGTAAGCAATTGAATATTAAGTTAATCATTTCTACTTGGCATTTTGGAGTATATCTTTACACCGCCCGGCATTTGCCGGAAAAATTCCAAGGTATTTTCAACATACCCATTTTGTTGCATATCCTGAGGCCACAGTTCTTTCAGGCATTTAGTCAAACAGTTGGTATGCCAGTTCGCATGAACCCCTATTGGATGTATTTGTTAAAACAACGGAAATGGTTTGTGAGGTTGTTGGGAAAACTTCCGCATTTTGCATTTGTTGAACATTTCACTTGTGTAACGTAGTATCAAATGTTATATATAAGAGAAGTAAAATTTGTAAGCATTTTGTGGAGCAATTTTAATGAGTATCAATTTTGTGCACATCATGTGATCTGTACAGCACGTGAGGCCACATTTCATTGAGGCATTAAGTAAAATAGTTCACATGCCAATTGCGAATCGACATTCCACGGATATATCTACTTGTGTGTGTAGTAGTTTATTTTTTTCTTCTCGAGCAAAACCATATCTCCTCAGCCTGATTCGTTTTCCGAAAAGGTGCCAAGGCATTTCCAACACACCCATTTTGTGCATATTTGGTAATCAATAAAGTCCATGAGGTCACATTTGTCTCACGTAATTATTCAAACAGGTTAAAGACGCGGATGCATGCTTCCCAAGGGTGTCTCTTTGTTTGCAGCTCTCCTTTTTATTTCTTCCTTCACCATTACCACGACCAGAAAAGAAGTGCTCAAAAATAGGGCAGCATCACCCGACTTATCAATTCGATTTGAAAGTAAAGGGAAATATAAAGTTTCATTACATCGTATAATGTATAAAAACCTGCAGCCATTCTATAACTAACATAACAACAGGAAACTTTGACTAGTCTGGTAAAACATAGCATGAGTGAATAAAAACCCAACCTGAACCAATAATCAATAAACAAACTATCTAACATGATAACAATTAACACATTCTGTACAAAAATTAGGTATACACAAAAGACTAAATTATGATGAGAAGTCTTTTCTGGAAAAACTTCTTATTCCGGAAAGCCTACATTATGAGGAGAAGTTTAAAGTGAACGTCCACGAAAATGTTGGCTTTTGTTTGTTTGTTTGGTATTGTTGGATTTGTTTGTTCATTGTGTTTTTAGAGAACCACATGGGAAGAAAGGAGAGACACCTTCGTGGGGGTTGGTTGATGTTTTCCATTGCGGTGAAGTTTAATGCCACCGTTATGATAATTCTAATTTTTATCTAATAAGTCCATCCATTGGTGTCTATAAGAGGTAGAATCCTTATGAGGTTAAACCAGACACGTAGGGGTTACCAAATATTATCTCATTGACGAGTTGAGCTACTAGAGAGTGGAAATCGATTCGACCTAAGCTTAAAACTCTAGAGAGAGCTCGCTAATGTGGTCCAATCCATGTTTGAAGTCATGATATGGATGAGTGAGTGGACTGTGGAATCCAAGTTAGGGGAATACTCGTCATGGTGTATGTTGAGTCAAGGATGGAGCTCTGGGTAGGGATTTTAATGTGGGTGCTAAGGTGAAATATGGTGAGGGACAATAATTTTATGGAAGCCTCGGGTTGATCTAAAACTTCCTGCAAAATCAAGATCGGTGATAATTTGGAGAGGTGAATTTTGTTAATTGACAAATATTTGGGTTTCCAAAATTTACATTTGCCGATTTGGAAGACTAGTACATAACACCAGATCACCTAAATTATCGACCTTTAAGTTACTTTTCTAGATCGCTTCGTCAAAGGTTTACAATAATTCCACACTTTTGAATTTATATTGCCATGACCTCAAAAAACAAATTGGTTGAAATTGTCTATATATACACTAATACGATTCTGATGATAAACATCCAATTCCATTCAAATGTAGCGTAGATCTCATAGACTTGCATTTCTTCACCCAAACATAATTGACACGAGGAGGTTATCATTCCTTTGTTAGTGTGATAAACTACATATTGCAGTCATTAGACTACATTCCACAACCACCTTATTGCATTTTAGTGCCAATTGTCTACCACTAGCTACATGATTTCATCAACTGCTTGCCAAGTAGTTTGAAATTTCTCGCTATAATGTATTTCATACATCAATTATAAGATGGCCTCTGGTGATATTGATGACATGGCATGGCAATTAAAAATAAAAAGGATAATATTATCTTATTATAGCTAGCTAAAAATGCCTCGTGCAACTAGAACCCACTCCAAATATAGGTGTTAAATGACTAACATAATACTTTCATTTGTTTTCAATAAGCTTGATTTTAAGTTTCAAGGATAATAGCAAAACCATTTTACATGCAGCTCCCCCTAAAGATATTATTGATGATGAAATGCCACCACTCAAAGATGGGTAAGTGCACCAAGTTGGGGGCCAAAGGGGTCTTAAGTTGACACATTTTTTTGAAAAATAAAAAACTTCAACTTGTACGATTTTTTTGAAATAGTTACACTCAAAATTGGAAGATGTTGTATAAACATGAATCATAACATTTTGAGTCTAGTTTCTAAGCTAATACATTTTATTGAAAACATATGAGTTTAAGTAGGTCAAATTACTAAAATACTACAAAAGTGCACTTTGCTTTTGTTAAAAATATAATAGAGTGACTTTCATGTCCCCACCATTTTTGGAGCAGCATTTAGTATTTTGAAAACCCTTTTGTAGAAAGATAGCTAGGAACATCTAGTTTGTTCTAGATTTTGTTTTGGATTTTTTAACAATTATTTTGTTTTTAATGATTTTTATAGTACAAAGCTTTTAAGTTTTGAAAAATAAAGATCTCGACCATGCTCAACCCCTAACTACCTCAAAAATATCGAAAATTAGTTTTTTATTTTTTAAATATGTATAGAATTAGTCCTATTTTGTGCTTAAATTTTTTTATTCATTTTCGTTGAGTCGAAAAAATGATACACGACAAAAGATAAACATGTTTAAACTTTAAAAAATAGCTATAAAAAGGCGTAATTGGAAAATAAATAATATGGAAACCTTATATTTGTCAGAAAAATTGAATAATTATATTTATATAAAGAAGAAACTCTGATCTATGTTGTGGTATAATTTTTTTTAAACGAATTGATCATTTGATGTTGATCTATCATGGCAAAAGTTGGATTGTTACATTTTCTGCAAAAACACATGGTTTGTTGTGTTTGTGGAGTCCATGCCTCCAGGCTTGGGGATCCAAACCAGATCCCAAGCCTTGAGGCATGGGTTCGAAAAGACAAAAGTCATAACGCGTATGGGTAAGTGCACCAAGTTGGGGGGCCAACAGGGGGTCTTAAGTGGACGCATTTTTTGAAAAAAACTTGAACTTGTACGAGTTTTTGAAATAGTTACACTCACAATTGGAAGATGTTGTAGAAATATGAATCATAACATTTTGAGTCTAGTTTCTAAGGTACTAAATTTTATTGAAAATGGATAAGTTTAAGTGGGCCAAACAACTAAAATACTAATAGATGCTCCTATTTTTGTTAAAAAACATAATAGAGTGACTTTCATACCCCCCCAACATTTTTGAGTACCATTCGGTTTTTTGAAAACCCTTGGTAGAAAGATAGCTAGGAGCATCTAGTTTGGGCTCTATTTTTTTAATACTTGTTTAGCGAATATTTTTTTATTTATGATTTTTCTAGCACAAAAATTTTATGTTTTGAAAAATAATGAGATCTCGACCGTGCCCCCTAACTACCTCAAAAACATCAAAAATTAGATTTTTTTGAATATGTATAGAACTATGCCTAGTTTGGGCTAGTATAATTTTTAAAATATCGATCACCCAAAAAAAGATACATCGTGAAAGATAGACATATTTACACTTCAAAAATAGCTATAAAAAGGCATAGTTTGAAAATAAATAATATGGAAACCTTATATTAGTCAAAACAATTGAAAAATTATATTTTTAGAAAGAAGAGACTATGCTCTACATCATGGTATAATTTTTAAAAATGGATCGATTGTTTTTTTGATTTATCGTAGAGGAAGTGTAATTTTTACATTTTCTTGTAAAAACTCATTGTTTGTTGTGTTTGTGCGGAGTCCATGCCTCGAGCTTGGGGATCAAAGCCGGATCCCAAGCCTTGAGGCATGGCTTGGAAAAGAGAAAACACAAAACATGTACACGTTACATAACGCGCATGCATTTGCATTACATGTAGTATAAACATAACGCGCGTACACATTCTCGTGTAGTATAAGCATTATGTATGCTTTTGACATGATTTTATTTACATAAATAGATTTTATTTAAATTTATTTATGTAAATATAAGAAATTAAGGTCACTCTACACCTTATGGAATTAGTCTCACAAACTCCATGAGTCATTATTTAGGAGATAGTTTTTTAAAGTATAACTGGTCAAGACATAGGTAATTTTTAAGGATTTCAAAGATTCACCTAAATATTTTAGCATTTAACTTCTACAATCAAACCTTAAACCATAGGCCATAAACCTAAACCCTAAACTATAAACCTTGAGCCCTAAATCGTAAACCTTTAACCATGATCCCTAGACCCTAAAACCTAAACCCTAAACCTTAAACATTCATCCCTTACTCGTGAGCACTAAACCCTGAGCCTTAAGCCATAAACCCTAAGATATAAGCCCTAAGCCCTAAACCCTAACCATGAACCATGATCCCTAAACCCCAAACCTGTAAAAACTAAATCCTAAACCCTAAACCCTAAACCTTAAACATTGAATCCTAAACCCTAAACCCTAAGCCTTGAACCCTACACCCTTATCCCTAAGCCCTAAAATATAAACTCTAAACCCTAGACCATATACCCTAAGCCCTAAGCCCTAAACCCTAAACCGTAAAAACTAAATCCTAAACCCTAAACCCTAAACCTTAAACATTGAATCCTAAACCCTAAACCCTAAGCCTTGAACCCTACACCCTTATCCCTAAGCCCTAAAATATAAACCCTAAACCCTAGACCATATACCCTAAGCCCTAAGCCCTGAACCTTAAACCCTAAACCCTAAACCTTGAGCCCTAAACCATAAACCCTAAACCTTAATCCCTAAACATTAAATTCTAAACCCTAAACCCTGAACCATAAACCATAAAACCTAAACCATAAATCATAAACCCTTATCCATAAACACTAAATGCTTAACCTAAAACTCAAAACCCTAAACCCTAAACCCTAAACCTTAAACCATAAATCCTTAACCTCGATCCATAAACCCTAACCATAAACACTAAACCCTAAACCCTAAACCTAAAACATAAATCCTAAACTATAACCCTAAACCTTGAACCATGAACCCTGAACCCTAAATCCTAAGCCTTAAACCCTGAACCATAAGCCCTAAACCCTAAACCCTAAATCCTAAACCATATTTCATCAATATTTCCTAGTCTCATGCCTAGAACCATCATTGAGTCTCTTATAGAACTACCTTGTTTATGAGAGGTGGGACAAGTAACTAAATGGATATGACATCTACCTTATGCCTCTATGCATATATTACACATCTCTTCCAAACTTGTTTCTCCCCACATATACTTGCACTCTTGAATGTAAATTTATTCACACTGAAACAAATTTCACATTTCTCATATTTCCATGAGTGGTATTATACAAGCTAGGATGACCCATTAAAAGATGGAAAAAATAAGCATCGACAAAAAAATTAATCTTAAAGGAAACAAAAGAAACGTAGAGAATATATCAATGCAGAGGTGTAAGATCATAATTGAATTTCCTATAGTATCCTCTCTCCCAGAGAAAGAGTTCAAGTGTTCTACTTTTGGAATGGATAGTAAATTTGAATGAGAACTTCCTAAAGTGTTTTAAATAAGCATAGAAATAGGGAATGGCTAATAACACTAAAGGGTTATCAATCGCCTAGTAAATCTTTCTTGTTTAGTTTTAAATGGGAGTACACGGCCACGACTTAGTGACCTTCCATTCATTGATAACTCTTTATATGATAAACCCATAGATGTTTTCAAAATCCTGAACAAAAGATAGGGGTAGTCATCAATCCTAGTAAAGGGTGTGATGTGATTTCTAAGAAACTTGAAATTCATATAGATTTAGAGGTCATAACACAAATTTACAAATATCTCTATCATTATAAATGGAAGCCAAGTAATAGTGTCTCCCTGTACATCCAAGGATTGAGGACTACTGGGGTCTTTGGAAGGATTGGACAATTAGGAATATGACATTTCCCTCCTTCAAAATATCAACAGATGAAAAACATCAAATTTTGATGACTCTCTTTGAATGTTCTACCTACAAATTTGATGAACCCTGAACTTTATGACCTAAACCCTTAACCCTCAACCATGAGACCTAAACCCTAAACTATAAACCCTAAACCCTAAAACAAAAATAATAAATCCTAAACCCTAAACACTAAATATTAAACCCTAAACACATAACCCTAAACCCTTGACCCGAGCCCTAAGCCCTAAGCCCTAAATACTAAATCAGAGCCCAGAGCTCTAACCCCCAAACCTTAAAACATTAAGTCGAACCCCAAACCTTAATCCATAAACCATGAACCATGAACCCTAAACGCTAATCCCTAAACCATAAACCCTAAACCTCCCTAAACCCTAAACCTTAAACCCCGAGCCCTAAACCCTAAATCTAGAGCCACGATCTCTAACCCCTAAACCTTAAACCCATAACTAACCGCTAAACCTTAAACCAGTAACTATGAACCTCGAACCCCGAGTCATAAACCTTAAACCATGTACCTTAATCCCTAAACCTAAACCCAGGAGCCCCGAGCCATAAATTATAAACCCTAAACATTAAGGCCTAAATGTTAAATCTTAAAGGTCCCTAAATCCTAAACCCTAAACCCTAAAACCTAAATCATAAACCTTAAACCTTGACCCCCTAAACCCTAAAATCTATATACCCTAAGCCCTAAGCCCTAAACCCTAAGCCCTAAACACTAAACCCTAAACCCTGAACTCTGTGACCTAAACCCTTAACCCTAAAACCTAAACCCTAAACCTCGAGCCTTAAACCCTAAACCCTAAACCATTTACCCTAAACCCTGAACCTTGACCTTTAAACCTTAAACCCTAACTCCTAAACCCTAAACCGTAAACCCTAAATCCTCAACCCTAAACCTTAAACCCCTGAACCTCAACTCTCAACCCTAAACCCTCAACCCTGATACCTAAACCTAAACCCTAAACCCTTTTCCCTAAACCTAAACGAACCCGACCTTTAAACCTTAAACCCTAACTCCTAAACCCTAAACCATAAACCCTAAATCCTCAACCCTAAACCTTAAACCCTAACTCCTAAACCCTAAACCGTAAACCTTAAATCCTTAACCCTAAACCTTAAACCATGAGCCCTAAACCCTAAACCTATACCATAAACCCTAAGCCCTAAACCCTAAACTCTAAGCCCTAAATCCTAAACCCTAAAACCTAAACCCTGACCCCTAAACCCTAACCCCTAAACCCTAAACCTTGAGCCCTAAACCCTAAACCCTAAGCCCTGAACCCTAGGCCCTAAGCCATAAGCCCCCGAGCTAAAACCCTAAAACTTGAACCTTCAAACATAAAACCTTAACCCTAAACCCTAAAAACTAAACCCTGAACCCTCAATTCTCAACCCTATATCCTAAACCTCAACCCTGATCCCTAAACCCTAAACCCTAAACCCTCAACCTTGACCCCTAAACCCTAAACCTTAAACCTTGAGCCCCTAAACCCTAAACCCTTAACCCTTAACCATAAACCCAAAACTCTAAACCATAAACCATAAACCCTAAACCATGAACCCTAAGCCCTGAGCCCTAAACCCTAAACCCTAAAATCGAACTATGAGCCTTAAACACTAAACCTTAAACCCTAAACTCTAAACCTTGAGTCTTAAACCCTTATCCCTAAACCCTGAAACCCCGAGCCCTAAACCCGAAACCCAGAGCCACGAACCCTAAATCCTAAATCATAAATCCTCACACAAAGGAAAGTCCTAAAATATCATTCAACGTGTTTCAAAGTGTGTGTAGGGAATAAGTGTTTAAGGTGATCGATTGAATCTTTTAGTTTTTATGAGAGAATACTTCCTTTGAAGGCCTAAAAAGGCATTTTTGGCCATTTTGTAGTTAATTGAACACCCTTCAGAACAAGCTAAAATGAGCTAGTCATGTCACTGAGTTATCAAGGACCATTATTTGTGAAGTATTAAGGCATCGTTTATCTCCATAAGAGACATATGAGAAAAAGCATGTATGATAATCATGAATTTGATTCCATGAAAGGATGCTTTTAGAGCTAGGAAAGGTGAGGGGATGATCTTTATATGGAGCACCATGTTTCTAAGAATGAAGAATCATCTAAGTTCACTTAATGCAATTCACTTGGTACTATTCATAACAACTCATTCAACACCTAGTAGTGTTATCACACCTTAAGGAGGAGGCACATTACAATCACCTCATTTTGGCCATAAGGACATGAATCCCATTAAGTGGGAACAATAATCTATCTACAAAGAGAGGATCTCTTTTTAGTAAGAAGTAGACAAACATCATAGAGTTAATTCATGGTCACTAAAGTGAATTATGGACCAAATTTAAAAATTAGTACCAATTCAAGAAGTGGTAGGGCCAAAATTCATTTTAGAAGGTCAAAAACCTAAAAATGACTATATGCTTTCCCAAAACAAAAGACTACAATATATATGCTCCTGAAAGTTTTAGGTCATTTGCTTTAAAATCTTGAAAATGAGTAAATCTTGACAGATTAGATTTTGAAAAACTATATTCTAGATTATAAGCTGATTGGAGTGTGAGACCACTTCCATAAGGTGCTGAAAGAGTGACCCTAATTTCTTATATTTACTAAAATAAATTTAAAGTATAAGAAGAAAAAAAAAAGAAATCTTATACTTACACCAAAACACATATGCATGGTCCATACTACACAAAGCGTAATACGCGTTTTGACTTGTTTAAAACACGTACATGTTTTGAGTTGTTTAAAACATGTTACACGTTGCAAAAGCATACGCGTTGTGGTTGGTGATTCTGAGCCAAAAAAATTAAAATGCGAGCACATTTTGCTTTTTTCAAATTCTTGTCTACTTTTTGGCCCCCAACCCGTGCACTTACCCGTACGCCTTATAATGAATACGTGTTATTATTTGTTTATATATTGTGGTCCCCCAACATCCCTTTCATCTCTTTCATAGGATTTCTGCCCCTATTCTATTTGTTCTACTGACTTTCAGTATATTCTTACATGATTTTTAGTAGTTAATTTTATCCCCTACCCCACTAGTTAACTTTTTTAATCGTGGGTGATAATATTTGAGCTAAGGACAAGAAGAAATTAAAGAACAAGACAATCGAAGCAATTGAAAGGTATAAGAATACTGAAATTAAAGAGAATGTGAAAACTTTTGTAGCAGGCGAGGTACATTTGCTATATCAAATGTAATGATGTTTTAGAAAATGAGGATGAAATACATAATGAAAATGTAGAGAATAATGATTTTGCAATGAATAATGATATTGAATTGAATGCTAATGTTGGTATGGATGAAGAAATTGATATGAATCCAAATGTGAACCTTTACACGAGAATCCAAATGTTAACTCCAAAATTTGTATGGAAACACCGAATGAAGAAAGTAACCTTATTAATGAATCTTCACCTCTAAGAACACCACCTTCATTTTCGCTAAGAAAACAAATTCACTTAATTTAAATTTATGAAAACATTATAAAATCAATGCCTAACAAAATGTAAAATAAATGCTAGAAGAAAATCTAGTGGAATTTGGGATAATTATTTTGATAATTTAAATGATACACAAAGATGTCAATTATTTGTTACATTGATGAAATTAATTAAGATGAGACCTATAATAAAGACCATGGGGTTAAGAACATCTAATGTTTTTGATAAAAATGTCTCAATTGTCAAAAGCATACATAAAGCATACCAAACTGTAGGTGAAAAAAGACACACCAAAGATAGTAATGCTACATGGTGTGCACTTACTAATTGTATAGTAAGTGATAAAACAGTTAATAAACACTTGATTAGAAAAACAAGTAGTGCTTTGAAGCTAAACATAAAAATACTAATGAAAGCAATAGGGAGATGTAAAAGTCTTGAGTTAGTCAATAACACTGACTATTGGGCTTTCTCTAGTAGACTCCCATGGAAATACAAGAATACATCTGATATTATAAAATAATTAATTGTAAAATTTTGGAATGAGAACACAAGGGTGTCACCAAATAGAAGAGATATAGTAAAAAGAAGAATAGGTTCTTGTAATCGTGAATCGTGTGTAAAAAATTTCTTAGAAATGACTCAAACACAATTGTTCTCTAAGTTTAAGAATGAAATTCCACAAATTAACATTAGCCAAAGATTATTTGAAATGAGCAAACCCTTTTCTATGAAAATCAATCATTCATGTACCACTTGTTATATTAGGCATCATGTTGAGTTTTTAATGCATTATGATGTTTTTTTGTCAAATACGTCATATTTTACATAATGATATCATATTGCAGGAGTGTGGATTAAATGTCCCACAAAATCTTCAAGGGAATTTATTTTGAGTATATTTTATGAAAAATCAAGTGGACGATTTTTATAACAAAACATTTTGAATGAAACATGCAACGTATGTGATGGCTTGCTAAATTTGAATAGTTGTATCCATGAAAAGGGTATAGATTCAATAGGAAAATAATTATTTGGTTTCAAAAATATAAATTTGTGGCATATCAATTAAAAGATGGAAAAGAATCTAAGAGGTGTGAGCTTGTTACAAAACAATTACACTGTATCAGAATATATGGTCAAATTCAAAGAGGAAATTGTTTATGAGTATGCAAGGCACACACATATAGAACTCGATGGTTGGATGAACAATTCAAGTTAAGTAAGGACACAGTCCCACTTGGTACTATTGTTTTAGTAGTTGAATTTGTAGATAATTACACATTACAGCCACAAATGGAGGTTCAGTCTCAATATTATAACTCAATGCAAGTTGTTATTTTTGTGCATATAACATTCATGCACTCTCTAGAAATAACTAAACAAGATCGAAAAATATTAAGATAGTATCATTTCTACATCAGTGATGATTGGAAACATTCTACAAAATATGTGTAAGGGTGTTTCTAGGTGTTTTATGCAAACTTGAATGAGATGAACATCAATCAACATTACATTTGGTCGGATAACTCGCACATCACAATTCAAGAATGCACAGATATTTTATTGGCTAAGAAGGATGCACAAAGAAAAAAATGTACAACATATCTAGAGTTTTACTGAGGTAGGGCATGGAAAAGGAGAGCATGATGGTGCAAGATCATGTGTGAAAAGAGAACTTGTAAGAGAAGATTTAAAGTTCAAGGATGGTGCTAAATTTATAGATGTAAAAAGCATTGTTGATTAGTGTGTCAAGAACATGGGCCATGAATCTCAAGAGAGATCAACGGTTCATAGATATTTCTGGTTGATAGAGGAAACACATTTAGAAAGATTTGAATATTGTATGATAGCTACAGGATCAAGTGATATGCACTCATTCCGTAATTCGGATGAAAATTCTTAGACTATTTATACTAGGTGCATGACATATTTTTATATATCATGCATTGATTTTACGTGGAATGAATGTGAGTCACAATAATGGGTGGATGAATAGACTTGTAGACCTCTAATTCCAATTGACACGCATCAAGTTCTATGAGCATTACAACTTGCGGTGTCTTGGATCAAATGAGAACATCACTTGACTTTGACCAAGTCTCCCGATTTAGTGCAACAAGGTACATATATATACATGCCATGTTTTAGATTTATAAGTTATTAAATGGTCAACTCGAATGTATTTTAAATTTGACTTGAGTTTGAATTTGTGATCTAGGACACATTTTTGCGAGTTATTGTGATGAAATTTAATGAAGAGGGAACATACTACTTCTTGTCTTGTTTGTGTAGAGGGGAAAAAATTGACTTTCATAGTCATTGATGGTGAAGACCTTGAGTATCCCACTGGGTTAATGGTAGTCACTGGAACTTGACTTCAACGATATCCTATCAAAAATCAAACGCTTGGTTGTTTGAAGACTATGAAGTACATTGAAAGGTACTTTACTTATTCACATTTGGTTCTTGTAAAAAATATTAAATTGATCAAATATCGAGGTAGGCCATTAAACAAGAATCTATGGAAGATCGTGAATCGAGATCATGAAGCAGTTCTTGCTCTTGTCTAGAGTAGAGTTGATCTTTGTGGTTTATTGGATTGAATTTATAAAGGTATGTTCTTCATGAATTTAATTTGAATATTTACTTTAATGATTTTGTTTAAATTCTGTATGACTTAAAATTCTATTTAATTATTTACAAACATTTTTATGTAGGTTAGTGGTGCCAAAAAATCTTCCACCTTCATGTGGTTGGCACTATTAGTAGAGAATTTATTATTCTTGAAGCCAAGTGAAGCTAAGAGAAATTAAATATTAAAAAGGAAAAACAAAAAAATCTCATTTCACCACATATATTGTAAAAATATCTTATTAAAATTCTCATTTCACCACCTATATTATTCATGTGATTGTGCAATGAACAACCTTACAATGACTCAAAATGGACTATTTTCCACTTTTGTATACAATAGGAAAGCGAGAAGACCAAATAGAGACGAGATTTCATAGAGGGTACCAACACAAAGGTATAGAATCGAAGAGACCTCTCAAGGTGCCACAGAGTCTAATATATTACCAGGTGAATTTATAGCCTTTTTTGGTCTTAGGGATCTTAAGGGACTAAGCTAGAACAAAGCAGGTGACCTTCCATTCATTGATAATTACTTTTATGATAAACCTATGGATGTTTTAAAAAGTTCCTTCAAAAATATAGGGGTAGTCATCAAGGCTAGAGAAGGGTGTGATGTGATTTCCAAACAACTTGAAATGCATACATATTTAGAGGTCATCGAGTGTCTGAATCAGAATGTCGTTGCATCTAGAGAAACATTCTCAAACATTGGAGTAATGCATCTTGGAAAATAAAATTGAACCTCAGAAATCCTCTCAAGCGCCAATCTAGGTCTTGGTCTAAGTCGTGTTCCTAGTCTTGTTTTTGGTTATGGTTCTGGTCGTGGTCATCGAATATGGAAGTTTCAAGAAAGGAATCCACACTTGAAGAATTATTCCCTTTTAGATTGTTGGCAATGCCAATGGCTATGGCAGTGCCTATGGAATTTGGTTAGCGGAAGGTGGGGTTGTTCCCTTGTTTGTTTTTTTCTCATGGCGTCATACGTAGCATTTATGGTATTATCAGAGAGAACTCCCCATGCTTGTGTGAAAATTTTAAAAGATCCCTCGGATCCTAGGAACTTGTTTTTATCATGATACAATAGCAAGGCTAGTTTTAAGCATGTAATTAACGAAAAAGAAAACAAAATTTTCTAGAATTACTTACGAAATGCATTCCTTCACTTCAAGCTTGACCTTACACTCACTCAAACTACACTATTTCGGTGCGATTGAAAATAATAGGACAACAAGAGCACCGAAAGGAGATGGACTAAACTGGCATAGGGTTTTGTATAGGTTCCCTAAGTGGAGGTGTAGGATCTAACAGGACATCTATAGGTCTCTCGAGTCTGGGAAATCACGCATCGAAGTTAAACAATTTTTGGCCTCGGGGATCTTAAGGGACTACGACCCGGATGAGATAGCCGGAAGCACGGGGAGTATATGGGAAAAAAATCTCCACTAGCATTCACCAGGCCATCTAGATGTGTTGACATAGGCGATTTGGTACCATGAGCTTCCGTTTACAAAATATAGCATCTGACAACCTTACACTAACTCAAACTAAACTATTTCACGCATTTGCAAACAATAGAACAATGAGAGCACAAAAATTAGATACAAAAAAACTAAGATAGGATTTCATATACTATTTTATGTGGAGGTGTAGTATTGTTATCCTGTAAAATTGACAAGGGAAATTTTGCTAGGTAACCATACCAAATTTTCATTTTGGATCCCCATTGAGGTCCCTTAGTATTTGGAATGGCATAAAATCCCTTTCCGGAGAACCTAGTTTTTTGAACTTAGTCATTTTGGTCCTTTTTTGGTCAGGCAGATTTTTATTCATGTAACATCAAATAAATTTGTGCCCCCTTCCATTCCTTTAGCACATCCTTTGGAGTGTTGACATTCAAATGTTGTGCCTTCCCATGATGTGCCCTTCTCGCCTACACCAAGGCACATGCACCATCTTGTTGACATTACAAATGTTGCGCCCCGAGCAGTGTGCGCCAAAGCGGCGAAAAGGTAATGTCGGCGATCCTGAATCTGTGCAAGGGTGTAAATATTTTCATGTTAGCATCTCGCACTTTAGGTGCACTTTTCAAAAGTTGGTGGCACATTTATTACACCTTTTGCTATAAATAGGTGCATCTAACTGTCATTTTCTGATTGAAAAAAACCTGAAAAATTTAATTCCTCACGCACTGTCACCCAGTGTGTCACTTTTCGTCGTATTCGTGGACCCCACGTCATTTCTTCTAGCTTATATATTCCTGGTAAGTGGCCCTTGCTCTTCTTGTGTTGTTGTTGTGGGGTTTTTGTGTTATTTGTGAAAGGTTGTTATTAGAAAAAGAATGAACCTAAGAAAATAATACAAATTGACCCACCTTCAAATGACTTTACCCTCCTTCCAGATCTATTGGCCTGGAGGGCCTTGTCTCAAAAATGAATTCTGACCTTCTTTGCTCTATTCTTCTCCTTTGTCCCAAATCAGGTGTTGAAGAGGCAAAAGCCACAAAAACCTATCAAAAGAGGAAAATCCTAAAATTATCAAGCCCATTGCTTTCCATTAGTGCAAATGCCATCACTTTATTACACAAAACACGGTCGCGCAAAAAGGCGCACTTGTCCCCGCTTGCAACATGCATATTTCTTGCACCTTATAAAAATCCTAAAAGACCTAATAGAGGCACAAGCGTGAATCCACCTACAACAACATATGAATGTCGTGCAGATCCTCCCATGCCATGCCAAAATCTCTAACCTGGGGCACACCTTAACTTAATGATGCACCCTTTAAACTGCACCCTTGGCGTACCATAATGTTACTCCGCAACATGTATCACATCTATGTCAATGGCGCATCCTCGAAGCCTTGTAACATTAAATAAACCTTTGCTCATTTAAAAACCTTCATATGGCATGGCGCACATACATTGACACCAACATCGAGTGTTTTGTGTAATCCTTTCGCGCCTTGCGCCTTTTACGTTGTTTTCTTCCATGTAACACTCTCCAACAAAGTGTGCCTTGCTTTTACCGACCATGCGGCCTGCAATAGAATTGCGCCTTGCACCCAACGACTTGTAAATTAATAAATCTTCATTCGTAAGCTTTGATGGACAATCTAACACCTAACATGTCTCTTCTGTGATGGAATTCCCTGCTTCTTCTTGCAGATCAGTAGCTGAACCCAGATTCACATATGTCTTCATCAAGTAAGAAGCCAACCAAGTCTAAGGGTAAGGCCAAACTCACAGAAGAAGAAATGAAGTACAAATACCAAAGGGTCAGGATGCTTGAGTCCCTTGGAGAGTGTGACTTAGACATCAGGGATTCGAAACTTGGTCACATTGATATGGAGGACTTCTGGGCCAGAACCAAGAAGGTCACAGGTAGTCCATGGATGGAAAAATTGGTTGGTAGTGGTTTACATTTCACTGCGGGAATTCCGTGAGTGCAGTAAACAATGAGTTCATGATGGTGGTGGGCTCTTACAACAAGGACACTAGGTGTGTCGAAATGAGAAGGGCGAGGTAATAATCAACCTCACTGCCCGGCACTTTGAAATCATGTTGGGAATCCCCCACCACCGGAATTTTGTGGCAATAAGCCAAGAAGACTGCATAAAAGCATGGAATGAAAATGAAGATAAATGCATGCTAGTTGATGAATGAAGTATATCTAAAAAACAAGAAGGTGATAACCAGGTGGCCGCAAGTTATTCATCGCAGCAACTTCTCAGAGGAGCTGAGTGACACCATCACCTTCCTGAGTAGGGTGTTTGGGCTTCCTGATGCCCATTACTTTCACAAATGGATGCTCAGATACTTGGAAACAATGAGAAAAAATGTTCTTGATCAATGTTTTGAATGGGCAGAGATCATCAGTAGCACCATCTCCAAGTAGCTTCAACAACTCTCAACAACTGGGAGGTTCTACATGAACTCCTACGTGGTATACGCTGCTGCCTCTGAAAGAGACTACCCAGCACTAAGTCGATGCGGGGTATGGCCCCAAGTAAGAATATATGAATATTATCTAGAGTTGAGACTGGAAAACAACATCACACAATTTAGCAAGATCAACGATGCCTTCTTCTATGACATCATCTACCTCTTGAGGCCCAATATGACTCACGGTCGGATGACCAAGAGTGTGGTTACTACCACAGAGAAGTGGGGAGTGTTATTTACACAATTCCCCACTTTCACCTATCTTAGAGCCGCCAAATTCTTGGGGGAGCCCACCAAGTTACCAAGATATGCGGGGCCTAAGCTGATCCTATTGGAGTTATCCAGATAGCTCATCACATATCATGAGAAGTGCCTGAAAAGAAAGAAGGGTGGAACTCCATTCCCCCTCATAGTGGGTAGGTACACCTGCACTTCTCATACTAAATCCTAGGAAATGTTTGCGGAGCTGGAGTTTCTCAACTTGAAACACAATTTCCCAGTAAGGCCGACCTTTAATCCTCACAATTACCTTCCAAGGGAAAATATTGATCTAATCCACATCCCACAGATCGAGGATATCTACATCAATTTGTATCACGAGGTCGAGCTCAGAAGAAAGGATCACTCTTACCTGGCCCTAGCAGAGATCATCCAATATGGTGTGGCCATTGTCAAGAAGGTTTCAAGCGACCGATCAAGAAGTTGATCAGGTTTATATAGATACAGACGGGGACAATTGGCCATTTGCTGAGATAGACAGAACAAAGGCACCTTAGACTATTGAGGAAAGGGTTAAAGGCACTATGTAGCACTGAGAACATTGGTGTAGAAATAACGGTCTCATCTACCTTAGGGTTGACTTCACGATGTCTCCTTTGGGTGATGCACCTGCTAGGCGAAAGAGAATTTACCAAAGGGAAAAGGGAAAGACAAAGAGGGTCTGCTTAGGATCAACTTCAACCGATGATTAGCAAATTCATGGAGTATCGTGCTCAATTTCATATTTCCTCTCTGAAGAAGCAACAGGATACTCCTTTCCAGCCACGGGACTGACGATGAATAGGCTTCTTCCTCCTAGGATTGTTCCCTTTTTGTAAAGTATTTAAAAGTTTGTTGGCACAAATGATGACATCATCCATGTTGCACCATGAGATGTTGTCATCCACCAAATTGCCCAAAGTCAACAGTTGACTTTTAGATATTTTGTAAATATTTTGTAAATAGTTGTTGGTTCCTTTTTGCCTTCTTTCTCCTTCTCCTTCTATATATACTTGGATACTTGTTGTATTTAGGTGGTGGACATTTTTTAGATGAAAAATAGAAGTGAGAAGGAAAAGGCTTTGTACTTTTTGTAAATAGAAAATATTAATACAGAAATTAAGACTTTGTGCTCAATGGATGTGTTATGTGTATTAGATCTTTCTTAAGTTAGATCTATGCTGCTTTTCTATCAGATCTATCTCTACTTTTTTGTCATTTGCTCATCAGTATTGCTTTGTTCATTTATGCAAGTAGGTTTGGCTCTGTTTACTACCAGCCAAAAACATAAAACCTCTGACCTTTCTATTTTAGAATTCATTTCTTTTCTCCCTTCGGATCTATCCTATCTCCTCTCCTCCCTTAATTCCTTTCTGTTCATAGTCGGAAATATCCCTACTAGTACGAAATCCCAAACCCTTGAAGGCATAATAATATATTAATTACATGATTCCTACTTGGTAGAATTGCAATAAACCATTTTTGCTTTGTTGTCTCATAGAGGGGCTATGCCTCGCTTGCTAGTTTGTCTCGCTCCTCTAATAGATTTTCGGACCAACAATTTTTGGTGACTCCATTTGGGATAGAAATAGATCTATGTGAGTGTTGTAATCGGTTAAAAGACACTAACAACTTTTAAATTTGCTAAGGTAGCTAAGAAAATTGATAAAACTACAAAAATCACTACTGTTTGTAGATACTTAAAATCAAAAATTTTCACAAAAGTGATCAACCGAAAATTTTCTTGAGAGATCTAGAGATGCGGGCTATTTAGAGATCTTTAGTTCGCTGAATTTTTACAAAAACCCGTATATTCCCGTGGATCTCGAGTTTACGGATAGGTTTTACAAAAATTCCAAACCCTTGCAAAAAGTCAACTCTAAGATCCAAAAATCAGCTTACTAAGTTAAACCATCATTTTATCCTCGTTGATCTTTATCATTAAACCACAATCGGTTTTCAAAAGAGGGATAAAATTAAATATTTAGAAAAGTACATGCTGCTGATTTTGTCAAGAAAAATCAGAAAATCAGCAAGTACAACCAAAAAGAGTTTTTAAATCTGCTCTAAAATCATTGCAGATCTGAAAGATACACTGGTGGGTGAACCATTTACCCATAGTAGGAGAGCCCGTGGAGAAGTTGATCCTACTTTTGATCTACTTCAAAGGCACAACTTCAATATTACACCAACACGCTTCTCATCACTGAGTTCAGTTGATCGGTCCACTAGAAGTGTCTCGCCCTTGAACAAAAGAACTATTTTTCGCAAGGAGCCTCCACATCCCTTTACTGGTACGCTTTGTTTCTTAGCGGAACCACACTTCCAAAGCTCAAGCGTCCTCTTTCCATATTTTCAAATGGTAGTACCATGGGGAAACGCTATGGGCCCTCTTGCGTTACCACATCCTATTCACGCACTCCCTCATGGAAAGTAAATAATTTCCCAAGGTTTAATGGGAGTGGAAATCAAAGTACAGATTCACATATATCTACATTCATCATGTCATGCAACATCCTGGATGTGACCCATGAAGATGTATCAGTACACCTCTTTCTAGAGACCTTGTAAGGACCCGCAGTAGAGTGGTTCCAACATTTGCTAGCCGGATCTATCACCAGTTGGGCCACATTACAAACTGCATTTGAAGACAGTATAAGCCTTCAAAAGACGCGTTTGTGTTACTGTCAAAGATCACTCACTTGAAGAAGGAATTCAATGAAACCATGCATGATTTTATTGCTCATTTCAATTCACTAATTAACCATGTGCCGCCTACCATGCTGCCAACACCAGAAAATTAGAAGTGTTTCTTTGTGAACACCATGAGCTCAAGAGTAAGTTTCTTACTCTTACAAGAACAAATCACAACCACGGTACTTGTTCGAAGCACGCCATTCGGATAGAGGACAACTGCTTATATCTAACAAATTAAAACGAGATCCGTCCAAGCCCAAAGCTTCAACTCCTTCTCAAGCCACTTCATCAGATCGGCATTCAGAAGATGGCGAACGACTTGCTCACATTGAAGAAGTAATTAGCTCAAGCTTCTCCTAACACTTCATACCAGGATATCCCACAGAGAAATTTCACTTCCAACAATGCCCCACAAAGGCTGCATTTTCCTACAACTTCTCCATGGTTGGTGCTCGAGGATCCTCAGGTCAATTCCACTGGTCGAGGTCGAAGAAGAGGAGTAAAATTATGAAGAACCTTCATCCCCATGTGGAGGTGATCAAGATGTCGATGAGCCAACTGGAAACTCTACAATCGGGTATATGGAATTTGAAGATGAAGAATCTGATGAAGAAGAGGGTACCCAAGGGTATCAAGTGGGACAGTCATATCTTTGTTTTCACCCACTCCCAAGGAAAAGAAGCAGAAGTTGCTGCTAGGACACAAAAAGAGAAGGCTATGTCAAACACGCCTCCGACCATTTGCTAAAAGAGGTAATCCTCTTCTGCTCAACCTCCTATTAAGTCTTTTGCGAAGAAATATTTTCCCCCATCTCTCCTCCAAATCAGCCTTCTTCTATTCCCATAAAGACTAGTAACCCTACCCTACGATCAAGCATGCAAATTGAGGTACTCATTCCTTCATCCATTCCTTCATCAACACAACCCTTGGTCGCATTCGATATAATCGATCACCCTAAAAAGACCAAGATTCAAATGTACGAGGCTTAATATCTTGATCTAACCTCGAGCAAATTGTAAGATTGATTGAATATATCCAAGCCAAGCTGTCATAACTTCTCATGTCTCCCTAAAGAAATCCTTTCCACTCCTCTTGCATCTCACATAAATGTTTCTTGACTTCGTGTCGGGTAAAATTGAACCTTTTTATCTCTTCCTCCTAATCAATGGTCACAAGCTAAGAAATTGCATAATTGATTATGGGGCTTTGAATAATGTCATGCCGACAAAGGTTTCACATGCTTTGGGCCTCACTCTTACTAAGCCTTTCGGCAGATGTTACTCCATGGAAACCAAACAAGTTCCATTGATTGGTCAGATCAAAGACGCATAGTTCGTGTTTGCAGCGTTCCCAGAGAAAAGAGTGAAAATGACCATCCTCGTTGCTGATATCCTTGCAGCATATGGAATTCTACTAGGAAGGAGCTTTTGCAAAGAAGTTGGTGGAGAGATTCATATGGACTGGTCCAAAGCCAGGATCCCCGTCAAAGGTGTAATGCAGACATTGGAGCCTGAATCGCAAAAGAAGTACTTGGTCACCAATTTTGACAACCCCAAAGCCCAAATTCTCTTCAAATCATCAGGGATGGGGAATTACTTCTTATCTAATGAGTCTGATAAAATGGATGTTCTCATCTAGGAGGAGGACCTTAACAAGATATGGACACTACAGTTTGATGGTAGTTGTGCAACTAGCGGATGCGGTGCTAGAGCTGTGCTAATATCTCCTAAAGAGGAGATTTTTCCTCTCTCTTTCAAGTTGTAGTTTTTCAATACAAATAATACTGTTGAATATGAATCTTTACTACTTGGCATGCAAGCTGCAAAAGAAAGGGGAATTAAGAACCTAAAAGTATAGGGCGATGCCAAGCTAATCGTAAATCAAGTGAAAAGAATATACCAAGTAAAGAATGAAAGGCTCATACGTTACCGCAATGAAGCATGGGACAACATTGAGGAATTTGACACTTTCTCAATAAAATCCGTTCAAGAGCTCGAGAATGACATGGCCGATTCTTTGGCCATCTCGGTGTCTCTCATGCTTCCTCATCCGGGGTTGAAAATAAACACATATACCATTGAAGTAGTCTTTCGCCCAAGCATGCGAGAAAATTCTCGGCCTGGCGGGTATTCAACAATTACAATCAACTTATTGCCTTTCTAGACAAAGTAGAAAATTTAGTGAGCTTCATTTTGAAGGATCTATACGCATGCCAGTGAATCTATTACTGATCAAGCAAACAAATCAAAAGGAGGTGATGGCATATGTCAGCTCAAAGGAAATAAAATCCCAAAAGGTTTAGTCTCTCTGGAATGTTTGTTTGACAAACATGATCATTTTGTTAGGAAGAAATGGCAAGATGACCCTAACTCCTCTCCAGAAACCGAATCGGTTAATCTGGGTACTATGGAACATCTGCAGTTTGTGAACATCGAGAAAATGTTGCACACTTGAAGAAAAGTATAAGTTTGTTAAATTGTTAAAGAAATATATGGACGTATTGGCATGGTCTTATGTTGATCTAAAGTATTTCAAGTCGAAGGACATTTATCATGACATCCCGTTGAAGGAAGATGTCAAACCCTTTCGCCAGAAATAGAGGCACTACAATCCTAAGATCTTGGGTACCATCTAGGTGGAAATACAGAAGATGTTGGATGTGAGGATCATTTTTCCTATCCATCATAGTACACAGGTCACAAACATCATGCCGGTGTGAAAGAAGAATGGCGAGATACGCATATGTGTAGATTTTCATAAACTGAATCGGACATCCTTGAAGGAAAACTACCCGCTTTACCCATAATAGATCAAGTTACGTAGGCGTAACCGGTTCGAAATGTTGTCCATGCTTGATGGTTTTTCAAGCTATAATCAGATTGAAGTCTACTGCACCAAGACTAATTCAAAACAACATTCACCACTCCTGAGGCACATTCACCTACGCAGGATGCCTTTTGGCTTGACCAACGCCGGCGCCACCTTTCAGTGAGCGATGGAATTTGCATTCAAAGGTATGCTAGGAAAGATCATTGTGGTTTATTTAGATAAATTAATTGTTTTCTCTAAAAAGTGAAATGATCATTGTGACCATTTTGGAGCAAGTATTGATTAGATGCCGAGAACACGGGATCTCCTTAAATCTAAAAAAGTCTATTTTTAGGGTCAATGAAGGAGGAAGATTCTTTGGGGCACGTTATCAACAAGGAAGGGACAAAGATAGATGTCGAAAGGGTTAAGGCATTTAGAGCCTTACCTTACCTATAAGCAAAGCTGGTGTTCACTCCTTCTTCGGAAAGGTGAATTTTCTCAGATGCTTTGTTCGACTTTGTTGAGAAGACTCGTCATGTATCAAATATGATGAAAGGGTCACAAAATTTCCAGTGGAGTGAAGAAGGAAAGGTTTAATTCAAAGATATAAAAGCCTCCGTTGCTCATGCACCCGTTCGGTATGTCTGACTTCTCCAAGGATTTTATCATGTACAGCTATGCGTCTTGCGAGCATACTATATCAGCCATCTTAATGCAAAAGAATTCTGAGGATGTTGAATCTCCAATCATGTTCATGAGCTCTCCTCTCAAGCCTCATGAATTAAAGATGTCTCAGTTGGAAAATCACGCATTCACCATTTTCAAAAAGCAAAGTTAAGAACTTCCGGTATTACATCCTAAACTCTCATATACAGTAGTGTTGGTTCCTGACACGGCAGTCAAGTCAATCTTAACTCAACAGGAGTTAGGAAGCTTACGAGGGAATTGGATCGCAAAGGTCCAAGAGTATGATCTAGACATAAAACCAACCAAGCTGGTAAGAGGCAAGGGCCTATGTCAGCTTATGGCTGAAAACAAAGATTCAGAGGAGCCTAAAGAGAAATATGATCGCATCGATGGAGTGCAGGATAACATAAAGAAAGTTGATTCTCTGCCTATGGTTCTATTTGTTGCGATTTAGCGATGAATGGTATTACGACATATCACTTTCTTTCTCATTTACTGAGGAGTGCCCAGCTCATCTAACTTCAAAGGAAAAGTGGACAAGTAAACCTTAGGGCGGCGGATATGTCATATGGGATGACGGTTTATACAAATGTAGTATTAATGGCATCTTCTTGTGATGTGTTGACAAACCGCAAGATAGTAAATTACTTAGAAAGCTTTCATGATTCATCCTGCGGTGGTCACCTTTCCTCTTCCATCACAACACACAAGATCATTTGGGCCAGGTACTATTGGCCAACACTATTTTGGGATATAGCCACATGGGTAGCAAAATGTGAGCTCTACCAAGATTTTGTTGGCAAACCAAAATTGGCTGCTTTTTCCCTCAGGTCGGTCATTATTGACGAACCATTCAGGAAATGGGGAATCAACTTTATTGAAGCACTACATCCCCAATCGAGTACCGAACATAGTTATGTCTTAACTTGATAACAAATTACTTCACCAAATGGGTGGAGGCCATACCTGTTAAGAATGTCACCTCTTAAATTGTTTGTAACTTCATCAAAGAAAGTATCATTGTAAGATTTGGCATCCCACACAAGATCGTTGTTGATAATGCTTCCAACTTCTCCTCATGAGAAGTTATCAGTTTTTTCTATGAATACGAGATAACCTTGGCCCATGCCTCGGATTATTACCCCCAGGGAAATGGTCAGGTAGAATCTAGTAATAAGAACTTAGTAACCACCATACAGAAACTAGTCGATGAGAATAAACGGTTCTAGCACAAGTCATTGTATGATGCTTTATGGGTAGACCGTATTACTCTAAACAGGTCTCTGGTATGTCACCTTTTCAAGTATTATATGGAATCGACACTGAGCTTCCCATTTCTACAAAACTTCCTACTTTGTGCTTGGCACAAGTGATCGAAGATGAAACTTTCTAGAATTCTCTTGAAAAGAGGGTCATGTATCTAATAGAGCTTGAAGAAAAGAGAGTAAGAGTGGTCGACAGGATCACCAACATCAAAATCAAGTCAAGAGACTATTCGATAAAAAGGCCAAGTAGAGAGATTTTCAGGTGGGAGATCTCATCCTTTTGTGGGACAAGTGAAGAGAGCCAAAGGGCATGCACGGAAAATTTGATTCTCTATGGAGAGGGCCTTTTAAGATCAAGACAATGAGAGAGAATAGCTTCTATCTCTTGCATCTGGATGGAACTAAGCTCCCGCTTCCCTATAGTGGGAAGCATCTCAAAATATTTAGGAAGTAGAGATTGCCCTCTTCTTTGTCTGGTTTGCTTTAGTCATTTTTTGTTTTGGTCGTGTGTTTGCTTACATTGGTTGTGCATTTTATTTTTCGTTGCCCTTATTTTCGACTCTGTAACCCAATGGATAGGCACATCTAGATGCTGGGATTCTCTACCCTTAAGCTTTGCTTAAAGATAGTCCCAGAAAGAGCCACTTGTTATCCTATAAAATTGTGAGGAAATTTTGCAGGTAACCATACCAAATTTTCATTTTGGTTCCCCGTTGAGGTCCCTTAGCGTTCGAGAATGGCATAAAATATTTTCCGGAGAACCTAGTTTTTCAAAGTTAGTCATTTTGGTCCTTTTTAGTTGGGCGTAGTTTTTATTCATGCAACTTCTAATAAATTTGCACCCCCTTCTATTCCTTTGGTGCATCCTTTGGAGTGTCGACATTCCAAATGTTGCACCTTCCCATGATGCACCCTTCTCAGCTGCACCAAGGCACATGTGCCATCTTGTTGACATTACAAATTTTGTGTCCCTGAACGGTGTGCCAAAGCACTTTGAAAAGGTAATGTTGATAGTCCCGAATCTATGCCAAGGGTGCAAATATTTTCATGTTGGTATTTTCTGAGTGCACTTTGCAAAAAAGTTGGTGGTGCATTTATTACACCTTTTTCTATAAATAAGTGCATCCGACCTGTCATTTTCATGATTGAAAAAATGTGAAAAATTTAATTCCTCTGCACTGTCAGTGCTCCTGTCAGCCCCGTGTGTCACTTTTCGTCATATTCGTGGACCCCACGTCATTTCTTCCAGCTTATATATTCTGGTAAGTGGCCCTTGCTCTTCTTGTGTTGTTGTTGTGGGATTTTTGTGTTGTTTTTGAGAGGTTGTTATTAGAAAAAAGAATGAACCTAAGAAAATAATATAAATTGACCCACCTTCAAACGACTTTACCCTCCTTCCGAGATCTACTTTGGCACCTGGAGCGCCTTGTCTCAAAAATGAATTCTGACCTTCTTTGCTTTGTTCTTCTCCTTTGTCCAAATCTATGTTGAAAGAAGCAAAAGCCCGCAAAAACCTATCAAACGAGGGAAAATCCCTAAAAATTATCAAGCCCACTGCTTTCCTTTGGCACAAATGCCATCACTGTTACACAAAACACAGTTGCGCCAAAGGCGCACTATCCCCGCTTGCAACATGCATATTTCTTGCGCCTTATAAAAATCCTAAAAGACCTAATAGAGGCACAAGCGTGAATCCACCTGCACCAACATATGAATGTCGTGCGAGATCCTCCCCATGCCATGCCAAAATTTCTAACACAGGCGCACCTTAACATAATGATGCACCCTTTAAACTGCACCCTTGGCGTACCATAATGTTACTCGCAACATGTATCACATCTATGCCAATGGCACATCCTAAAGCCTTGTAACATTAAATAAACCTTTGCTCATTTAAAACCCTTCATATGGCGCGCAAAGCACATACATTGACACCAACATCTCGAGTGTTTTGTGTAATCCTTCCGCGCCCTGTGCCCTTTTACGTTGTTTTCTTCCATGTAACACTCTCCGAAGAAGTGTGCCTTGCTTTTCGACCTGCGGCAGCCCTGCAATAAATTACACCTTGCACCCGAGAGACTTGTAAATTGATAACTCTTCATTCTGTAAGCTTTGATGGACGATCTAACAACTAACATGGCTCTTCTGTGATGGACTTCCCTGCTTCTTCTTGCAGATCAGCAACTTAAACCAGATTCGCATATGTCTTCATCAAGTAAGAAGCCAACCAAGTCTAAGGGTAAGGCCAAACTCACAAAAGAAGAAATGAAGTACAAATACCAAAGGGTCAGGATGCCTGAGTCCCTTGCAGAGTGTGACTTGGACATCAGGGATTTGGAACTTGGTCACATTGATATGGAGGACTTCTGGGCTAGAACCAAGAAGGTCACAGGCAGTCCATGGATGGAAAAATTGGTCGGCAGTGGTTACATTTTGCAAGGGGAATTCCCGTGAGCATGGTAAACAATGAGTTCATGATGGTGGTGGGCATTTGCATAACAAGGACACTAGGTGTGTCGAAAGCGAGAAGGAAGGTAATAATCAACCTCAATGCCTTGCACTTTGAAATCATGTTGGGAATCTGCCCCACCTGGAATTTTGTGGCAATAAGCTAGGAAGACTGCATAAAAGCATGGAATGAAAATGAAGATAAATGCATGCAATTGATGAATGAAGTATATCTAAAATATAAGAAGGTGATAACTAGGTGGCCGTAAGTTATTCATTGCAGTGACTTCTCAGAGGAATTGAGCGACACCATCACCTTCCTGAGTAGGGTATTTGGGCTTCCTGATGCCCATTACTTTCACAAATGGATGCTCAGATACCTGGAAACAATGAGCAAAAATGTTCCTGATCAACGTTTTGAATGGGCGAGAGATCATCATCAGCACCATCTCTGAGTATTTTTAACAACTCTCAACAACAAGGAGGTTCTACATGAACTCCTACATGGTATACAGTGCTGCCTCTGAAAGAGACTACCCAACACTAAGTTGATGCGAGGTATGGCCCCAAGTAAGAATATATGAATATTATCTAGAGTTGAGACTAGAAAACAACATCGCATAATTCAACAAGATCAACGATGCCTTCTTCTCGTGGAATCATTTGCATCTTGATGCCCAATATGACTCACGGTCAGACGACCAAGAGGATGGTTACTACCACAAAGAAGTGGGGAGCATTATTTATTTGATTCCCCACTTTCACCTATCTCAGAACCGCCATCTTCTTGGGGGAGCCCACCAAGTTATCGAGATATGCGGGGCCTAAACTAATCCTATTGGAGCTTTCTAGACAACTCATCACATATCACGAGAAGTGCTGAAAAGAAATAAGGGTGGAACTCCATTCCCCCTCATAGTGGGTAGGTACACCTGCACTTCTCATACCAAATCCCGGAAATGTTTGCGGAGCTAGAGTTTCTCAACTTGAAACACAATTTCCTAGCAAGGCCGACCTTTGATCCTTGCAATTTCCTTCCAAGGGAAAAGCTCGATCCAATCCATGTCCCACAGATCGAGGATATCTACATCGATCTGTATCATGAGGTCGAGCTCAAGAAGAAAGGATCACTCCTACCTGGCCCTAGCAGAGATCATCAGTATGGTGTGGCCATTGTCCCGAAAGGTTTCCAAGTGACCGATCAAGAAGTTGATCAGGTCTATCTAGATACGGATAGGGACAATTGGCCATTTGCCAAGATAGATAGAACAAAGGCACCTCAGACTATTGAGGAAAGGGTTAAAGGCACTCTGCGCAGTTTACGAGAACATTGGTGTGGAAAAAATGGTCTCATCTACCTTGGGGTAGACTTCATGACGTCTCCTTTGGGTGATACAGTGCTGAGGCCAAAGCATTTACCAAAGGGAAAAGGGAAAGACAAAGAGGGATAATCAAGCACCGCTTAAGAAGAAACTCTTGAGAGTCCTCCTTACGCCTCCCAAGAGCAGTAATAAGCCTAGTCTCCCTAAAAAGAAGAGGTGGTAAGTGTTCCAATGGGAACATCCACTCAGGATGTTGCCCACCGTTGTAACCACTAGAGTTTCCACCATCCCATCTCCCACTCCTCCTTCCCCTCCTCACATCACTCAAGTAACCACTCCTTTGGTTGTGTCTTATAATGTTCCCCCTTCCTCTTCCTCCATCTTCTCTTCCCTCATGGATCTGTCCCCTAGCATTTCTTCCCTCATCTCTCAGATCCCTTCTACCCCCATGAGTTTCCTCTCCTGCAGTGAATCCTACCCCTATGAGCATTGGAGATTCAGATTCTTTATCAATTCCACCACCAAGCATCTTGACACATTTCCCCTTGTTCACTGTAGTTTCTCCTTCTCCTACCTCTGTTCCCTCTTCTCCCTCTGGTCCCACTCCATTAAGTCTAGAATGGATCTCTAAGCACCTGAGCCAGCATAAAAGGAAAGTCCCCATTGCACCTATGGACTTCTCTGTCATCCCAACAAAAGGAACTAAGAAGAAAAATCCAATAACCCACTTCTCTCAGAGTGCTTCAGGTGAAAGGGTTATGGAGATCACATACCCTGATCCCACAAAGGATAAAAAGGATCTATCTCCTACAAATTATATAGTGACATAGGTCATGATGGGAACATCCTCAGAAATCCTACAAGGAGAGGCCTTATCTACAGTGGATGCCCTTTGCAAAAAGCTTCAGGAAGTGAAGGAAGAGAAGAGGATACTGAAAGAATAGAACAAACATCTTCTCCAAGCCCTACAGAAAATGGGTAGTGCACCTCCTACAACTGCCACCGAAACTCCTAAAACCCTTAGTTAGGAAAAGATAAATGAGTATGCCAAGATTGGCGAGCAAGGTATGGCAGTATCTACCTGGAGAGACTAGATCCTCAAGGATAGTGAGGAAGTAATTGTAAAGTTCACAGAGCTATATCAGAATATTGATCAAGCTAACAAGGAACTCCAGGCGATTGCGGGACCTATCTCCGAAGAGTTGGACCATGCTAGGTTATAACATGAGACATTCCAAAGATGCTCGACTTCCTGGTCGATGACTTAGTAAAATTCGGTGTCTTCGATCACCCAAGAGCACCCAACAAAGTCCTTGCTACTTTGGACTATCGGGTTGACCAGATGGAATTTGTCTTGGAGAAAATTGATAAAATCAAGGAGGAAGCCTTAGATGCAATGCATCAAATGGAGCTAGATCGTCCTAAGGATGTCTCCGAGCTTGCTCACCCCATCATACGCCTTAAGGAAGGAAGATGACACTATTCATCTCTTTAAGGAGATCACATCGCAAGGGTTAGGGTCAGAAGCCACTTTTGATGTAGAATCTATCAACAACCTTACGGATAATTTGTAATTTTGTTGGATACAGTGGAGGTAGGTAATGAATACTTCAAGCTCCCAGAGAGACTCAAAGATGAACGGGAGACTTGTCAAGTCATCAGAGATCACACCAAGGGTCCCGCTCAGGATCAACTTCAACCGATGGTTAGCAAATTCATGGAGTATCGTGCTCAATTTCATATTTCCTCTCCTGAGCAGAAGTAGGATACTCCTTTCCAGCCACGGGATGACGACGAATAGGCTCCTTCCTCCTAGGATTGCTCCCATTTTTCTAAAGTATTTAAAAGTTTGTTGGCATAAATGATGACATCATCCATGTTACACCATGAGATGTTGTCATCCACTAAATTGGCCAAAGTCAACAGTTGACTTTTAGATATTTTGTTAATATTTTGTAAATAGTTTTTGGTTCCTTTTGCCTTCTTTCTCCTTCTCCTTCTATATATACTTGGATACTTGTTGTATTCAAGTGGTGGACATTTTTTAGATGAAAAATAGAAGTGAGAAGGAAAAGGCTTTGTACTTTTTGTAAACAGAAAAATATTAATACAGAAATTAAGACTTTGTGCTCAATGGATGTGTTATGTGTATTAGATATTTCTTAAGTTAGATCTATGCTACTTTTCTGTCAGATCTATCTCTACTTTTTTGTCATTTGCTCATCAGTATTGCTTTGTTCGTTTATGCAAGTAGGTTTGGCTCTATTTACTACCAGCCCAAAACATAAACCCTCTGACCTTTCTACTTTGGAATTCATTTCTTTTCTCCCTTCGGATCTATCATATCTCCTCTCCTCCCTTCATTCCTTTCTATTCACAGTTGGAAATACCCCTACTGGGACGAGATCCCAAACCCCTGAAGGTAGACTCTTTGTAGGACTTTTACAGATTCCCTCTTTGGTAGAATAGAAATAAACCAATTTCACTTTGTTGTCTCAAAGAGGGGCTATGCCCACACTGTTGGCTCGTCTATCCATAGATCTACCCTCCCGATAGATTTTAGACTAACAAGTATCTAACGAGACATCTCTAGGTGCCACGAAGTCTGAGTAATCACCCGTCGAAGTTATACAGAGTTTTTTTTTTGTCTCATGGCTCTTAGAGACTATGTGTGAACAAGGTACCCTAGAAGCATAGGGAGATTAGGGAACCCAAATAAATCATCCACTAGAATTCACTGAGCCATCTTGACCTTTTGGCATAGACGATTTGGTCCCACAAGCCATGTTTGCAAAATATAACATCTGGTAGCCTTACACTTGCTCAAACTACACAATTTCACATGTTCGTAAACAATAAGACAATGAGAGCACTGAAAGGATACGAAGAAAATTGAGATAGGATTTCATAGAGGGTCCCTACATGGAGATGTAGGATATGATGGGACAACTCCAGTGTGTCATGGATTCCAAGTAATCACCCATCGAAGTTATATGATTTTTTGGTCTTAGGGCTCTTAAGAGACTACGCACTGGGACGAGGTAGCCCGAGAAGCACGAGGAATGTAGGAATCAAAATGAATCCTCCAATAGCATTCACCGGTCCTTACGAGATGCGTGGCATAGATGGTTTTCTCCCATGAACTACCATTTGCAAAATAAAGCATCGATAGCCTTACATTGACTCAAACTACACTATTTCATGCGTTTACAAACAATAGGACAATGAGAGAACCAAAAGGATATGGAGAAAAAATGAGATAGGATTTCATATAGGGTCCCTACATGGAGGTGTAGGATATGACGGGACATCTCTAGGTGTCCCAAGAGTCCGAGTAATCACCGTCGAAGTTATATAATTTTTGCTCTTAGAGCTCTTAAGATACTACATCGGAGACGAGGTAGCCTAGGAAGCACGGGAGCATAGGGAACAAAAATAAGCCTCTAGTAGTGTTCATAAGGCCATCATGACATGTTTTCACATACAGTTTGGTCCCACAAACTACCATTTGAAAAATATAGCGTCTAGTAGCCTTACAATGACTCAAACTACACTATTTTATGTGTTTGCAAACAATAGTACAATGAAAGCACCGAAAGGATATGGAAAAAACCGAGATAGGATTTTGTAGAGGGTCCCTATGTGGAGGTGTAGGATCAAATGGGATATTTATAGGTTCCACAAAGTTTGAGTAATCACCCGTCAAAGTTATATGGTTTTTGGTCTCGGGGCTCTTAAGAGACTACGCCTAGACAAGTTATCCTAGAAGCACGGGGAGTGTACGGAAATAAGAAAAATCCTAAAATGGAATTCACTATGCCTTTTGGACATGTTGGAATAGATGGTTCTTTACCGTGAGCTAGTGTTTGCAAAAAATAGTGTCTAATAGCCTTATACTAACTCAAACTACACTATTTCACACATTTGCAAACAATAGGACGGAGATAACCATAGGAGATGGATAAAACAAAGATATAATTTCATAGAGGGTCCCTATTCGAGGTTTATGATCAAACGAGATGTCTCTAGGTGCCACAGACTACGAATAATCACCCATCAAAGTTATACGACTTTTTGGTCTCAGGGCTCTTAAGAGACTACGCCAGATGAGGTAGCCCGGAAGCACGGGGAGCTTAGGTAACCAAAATGAATCCTCCACTAGTGTTCAGGGCCATCCAGACATGTTGGCATAGACGGTTTAGTCCCATGAGCTACCGTTTGCAAAATATAGTGCACGATAACCTTACACTCGACTAAACTACACAATTTCGTGCTTGTGCAAACAATAGGACAACGAGAGCACCGAAAGGAGATGGGAAAAAATGATATAGGATTTCATAGAGGGTATATAAATGGAGGTTTAGGATTAAATGAGACATCTCTAGGTGCCATGGAGTCACGAGTAATCACCCATTGAAGTTATACGATTTTTGGTCTCACGGCTCTTAAGAGACTATGCCGGATGATGAGGTACCCAAGCAACACGGGAGCATAAGGAACCAAAATGAATCCTCCAATAGCATTCACCAAGGCATTCAAACATGTTGGCATAGATGGTTTGGTCCCACAAGCTATCGTTTGCAATTTTTGTGTCGATGACCTTACACTGACTCAAAGCTACACTATTTCGCGCATTTGCAAACAATAGGACAACGAGAACCTTTGAAATGATATGAAATAAACTAAGATAGGATTTTGTAGAGGGACACTATGTGGAGGTTTAGGATCAAACGAGATGTATCTAGGTGCCATGAAAACCGAGATATTACCCCTCAAAGTTATAACATTTTTGGCCTCCATACTCTTAAGGCACCACATCCAGACAGAAGTAGCCCATAAGCAACGACACCATCCCACACCGAAACGGAGCCACCAAAAGTGTTTACAGGACACCCAAACATGTTGGTATATTTTTTTGGTACCAAGAGCTACCGTTTTCTTTCTCAATCTCACTCTCACTGTCTTTTTCAAGGTACAGTGATTACATTGACAGGGAAGTGGGAAGCATATTAGTTTTGTCAATAGTACGATTACCCATGAAATCTAATTTCTGATTTCATTTTATTTTTCTCATATTCCAAATCATCTTGATAAATGATTTGAAATTAGAGATAACCTATTTGACGGTGATACACCGAATATGAATACAATCCTCGAGAGTGAATCCTCATCCCACCATAATATTGTTATGAACTCTATTGTTGGTAATGTTACATGGTCATTGTTCTTTTTGAGAGAGAGAAAAAGTTGAGGGAACAAAAAGGAGGGCCATTACCACCAAAATATTCCAAGGCCTCAGGTGACATGGAAATTACAATCATAACAACAGGGGATTGGCTAAGAACACATAGGGGTTATCAATCACCTAGTAAATATTTCTTATTTAGTTTTGAATGGGATTCAGCTAGCCTAGGGCTTAGTGACCTTCCATTCATTGATAATTCAGAGTAGGGGTTTGGTGTAAGTAAGTAAGAGAAAGTTGGAAACATTGTGTTCTTAAGCCCAACAATCAAGATAGTCCAAGAAGCATTAAAGAATGCAATAGGTGCATGATAAGATAGGAACCAATACAAAGAGACCGTGAGCAAGAAGAAGCACAGGTAAGGTAAATACACATTGATAAATTGAAAGAATAATTACTCAGATTAGGTAACTCTTTATATGTACATACATTATATATAAATATTGATTTCCAAACTTTGATGTATATTATACATTAAAAATGCTAGTACATGTACATCACCAATAAATGAAAAAATAATCCATAATGTCTTAAATATAGTCAAGTGCACATCATATTAGTTTCATACAAAAATAATCTCAGAAATGTAAGGTCTCATACAAAAATTTTGAGTTCCAAATAGGAATTTTGACTCTGATCAAACTTGTGTGGATTATACGGCATTGCGAGATGCTTTCCTCAAAGAATTTTATATCCTTCAATTTGAGAAGAAAAGTATAAGCGTGGTCGAGGATATCAAGCAGGGCACTATTGAGAGTGTTCAGGAATATGATGCTCATTTCAAAACACTTTTGTCTAAATTATCTTATGATATTCATGTAAGTCAACATGCACAGTGGTTCATCGTAGGCACGATCATGAATTTTGGGAGGGAACTCTCATATAAGACGTATACTGAGATCCACATGAGGCACTTGAGGTAGCTCTACATGCTAAGGTAGTTACTGATCATAGATCTTGGACTAATCCCATTCTTGGAATCTCATATTGCAGTAGTGGCAAAGCGGTTGGAGAAATTATCAACCAATTTAGTGCATCGATGCGCAATGCATTTTTTTACACAAATTGTGAAGTAGAGGGGCATACTGAGGATAGTTGTCCTTATAGACCGGTGTGCTCCATATTGCTAGATTGTGAGATATGTCATTTAGACCATGATGCAAGTCTGTTACCCATTGTTGTAATGTGTGATAAGGAAGAACATGTCCTGCTACTACAAAATTTTCTAGTTCACAACCCACAATACTAAAGATTATAGGTTGATTGATCATATCCATGATGCCATTGATATTGGTGTACGATAGACTAGAGTTACAAATAACTCTAAGGATAAAAGTGAGCAACACGATCAAGATCATACTCAAGGGTGCTATGATCATAATGAAGGGCGCTTTAAGGGAGACCATGGTATAAGTCAAGGATACCACTTTGTGGATTCGAGAGGCTAAAGATGCGATGGTGGATGAGGTGAGTTCCCTCATGGAACCGTTATACGTGTAGATCTCCTGACCATTACAGGCGTGAGTTTCCTCATAACATTACTTGTGTTTGCAGAAAGAATCATAACTATGAAGAGTTCCTAGATTTATATGAACATCTGAGAAATAAGAATAAACAAGAAAACAAGGACACAGGGATGGTTAGAGTACATCACGTTGTGGAAGACCAATGGATGCCGAAGTTAGCACCAGATCCTGAGATGGTACCTGTGAAGATTACTACACGCGTTGAGGCTACAAACACTAGAGAAAAATTGCAACAGAAGCCTACCATTACTAAGGAGGAGGTTTTGCATGTCAAAGTATCTAGACCCTACACATCAGAAGGAGGTTTATCAAGAAACCATAGAGGTACTTAGAAATCTATAGGGTGAGATAAATGTTTAAAGGAAACAGAAACAAAATTTGGAATAGAAGAAGGAAAGCTCGACATTATCTAGTCGGATGTTGATGATCTAAAAGAAGTATGTAAGATGCTACGTTAGGAGAACATTATTACATTATTAGGGAGTTGGTTAAAGGGAAACAATCCATGCGTTTGTAGTTAGAATGGACAATAGATTCTACATGTTAATCTCCCTCCTCATAGCTTGGATTATGACAAGGAGATCACTCTGAATGTTGTTGTGGATGGTTGGATTTTGAGTAATATTTTGATTGACATAGGCATGGAAGTGAATGTGATTACTTTAGATGCATGGGTTCAGATGGGTAGACCTCCCTTGTAGCTATCTTCTAATGTACTATTTATGGAAAACCGGACTAAGGCCATGCCAATTGGAGTCTTAAAGGATGCATCAATTACTATACAAGGGCCAAGTTCACTGTGTATTTTGAGGTTTTGGTGCTTGCAGAAGTGGAAAGCTTCCTAGATCTACTTGGGTGCCCTTGGTGCTATGCAAATAATGTTGATTTACGTTTCAATAAGGGATATATAAGTTTTGAGAACAAGGAGGAACAAGTTATTATCCCTTTAATATATGGAAAATTTGTACCTTATGTTGAGCCTTTAAGTGACGAAGACACGAACAAAATTTATGTGCACAACATTCAAGATCCGGAAGTGCTTGAGCCATATAAGGATGGAATTATCTAGTGGGATGATGCAAAATCAATGATACTACAAGTATTGCCTATGAAAATTAGGCACATGACACTATTGACAATTTTTGCACTTGTGCAAAAATGGGCAACTCAAAAATTTGTTTACGATGGAAGGAATTGATGAATGAACCTAACTAGGGGGCATTTATAGTTAAATTGAGTTTTCAATTAAGTGAATTAAAAAGGAAAATTATAGCTGTGTGTGTTGTTTTTGAGTGAAACACCTCACATATGTTGCTATCCCATAATCACCTTCATCAAATATGCACAGAAGCTCTGAAGAACTAAAGCACAACCTTGAGGAAGGCGGAGATAGAGGAAGACCTGAGAAGTTGGACTCAAAACAACAAACATAGTTGTTGTTTGCATTCTTTGAGAGTTCATTTTTAAGTTACTGAGTATTTTCAATTTGATCATTTCCTATGATTAAGTGTTATTAAGTATGTATTGAGTTGTTTAATTCATTGTAAAATCATTACATAACATAAAAGCTGAAAGTAAAAAGAAGTATAGGAAATTCAATGTTTCCCACACAAGCCATGGGATGTAACTTACAACTACTGAAATAAGAGATACATGTGTATAAAACTAGAAGCAAAGGAATGAAGAAGGAACCCATCATTGCCTTGGGTTTTCCGTTTGGTCTTTATTGTTTCAGCTCCAACTTTTGAGCTTCATCTTCTCTACATCACTCCATTACAACAATATACCTGAAAAGAGAAACATAAAAATTTTAGATTTGAGATTAGGATTTAGTCTGCATGCTTTTGTTTCTAGTTTTAGGAAAATGGACCTCTTAAGATCAAAAGTATAAGTTAGATCAAGGTAACATATGCATATTTGAGAAAGCAGTATCTTACAGTAGCACATAAGATTCCCAGAATCATGCAGAAAAGGAAGCAGAAAGAAAAGAAACTATGGAACATAAGAGAGGCCAAAAGCCTAATTATTTTCTAATAATTTTCTTAAGTGTGTAGGTACAAGTTGCAGTAGAAGAAAGCAAATTCATGTTTTAAAATTTTGTACTATCAAAATATATTGCATTGAAATGGTAGAAAATCACAATAAAGAGCACTTGATTATGGCACAATCAAAGTACATTTTTCAGGCCAACACAAAATACATTACATATCCAAGATTCAAAGATCATAATCTTCCGAGAGCACAAGTTGAGGAAAGAGTTATGAAATAATCAAGAAGTATAGGTTCCCAACCATCAGAATAAAAATGAATCTCCAATATTCAACGATGAAATGAAGAGACTATAAAATTATAAAAGAATATAGTTTGAGGTATGCTACAGTTTGAGAATAACAAAGTTCATTTCGTGAAGCACCATCAGATACAAAGCAACCATCAAAGTTATACAACAAGTTATGAAATTTCAGTTTTCAGATCTTAACAAGATTGTTATATATTGCATAGAAGATGATTGAAAATAGATTTATTAAAGCATTCATGGAGAGGAACAAGCATTATTAAATAAAAGGATCACAATAGGATTAGAAGGTACTTTAAGGTTTTCAAGCAAAATGTGCTACAAAAATACATTTCTAGATAGGATTTCAAGAGACAAAATTTCACATTCATCAATCAAGATCAACCTTTAACTGGAATAGTAGTATCGAGTACATGTACAAGAATGAAATTTTTACAGATGTAGAGAATGTAAAAGATTATTGAATTCTATGTATGCAATTAAGAGTATAAGTATTTTTAGACACAACTATGGAGGCCGCACACACGTTGTTAACAACCATTCATCACAGTTAAAGTGCATACTACTGCCACATAATCAAAGGAATAAGAAATGGATTGTAACAATATAAGTAATGATTTTGAAAGTGAAACAGATATTTACATGACCTTCTAAATACAAGATCCTCCATAAGTAGCTTCAATTATGTGGATGGAATAATCGGAGTTTGTGAGAGAATGGACATCAAGACAAATCAATTTCCAGCCATATGGAAGAGATCATCATTCATGTGCAATTTTATCTTCAGGACAATCAAAGAAATAAACAGAGTTCTAGCTTGTTTGAAGAGGATTCCCATTTTTCAGCCAATGCATAAATTATCAAAAGATCAAAGCGTTATACATTTTTAGTTTGTATGATACCAAGGAACCAAAGGAAGTTACTACTATCAACGGTTTTGCGGTCATTTTGGGTACAAACTTGAACACCATTGCCATATAATGATGATATCTACATATGAAAAGGGAGTAAACAGTTTTCAAATCATGATACGGTGAAACTTCATCACAAAATGGTAGATACAAAGCAAGAGTTATATCTATTAAAGGATACAGTTACAAAATGTTAATATTTCCCTTATTATGGGCATATCAAATACAACTTTATCATTCATTTATAGAAGAGATACAATGTTCCAAATTGTTCACAAATAGATAGATCATGCATCCAGGAAAAGGAAATGGAAAGGCATCAAATCATGACAAGGTAAAGTTGTATTACAAACATGCATCCCTCAAGAAGCTGAAGGAGTGTATTCATGAAATTGGAAAATAGTTTCTCTAACTCTTAATTGTTTACGGATACGGAGAAAAGTTTCAGAAATTAAAATAAAAATATGGATTCATTTATACATTTATTTACAAATGATCGGTTTCAAAGGATGCCAAGTATAGTTCAAAAGAAAGGAAGCACCAATTTTCCACAAACCTGAAAATAAAAAAAGTAATGAAAGTTGGGTTTGAACAAGAGCATTAATGAAACAACGGCTGAGTTTGATTTTTACATAATATGCAAGTATCGTCCTTAGTGAGGAAATTAAATTTTTTTTACACAACACCCAAGTCTGGGTCATCCTCATTAATGGCATATTCAGAGGAAGATAGTTCACAACCGTTGCGAAACAAGACCCAAACATATGTAAACATCCATCATGAGGAAAATGATTATGTGTCATAGTTTGATAGTATACATATACAGATGGGAAAAAAATCCTTATGTAAATAACTCGAAGAATGAAACCAAGTCTTACCCGGTTGGGGTTGAGTCAAGTAACCCTCGATATTCATAAAGTTTAGAGCTTAAGAAAAGCATCGAATCAAATGCAAATCTTAAAAGAGACTTCCTAAGTGAAGATCTTACCAGACCAAAAACATGTAATAAAAGAAAATATCCACAAGGGTTTCAGAATTTTCATTATCAAATGAAGATCCCCAATTTCAAAAAATGATGCCACGAGCTCTTACATAGGAAAATAGAAATTAATAAGCCAAAAATCACCATGAGCTAGTTCTAGAAAGAAATGACAACATCTATATCAAAGGAAAATGCACAAGAATTTGTCTTTAATCAATATGAAGAGGCCCAAAAATCTAATAGCTCGTTCATGAGTGAAAGAAAAGGAAACAAAAGTTTTCTTTCACTAAATGATGACCATGTCAGTTTCAAAGAAATAAAATCCTACCTTCAGAATAATAATGAAATCGATTTGAAAGAGCTCCAACCAGTTAATGCCCACCATTAATGATTTCAGGGTTTTCAGAAAAACAAACCCCAATATCATCATTTTAAACTCGAGCAAGGAAAAATAACTTAGATTTTTGTATGAGAAATATTTTTCAAAGCAGACACCCGAGTTTCAATCCAAACCATTCGAAACAGAGCTCCAAAATACGAGTATGACGGCCATAAGATCTTTTACAAAAAATAGAGTCAATGAAAGCGCTATAAATGAAATACAAATACGAAAAACTAGAGCTCGAAGAATATGTCAATGGTGACTAAGAGTGATCAATCTTCAAGTAAAAAAAAATTCAAAAAGGATTCAATGATGACATTTTCAAAGACTTAATCAAAAAAAGAGTACAAATAAAGGAAAACGTGCTACATTCCATGGTCATGAATTATTTTTTTGTTTTTCAGAGGAACTCAGAAGAATGGAACACAAACTTACCGATCACATGGAGAAAGACTCAAATAAACTCTCGAGAATGATCAAATTGTAGAGTGAAATGGAATATCCAAAAGCTTCTTGAGCTCATAAAATGTAGGTTGTGCATAGAAAATCATGGAAACAAAAGGCATTTTAACATCATGTAAATGTATGAACAAAATCTCAAAAACCCAATCAAATGACTAAAAAGATTCATGAAGATACAATGTATAAAATAACTCATAACATAATTACCTACCTCAAGAAAATGGTGGCCATGAAACCCTTAACAACAAACACAATCCATCAAGATTTAAGTTCACAACAATGTCATCAACTGAAAATTTTGATAGGGCTTCACCCATTTGTGGAGGAGATCAAATGAAATGAAAAAATGATAAGGCTCCAAATGATTTTTCCATGCAAACTCGAGGGTGGAGTTAGGTTAACTCGACATGATCAAAGGTACACAGATGGATGATATAGATCATAAGAGTACGAGAGATCAATAGTTGAGAATCAAGATCACTAGTTTCCAATGCTTAACATAGTTTCTAGAAAATATAACAACCCAGATCAATCAAGTACCTAATCAATGGTCAAAGATAGACTCATTAAGTTCAATGAAACCCATCTCATCAATGGTACATGAAATCAATGATCACAGATGCATTGTACATGATCGAGTGATTAAGAATGAAAACCATCATCCAAACACAGAGTTAGTAAATTGATGGCCCAGATCAATTGCCAGAGATCTACGATCAACGTGCCAAGTTAGTAAAAAACCCTAATCAGGGTTAGGTTCAATTGAGTTACCAACAATATGATGGGAAAGTCCTCATACAATGGGGACTAGTTTCCAATTAATTATTGATTTCTTTGACTATATACTATAGTCTATGTTATAATCACTAAAAAACCCAATGATGATACCTTCACATGGTCTACACCTTGAATAATAAAAGGGAGCTATAATTCATGAATGATTAAGGTTTCTAAACCTTATGACTATGTATGTCCAAAATAATGATCAAAAGGTGCTCAATGAAATAATGAAGGCCCCCTTGACCTTAATTGAACCAAGCTATGGCCATGCGATTCTAATGGGTCAATAATTATATATGTTATGACAAGTATATCAAGGTGGCCGAAAATTATATGTCAATGATTAATCAAAAGAGTCCTAGAAACTAATGCATGTCATTCGAAGGGGCCCAAATAATAGGTGATTATTATATGCCAAGTCAAAACACCAATGATGATACATAAAGCTTAAGATTTTTACTTACCTAAAAGAAAAAAAATACCTTAAAATCTGCAAAGATGGTCCCCACAACAGGAATGGGTATTTTTCCCAAGTATGCATGTGCCATGATGAGTTAAAAAAATGCATGCAGAAGGTCAACATCAGAAGTGTGGAATATTATTACCTTATTTTTTAAAAATAAAGGTATTATTTTCTTACACATGCCTGTAGGTGGTCCCCATAGTGGGGAGATTATTTTTCCAAGTATTGGAGATGAAGGGAATTATTTTGCTCACACATAGGAGTATTATTTTGCATGTGATCACTAAAGGAAAAAATAGAGAAGAAGACAAAATTTCCTTTGCAATGTGGGTGAATATACAAGTGTCACATTAGAGAATTAAATATGATTATTTAATCATCACCTACAAGACAAAGGAAATAGTTGCATGCACATTGGAGGAAACTTGCAGACCAAGCAAGAGATAATATTAGATAAATATATTCACCCAAGTATATTAATTGTATTAAAAATAGAGTAATCAACTACACTTTGACTAAGTGTATTTTTGTAACTAAGGCTATTAATGCCTCATTGTAATCAACATGTCTATTTTTATTCCTTTATTTATTCATGATAAAGGGGTAAAATTAGCATGCATGGGCGAGTACAGATTGTAGTCTATTTTTAGGAGGGGTTGGGTGAAGTATTTTTGCTATATATGTGTGCACTAGCAAGGCATAATAGGGAATTTTGGACACAAGAGTGTTGAAGCATATTTTTGCCATTTTTGCCTTAAATGAGAACTAGTTATTACCTTTCCAATTATTTGCAGTGGTGTGTATCTTTACATTAATTCTTGTGAATGTCAATTCCCTGATTAATTATCTTACCTTGCTACAAATTTTGTGCTTTCTTTTTAGTCTTAGTGTGCATGTTAGCTCTATGTTGTTGTGATTTATCCCTCAACACACAAGTGTTTGCCTTAGGATTAAGATGAAAACCCATTGGTTCATGCATCTGTAATTTTTTCTCAATTTTATTGTGCATGTAATCAGTCAAAGCCCTCAATAAATTTGGTGTATCACCTCATTTAAAATCAATTACAAAAATATTTTTACCCTCGAAACCCCAAAAAAATTAGTTTAGGATACATCAATAAGGAACCGACCTTGATACCAAAGACTCACCTCAACAATAGGTATACCCATAGACTTGAGGTGTTTCCATTGTATCTCACTTGAAGTGAGAGATTAGGAAAGATTAGAACCCTACCGTCATCTCTCAAGGTGCACTTCGAGAGATAACAAGAACTTATGAGATGGCTGGGTGGGAGGTAAGAAACATAGCTATGTATGTAAGAAGGCCACGCTTGTGTTAGGTGGTTAGGCAACAACTAGGTACCTCGGTACACTTTGGCAAAGGAAACTATTATCCAAAATAAGCCCATGCTTATTTTTGGCTAACTCCTCCTCCTTTTCCTTTGCTAGCACTTAAATGAATTTTTGGCATGCTTCAGGGACTCAATTTTTTCTAGAAATGGCTCCATCAGATAGATAATTTTCTCACCTTTCCAGAAAGGTAAAATTTTCCTCCTAACTCCTTGTAAATTTCGAGTTATGGCCTCAGCAGAGTTTTTTGGGGAAAATTTCCTAGAGGCAGCCCACGACCAATGAAATGGTGCCATGTCGTGGTGGAGGTCAGGCTGGCGAGAGGTAAGTTAGAAAATTTTCCAAGGAGTTGGCAGAGGAACAAAAGGAAAAACTAGCTGCGCAGCCCGCGGAAGAGAAGGAAAAGAAATGGCTTGAGGCCCGCGGCCAATGTGAAAATGCCACATGTCCCTATTTGCGGTGGTGGTTGGAGGGTGGAGGATTTTTGGTTTTTTTCCAAAATTGCAAAAGGTGCACGGGAAAATGTTGAAGTGCATCCTTCGCGAGCAACCAAGAGCCGACACGCATCACCGAGAGAGCGGAGCGCGAGGAAAATTTGGGAAATTTTCCCAATGAAAATCAAAGGGGAAAAGCGATGTTTGGGCCTGCGATCCCATCGACGAAACAGGTAGTGACACATGTCCTGGAGTGGCGGAGGCACGGAGGATTTTGGGAAAATTTTCCAAAAGGGAAAATTTTAAAGTTTGACCCCGCCGACCAAATTTTGACTCTGTTTTCACCATTTTTGCCCTAAATCTTCAGAGGGCCATATCTTTTGATCCAGAGCTTGGATTTTCGTGTTCTTTATATCATTGGAAAGATGGTGAAATTCTCTACATGATGGAGGGTTCAATTTTGATTTTTGATGGATATTTATGGGAGAAAATTGGAAAAATGTCTCTGGCACTAGAAAAGACAAAAAAATAGATTTTCATCTACCAGATTTAATGAGGTATGGGAAATTTCTTGTCCTGCGGGCTCGAATGCATTGGGAAGTGGATTTACAGAGGTTCCTTGCCATTTTAATGAGTCTTTTTGGTGGTTGGAGATTTAAAAATCAGATTTGCCCATGTTTTCTCCTTTCTTCCATTTTGCTTCATGGTTAAAAGCTAGTTTTGGCTCATTTTGTAAGGTTGGATGTTCTTGCTTCTGCAAGCTCTTCTTTCCTCCTTAACAGGTGGATTTAAAGGAGTTTCAAACCTCCCATGGAGATTGTAGCTCATTTTTTCCTTTTTTCTATTGCAACATATTGTATCAATTCTAGAACTGACAATACATGCTTTGTGATTGATTTTCCAATCCTCTCTTGCATTGGTTTGTATTTGGGAAAATTTGTGCATGTTTTGTTGCTGCATCCTTCATGATCTGTGTCTATTTTGTAAAGCAAGGAGTTCAACACTCCTTTGGTGTATCACCTTTCTGTTTTTGCTTAGTTTTGTTTCCATTTCCTTTTTTTTCTCTCAACCCTGTCTCCTTGGTAGTTTTAGAGTAGGAATTTTGAATCAGAACCTCTACAAAGATTGCATGCATACACCTAAATAGAGGAGTAAGAACCAACTTCAATCTAGAGAGTTTTCTCACCTTGCAAGGTCCCACACCTTGGAGAAAACTCAATGTTGTGCATTCACACTAGATGAGTTTGCCTTAGAAAAGCAGATCTATAACTCATTTGGGGGTCTTTGTGAATTTTCACTAACGAAACCATGAGGTATTCTTGAAGCTATGGAAGTACATTAGAAAGATCGGGTGTAAAGAAAGAATATGTTAGTATATACCTTACACGAGAACAATAACGTGTTAGTGGATGGTTAATATGGATAACCTCATATAATGGAGAGAAGTAAGAATTTCCTTGTCGCCAAGGTTTCTCATAAGTAATGCACCTAATTAGATATGTGAATATCATGGTAATAATCTCATTCAAGACTGAGGTTTAGTAGTGTGAGAGACTCTAGATAGAGGGTCAGGAAGCTTTACCACCTTTGTTATGGGTACACAAACTCTATTTCACCTTGCAAGGCTACGCCCATGCATGGTATGTTTATGCGGAGTGGAATAGAGATTAAAAATTGGTAAGAATTGCCTGCGAGGTATGATCCATACTTTTGACTATTTTTCCACTCGATCTCTCAGTGAATGAGGCATTACAGGTTATGAAGTGATTGACTATGGGAGATAGTAAAAAATGTGAAGAACTCGTTTAGGAGTTACTTGGTGAGTCGACATAGTCACGTGCTTTGAATAAGTAGAAGAGACAGATGCAGAACAATTTGAAAATGCTTTCCTAAAGAAGAAAAAAGAAAAGATGGTCTACATGATGGATGATGAGGAAGTGGAAAACTTGGACATAGATCATTCATAGGGTACACGCGAGGTCTTAGATAGTGTGGATGAGAAGGTGTGCACCTACCATGAGCTTATGAAGATAAATAAATTAAACATTGGAATGGATGATGAACCTAAGGAGGCCATCATTGGAGATTACTAGTCTAATTCTGAAGTGGCTAAGATAATTGAGTTACTACGCAATTTCAGGACCTATTTCCTAGGGGCTATCATGAGTTGAAAGGAGTGCATAAATATTTGGGTGAGATGAATATTAAGTTAAAGGAAGGTGTGCACTTGGTTAGGAAGAGACCTTACAGGATGAACCCTAACATGCACATAAAAGTTAAAGAAGAAATTGACAAGATGTTGAAATATGCAATCATTCAGCCCATCGAGGAATCATAGTGGGTTAGCCCTATGGTAATTAGTATAAATAAAGATGGAATAATTAGGATTTGTGTGGACTACATGGAGCTAAATGCTGCATGTGTGATTGATCCTTTTCCTACACCTTTCACTGAAAAAATATTGGAAGGTGTTGCAGGGCATGAGATTTACTCCTTTATAGATGGGTTTTCTGGGCATCATCAAGTAAGGATTGCTAAAGAGGATCAAGAGAAGAAAAATTTCACAACTGAATGGGGAAGTTTTTCATATCATGGTGATGCCCTTTGGATTGAAGAATGCACCTACAGTATTTTCATGCATTGTTGTTCAAGAATTCCAGGATTTTATTCACAAGTTCTTGCAGGTTTACTTGGATGATTGAATGGTGTATGGGCTTGTCAAGGATCATTGTGACAATTTGAGGTTAATGTTTGAGAGATGTAGGTAGTTGAGCATCTCTTTAAATATTAAGAAGTGTGTATTTTCTACACCCTTTGGGAATCTACTAGGACATATTATCTGCAAAGAGGGTTTGTTAGTAGATCCAACCAAGGTTGCAGTCATCTTTGGCTTGGAGGAACCTACTAGTCAGATTGAGGTGCGCAGATTCTTAGGCCACATAGGGTATTATAGAAAATTTATCAAAGGATATTCTAAGATTTGTGTGCCCTTGGAGGAGTTATTAAAAGGTAAAGGAAATTTATATTAGGGAGAACCGCAACATCACACGTTCTCGTACTAAAGGGAAGGCTTACAACGATTCCTATTTTGCATTTTCCTTCATGGAATATAAATTTTTACGTACATGTGGACTCCTTTGGCATGGCCATTAGAGAATTTTATCTCATCCTGGAGAAGGTATTGTGGATCATCCTATTTACTTTTCTAGCATAAAGTTGACTCCAGTAGAACAAAATTATACAACTACGGAGTGCGAGGCTTTGTCAATGATCTATGCACTATATAAGTTTTAGACAAGTACTTACTCGGTAACTCCTTTTGTTTTCTATATAGATCACATGGAATTAAAATATTTGGTAAATAAGCTTGTTTTACAAGGGTGCATATGTCGATGGGTTTTATTATTCTAGGAGTTTGAATTTATAGTTGTGGTAAGCCAGGTAAGAGTAATTCTGGTCCAAACCATTTATCAAGGATTCAATCAGGAGAGGACACACAGAGTATTAAAGATATAGTGTCGGATGTATAGTTATACCAATTAAATTGCGTTCCCTCAGATTTAAAGGATATTTTTGTCTTCCTACGTATAGGTATGACACTCGAAGGAATGAAGGCCTTGGAAAAGAAATAACTTGCAATTCGCGCCACACCTTTCATGTTGATCAGTGGAGACTTATACAAACTAGGTCGGGATGAATTTTTGCTCTCGTGTGTACTAAAGCATGATCAAACAAAAATTATGGAGGAGGCTCATAGCAATATGTAGGAGATGCTACCACGCACAAGATTCTACTAGCTAGTTTATGGTGGGAGACCTTGTACAAGGATTGCAAAGAATATTGTAAGGCGTGTGATCAATGGCAACGCCTCAAAAAACTTGGGTAGAGAGATGAAATGCCTTTGAGGCCTATTAATAGTGAATTTTTTTTTTTTTTTTTGAGAAGTGGGCGATTGAATTTTTAGGTCATATTTCCCTAGTTGTGCATAGAACTATATCGCTACATCATCACTTATACATATTATCTTACAAGGGGGAGTGGCACCACTGAGCATTATAAAATAGCTACAAAGCTGCAAGATTCTTGTGGAAAATATTCTTACTAGGTATGGATGTCCTTTAAGTTTGACAAGTGGTAGGGGAAGTCATTTTCTTAATGATACCATCGGGATATTATTAGATGAATTTATGGTTTCACACCATAAGAGAAAACCCTATCACCCTCAAGAAAATGGGACTGCTAAGGCTTTCAACAAGATATTGGGCCAAAATTTGACAAAAAAATGTGATGATAGAAGGAAAGACTGGGATGAAAAAGTGTCTTCTTTACTTTGGGCATATAGAACAACGTACAAATGGTTGAATAAGGAAACACCCTTTCAATTGGTGTTTGGCGTAGAAGCAGTTCTTCCCATGGAATTCATGTTACATTCTTTGTGTATTATATGCATAGAAGGTTTGGATGATGAGAAAGCGTTAGAAGAAATAACTAACAAGTCGATACAATTGGATGAGAGGTGCATCATATCATTATGGAGTCGGAAGAAAGAAAAATCTAGGTAGAAGACATGGCACGACAGGCACATTAGGGACAAGAAGCTTGAAGTTGGGAAGATGGTACTTCTATATGATTCAAATTTTGGTGCCACCAAGAAAGTTTAAGGTGCATTAGTTGGGACCGTATGTTATCACTTAGATAATTAACTCATGCGCTTACCTATTAAAGGTGCTCAATGGAACATAGTTACTGGTCACTTTAACGGGAGTAGGCTAAAGCCCTATTATAAATAAGCCTTCTTGGTGTTTGTAATAAGGTAGTATTTCCAACTAGATTAGGTTCCCCTTAATGCATTCCCTTTATATGTGTTTCATTCATCATTGCTATGCTTTTTCAATTTCGTTCAGTGTTTTGTGTAATAAGCGCACTTACGCGTTGGAATCTTATTATTACTTATGTGTTTTCATGCATGTAGAGGGCCACACATACCCTTAGTGTGCGGTGGATAAATATGGTTAGTATGGTACATAAAAGAAACAAACTCAAGGGTGACCATAAAAGGAACATGCTGTCAAAATTGATGAAAATTCAAGAGGATTGCTCAAAGTTAATACCACACGTAAGTGTGCTTTGAGCGCTCGTATAATGTAAGGAGGCTATAACATTGGAGACTACATATGTTGGGGTCACATTTGATAAATAATTTGGTGTAACAAAGTGTGGGTAGAGAATATATGTGATGAGATAAGTAGTTAGCGTGCTATAAAGTTATGACTCGAGGTGCAAGAGATTGAGGCACAAGAGTTTGGGGTGCAAGAAAAAGGAGCACAAAACGTGCACAAGAAGAATTAATACTGCTTATGGTGGTAGGTGGAGCAATGAAGGAGGGGTATTTTTGAAACTTGTGATAAAGGCCAACATTTTGAATGTCATTTTTTACCTTGTGAGTTTGAAGAGAATTGATAAGTGTGAAGAAGGGATAAATATCATGAGCACTTTTTGGCGATCAACTAAACCTAACGATATTTGAAGCACATTGTTGAGCATCCAAGAATGGAAGTAATATTTGAGAAGTGATGTAAAGCATGATGAAGGGGTTTTAGGTACGACTTAGGTTTGCGAAGCTAGGGTTTCATTCACACTTGCGGGATTGAAAGGAGTAATGGCAACACTGTAAGGCTCTAGTTGTGGATAATGAGGTTGACGACCCAACAAAAGAATGACTGATTAAAATTCTTTACATAGAAAAGGTGATTGAGGGGTGGTAATGGGAGATGAAAATAACATAGTGTAGGGTTTCGATATCAACCTTTGAACCGAGAAGTGCCTAAATGACATTGCACTAGAATTATACTAGAAAAATAATAAGTGGTTGGCAAACGACACTAGGGTTTTGGGTGCCACTATAAAGAAGTTACTTGACATTGTGGGTGTCATGCAGATCCTTAAATTACCTTATTTTGGGAATCCCGACAAACTATATCAATGGCTCATGTCACGTGTGCATGAGGACTTTTTTACTTCGTGGACAGGAGAATGTGGATCACCACCAAGCTTATTGGGAAGGTGATAGGGTTGCACAATTTGAGCTCAAAACTTGCTAGTGATTTAACAAATAGTGAGGGAATTGATGCGACGGCCTTTGTACATCGGTATAAAAAGGGGGATGGGACTTTAAAGTGACCAACATTGCAGACATGGCCACTAGAGTTGTGGCATGCCTAGCAGGAAGTAAGTTGGGTGCCACTGAGTGGTGGAATGAGGTAAATATGCGCTAGTTGCACATAGCGCACAAGATGGAAAAAAACACACTAGAACATTATGTGGTACATTACGAGAGATCCCAATGAATGAGGTGCATTTCGAAGAAGTTAAAGGTGAGAATATAACTTTGGGTGATATCCTATTATTAATTGTATTAAATGAAATCGGTGTACTGACGGACCAAGGAAAACATGCGGGAGTTCCTTTGGAAAACAAATCCTGCAAATAAATTTGCAAAATATACTCTGATTGGAATTATTTCTAACCCGTATAAGGAGTTCTTGGAGAAATGGTTTAGGAGGCTACGTAGGGAGTTTGAAGGAGAATGAAACATTCCATGCTAACTACCCAAAGTGTTGGATGCGAAGTTAAATTTGCGGTCTACCAAAGATTTCAGCTTGGGGCGCTTCCACATGAAGTCGGGTGAGAAAATACCTTGGTGTAATTTATCATTAACCTTTATTACAAGGTACTTCAAAGATTCTGTGAACACATTCCACAACACATACAAACGTTAGCTTGACATGGATAACGTAGATGTAGATATTCACATTCGTGCAAGACTTATGTATGGCCAGGGAAAGAGGCCTATGTTGAAACAATGGAATCTGACAATGTGGACATCACGCCAGAGAGTTTGGCCATAGGAAAAATTGAACCAACGCATGTGTATATCTATCTAAGGCCAAGGTTCAAGTATGGAAAGGTAATAAAGGGCGCAGATATGACACTTCCTAAGACCTCCAAAGAAGGGGCAGATAGTGGGAACATCAAGGCAAGTTGGATATGCCCCCTACTTAGGAATATCAAGTGCCTAAAGGGTTAGAGAATGTCCATGATTAGGAGGAAAAATAAGATAACACCAGAATGGATCATACAAGGAGATTCCTATGGAAAAGGCACACATCTAGAGACATTGGCATAGGGACTTCATAGCTAGTGAGGAGATATCCATGAATTAATTTCAGAAAGAATGAGGAGGACGAGAGGAGAAAGTGTAGAATATATGTTCTAGTAAATGATAGTGAGGAGGAAAATTCCCGTTAGCAAAGCGTGTAAGAAAAGGATGTCACCCCTAGTGTTGAAATATAAGAAGATGAAGATATTCAGGACCAAGTCATGTATGATACCATCAAAGAAAGTGTGAGTTTCCATGAGCAACACTCGGGTGAAGGGGAAAGCAACACCACTAGAGAAATAGAAGTCCTAGAACACCCCACACCTAAACAAGGATAGAAAGAAGATGAAGTAAACTAGAATGTGGGTGGTGCAGATCAAGTAGGATGTAGGCATTGAAGAACAACATGTAGAAGGCACACCTACTCACGAGGACATAGGGAGAATATAGGTGATCAATAGGATTATTATGTGAGCATTGTGAGAAGTTTTCATTGTTAATAGATTAAATGTAGAAAGTTAAATGAGCATACATGCATTCAAAAAGCATAGGATGAGTTTTTATACCAACATACTCATCAGATAACAAAAGAAACATCATACAAATAGCATGATCTGATTTAGAACATAAAGAAAATTTACTAGGGTTTACACCCATGAACAATATAGTCTAGAATAGAACCATATATTCATATTCATTATAACCCAAGCAACCACATTACATTCACAAGGGTCATAACAGACCAATGCATCAATAAGGATATTTAACTCATGTATCATAAATCTAACTATTCTTCCTTATTACAAAAATTTGATAGACCCATCCCTCTAGATAATGCCAATATTCCTACAGTCCTCTAATGAAAACCCCAACCCCTAGAATCTTATGCTATGTCTTGTAGAGCTTCACCTACTCTGTCATGGTTCATCACACCATGGCTCTCTCAAAATGGTTCTCTCTATCTGATCCCATTCTCATCTCATTGTGAATGGTCATCCTCTCTATCCGACTTGACCCCCTTTCCTCTACCCAAGCATCTCTATAAATAGGCTTAACACCCACCACCATGCCTTCCTGAAGTAGCAGATCGATTTCCAAGTGTCAAGGTGGTCCTCCAATGGAGCATGTTTACTCTGATTTGAGCTCTCCAATTTCTGTAATGATGTCTTTTTGATCCTTCCATCACGTGGAATATTCCTTCCTTGACCACCAATTCACTGGAGGATGGCACCTTATCCACTCCACATGCTCATTGGGTCATGCTTTCCTTGTGTGTTTCTTAGAATGTCAAATATGGCTAAGTCCTAAGACCCTTTGATCTTTCTTACACATGTGCCTTGGTTTCTACTAAACCTGCTAAAACCTCTATTCCCATCTTTACTTTTCCCCGTGTTCCCATCTTTTCACTGGTCCCATGCGCATGCCTTTAGGACTTAGTCAATATTTTGAGGCCCAACATCACCCCACACTATGCCTATTCTCCATCCTAAAACAACCTTCCTTCAAAGAATAAAGAATGGCGGGACTCTAAATAGTTGGAATAAAGAATGAAAGAATGAAGAATGAGACATGGAAGAATATGAAGAATGGAGGAATGGAGAAGAATTTTATTATTTGGAAAGGAGTGGGAAATCCTTCCTTATATCTACCTCAAGCTTCTCCTAGGAATCTACCTCACCCTGCGCTTGTTGATAGAGTTCACCTACTAGGGCACTTACCTCTTCAAAACCCAGTTCATCACCCTTAGCATTCAACATATCAACAATGTTTTCCAACTACTTGCTAAGGTCATCAACGTGTCCATCCTTCGGGTGATCTGGGGATATAACTCCTTCAGCCAATTTTTGATCGAGCCCCACAAGGTCTGAGAGCTTCTAAATTATTTTCCATCTCATGGCCAGATCTTATCCCGTTCTTCCCTATTCCCCTTATTCTTCTCCTAAAATTATTTGAGGTCTGCCTCATGTGTGGAAACTAGAATACTTGCCACTCTATCTATCTACACAATTATCATAGGTGGCTTCAGCTATTAGTGCATTGGCCTTTACCTTAGTAAGGAGCTTGGTGTACCGAGTGACTATCTCCATAACCTTCATCTTTTCCTCTTTCTCTTCCACGCCAACGCCTCCTCTACTTGACTCTAAGGTGAGTGGCCACCTCTCCATGGTGAGGATGTGAGTTAAGTCTTCCAAACATTGCAAGGTCGACTTATATTTCTTCTTGGGTGGTGCTAGGTCTAGATGCTTCAAGATGATAGCATCTGTAATCATTTCAACTTTCTTTTACACCTCGTGCACCCTTGCCTTTTCCTCCTTCAGTTCCCATGCCTTAACTGTGCATTGATTAGTTCCTCCTGCTTCAGGTCCTTGTTATTTTCAATGAGCTCCTCCTTTTTCTTCTCCAACTCCCCTTCTAGGAATCTCACCCTGTCATTTCTTCCAAAAATCCTTGCCTCAACTTCAACTGAAACCTTGTTGAGTGCATTACAGACTTGCTCATCCAAAAACTACTGAACATTTACCAGTGGGTTTATCCCTTTTTCTAGGAATTTTCATCAGCACCCCTTGGTTAACTTTGAACTCAGGTTCATCGATGTGGGACTCAAATGCCTAAGATAACATTTTCCTAGTTCACGGGTACATGCCTTCTTCCTCAAATGAAGACATTGCAAGGAGTTGGTCTATTGGCACGGTGCTTTGGAAAATGTGCGTAGCACTTTTTTGGATCATGGATGTAACCCATTCCTTTCCCTTGTGTTGCTACCACATTCTTTCTTCCTATGTGCGTGGCCTTTGGAAAGCTTATTACTAAGTTGGGGTCTCTGCCCATGTTGCCATATTCTTTTCCCATGCTTTCCTCCTCTATTTATTTTAGTATCTCATCCACGTGCTTTTCTCTATCTCTTGTTCCACCAAGTCCTTAATAATTCCTACCACTTCTCTCTCCGTGGCTTCCTCTACCTGCTCCTTGGTGAGGCTTGGGGTCCTTTGATCTCTCATGTTCACCTCCTCGCTCACCCTTTGCCTTGAGTGTCTTCTTCTTCATCCTTCTCTTTATCTCCCTCATCCTTGGAGTCATGTACATCATATACAGGATGGTCTTGAGCTTATTCTTGCTCATCATCATCTCTTTCACCTATATAGGCCTCCAAGCTCTCTGTCTCTTCTGAGTTAGCCTTCCATGTTACCTTCTTCTTCTTCCTAGTTGGTGATTCAAGTATAGGAGACTCTTCCTTCTCTTCTTATACCAGGTGATTCCTTCCTCGGTGATTATTCTTGTGTGGGAGGTTCTTCCTCAGCAGGTTTATTTTCCTTCTCCTTGATGGGGGACTTCTTCTTCAGCATGTGTATGTGCTTGGTTTGGTGCCTGCCTCTAGTGTGCCCATAGATTGTGTTATCTGCACACTTGGTACTTTCTTCTCCTACACTTCCTCTCTCCTGTCTCTTCTTTGGTATTGACCTTCTTCCTCTCGGTGGGGTCTTCAGGAATGGAGACATCATTTTCTAGGTAAGCACCCTTCTCATACTTGGGCCTGATGTGTAAGTATACCCTTGTTAGGTCCTTCCAACAATTGGTAACGTTAGGGGTTTTGTCATGCACCTCATGGGAGATATAAATTCTCCACATAGGCACGCTTCTTTGGGTATACCAACTTCCTCTGAAAATCATGGTGGTCTTGGTCCACCTCTCTAAGGTCAAACCTTAGTCTCTTCACTTCCTTGAAGTGATTTACCCTAGCTTGGAAATACTACGTGGTGAAGGAGAATGACAGTTTTCACCATGGACTCTTGGTCCCATCCATCAATGTGAACCTACCAATGTAAAAATGTTTATAAAAAATGAACTCAGCCTCTCCATCTACTAGTGTTGATAGTTGTTTAGGTATCTTCCACTCAACCCCAAATGCATTGTGCATTCATTTATACCATTTCTCTAGGTGTGCCTTGTGGGCGGCCATCATGGTATCACAAGTATACTTCTCAAATATCTTTGTAGGGAAGGGTCTTCATCTAGATACTCCCACATGAACTTCTCTAGCCCATCGGGAACTCCAATCTCAAGAAGATGATGGTGAGGAGAACATTTCCAAACATTATCTTATCTCCTTCTTAGCATCGATGATGATATCTTCTACAATGTAGGTGGACAAGTTGTAGATGGTGCCTTCTGAAATTTTCTAACATACATTCAACCATGCCTTGTTTACTGTGTCCACCTTTCTTCCCATTCAGTTTGGTTACCAAGCATGTGACCATTCTCATCACTGGGTTGGTGATATCAGGCATACTTCTCCATGGTTTTCTTGATAGCCTCCTTATCCTCCAGGTCATCATCTAATGAATCTCCTTCACAGATAAGGCCAGTGAACTTGGAGATGATTTGGGAGTTATTTGCATTCTGTGGCCCACAAAGTAGAAGTGGTCCTCGTGTACACACGTGACATCAACCATTGGTATAATTGCTCGAGCTTGCCAAATTAGGGCAACTCAAATAGTTGCAACAACCCAACCTTCTCCAATTTCACTTTCACTTCATCGTTGTAAATTGGCATCCCCTCTGGTGTCCTCTTCTCCATTGGACAAACCAATTCCAACACCATTTCCTTCTCTATGGTACTTTTGTGATGATTGTAGTCACTCATGACCATCTTCCTCATGTGGGATACCCATTCTTTCCCAAGTAACACCCCATCTAGGTACTGCATCTCCGCATACCATTCTTCATTGAAACTAGTGGTGGCAGTTTTTTTCCCTTGGCCTTTCCCTTCTTAGGTGAAATAATTTCTTTCTTAGGTGTCATCTTACTTTTCGGTATAAAATTAAACTCCTTTCTCCTCTTCCTTACTCTGCTCAATTCTTGTGGCTTAACTCCGCAAAAATTCCTCCTTTTCCCATGTGCCCTAGCTATAAAACCCTAACCTGGAAAAATCTTCCACAAGACAATGTTTTTCCAATGAAACCTCCCTACACCCATGTACTCCTTCCACTTTGGTTCGCAGATCACCCTAGTCACACACTTCAGATTCTCACTCTTCTTCCTTCACACAAATATTTCTTTGTAGATGCCCTAGTTCACAAGATAGCTCTTCAACTTCGTAATGGAAAGGTAAAATAATAGCATGCCCGACCCTTTACTTATAGATTTTTCTTCTCTCTAGTAGTAAATGTTATGCCACTACTAACCATATTTAGCATTAAATGCAAATTTTTCAATAAATCCAACCTTAAGCACCCTTACCTACGCTCAAAACCTTCTGAAAACCTTTTAACCTTCTAGCAAAAAATACTTACCGACCAAAGAATCTCACTCACGTGCATCATCACCAAAGGAACTTCTTATGTCAACCTGATTTCTGCCCCTGCCTACCTCATGTTGTTCTGGCTCTTCATCCTTTTTTTATGTGGTCTTTGTTATACCTTCATGACACCAACAATTTTTTTCCACCATTTCCCATGTGCTCTCCTACCTTACACGCTTTTGATCTTTCAATCTAGGCCATCACAATTTTGCTTCAGCTTCTATCTTCCTTCATTCTAATCCACCCCACACTAAAACAAATGTGTGTCCTATGTAATACACAACCTTAGAAAGTAATGTGGTTACCGACGCAAAAGGCACAAAACAACACAAATGGAAAGGAACAAACAACGAGAAAGGGAAACACAAGAAAAGAAATGCATTAAGGGAAATCCTAAGCTAGATGGACAAAACTACCTTATTACAAACACTAAGAAGACTTATTTATAGTAGGGCTTCAACCTACTCCCATTGAAATGACCTAGTAATCTCGTCCCATCCAGTGCTTGTAACTGGAAAGCGCTGAATCAAGGATGTATGAGATGATGTATGGTCCTAACCAATGGACTTTCAACTTCCTAGGATGGTGCAAAAACTTGGAATCATATAAAAAACCATCTACCCAACCTCAAATTGTTTGTTCTTGATATGAAAATCATGCCATGCCTTTTTCTTTCCTTCTCTATCTTCTGACTTCATCTAGTAAGTGATTACCTTTCATATAGTTGCATTAACTTATTAATCCTCTCTTCCAACACTTGTTCATCAGCCAATCCTCTGCACACACTATACACAAAGTGATGGTAACATGAATTCAACTAGAAAAACATCCTCCACACCAAACACCAATTGAAATAGTGTGGCATTATTCAACCTCTTATTGGTTTTCATGTATGCCCATAGAACGGTTGATACCTTGTCATCCTAATCTTGTCTTCTAACATCAAAATCTTGGTCAATGTGTGACTTAGTATCTTGTTAAATGCCTCAGTAGTCCCATTTTCTTGTGGGTGATAAGGGGTGGTCTTGTGATGGGCCACCATAAATTCTAGCTAACAGAATCCTAACGGTTTCATTAAAAATTTGAACCCCTATCACTTATCAAGATTAAAGGATACCCATACCTGTTGATTATGTTTTCCCATAAAAATCTAGTTGTTGTCGCCACAGTATAATCCTTTATAGGTGCTGCCTCGCCCATCTTGTCAAGTAATCTATGCAAGTGATGATGTAACACAAACCATTCCTTCATGTGACAGGTGAAATAGGTCCTACAAAGTAAAATTACCCATTTTTCAAATGGTTAGCATGTTGTCGGTTATTGGTCATAAGGGCATTTCATCACTCCTTCTAGGTTCACTAAGGCACCGCAATGGTCACAGCCTTACAAAACTCAATAAAATCATGGTTGATACTTTACCACCAAATCCCTACGAGAAGAATCTTTGCGTGTGGTTACATTTCCTGCATAGTGTCTTCCTATAATCCCACCATGTGATTCCTCCATAATTGCAACACGCTCATGTTATAACACACATCAATGTAAAACCTCATCATAAAATAACTTGTAAAAATATCCACTAATAAACATGTAAGGTGTGGCAAGTATAGTCAACTACTTCCTCTCCAAAGCCTTCATACCTTCGGCACCACACCCATTTTACGAAACACCGCAATATCCTCTAATTCTAAGGTTACGCGCATGCAACCTAAATAGTTACGTGCATGGCATTATATCCTCAATGATTTGCGTGTCCTCCTCGAGTCAATCCTTGATAAGTGATCAAGTATGGAATTACTTTTTCCTGGTTTTACCACAAGTGAAAACTCAAATTCCTAAAATAACAAGACCAGCGACATATGCACCCTTATAAAATGGGCTTGTTCACTAAGTACTTCAGTGCCATGTGGTCCATGTAGAATATGAATGGTGTCACAAGTAGATACTACCTGAACTTATGCAATGCGTAGATCATGGATAGTGCCTTGAGCTCATGTAGTCTTTTAATTCTATTCTTCAGTGTGACAAATTTCTCTTTGGGAAAACACAAGGGATGATCAAAAATCCCCTCACCGGGTTGTGCTAGTACTTACTGCAATGGGTGTCCTGAGGCATCAACATGCACATGGAAGGGCTTATCTTAAGAAGGAAAGCACAATATGGGTGCAACGACAAACATATCCTTCAAAATGTCAAATGCCTTAAGCTATGCTTTCCCAAGTGAAAGGAACTCTTGTACTTAAGAAATTCCTCAAGGGCATGGAGATATTAGCATATCCGTTAATAAATTTCGTGTAGTACCTCGTATGCCCAAGGAATATGTGCACAACACTCGACTAGTAGGCTATCCCAATCCCACAATAAGCGCATCTTTGGCGAGATCCACCAGCAAGCCTTCCTTATATATAATATGCCCCAACAAGGTTCCAAATGGAGTAGCAAGACACATTTCTCAATGTTGAGGGATATCCTCAACTACTGACATCTCTCAAACATCAGCCTCAAATTATCACAATGGTCTTTTACTAGCCCATACACGGTCCAGTCATCCGGGTAGATGATACAACCTTGAATTTACCGGTTAATACCATAGATGCACCGACACATCACTTAGCCTAGGCGAGCGCTCACCCGAAGCATGCAAAGGTACATGGTTCCTCTTTAGGGTTGTTGTAGAGAAAAAAGTTAGCATGATGAAGACTTAAACATACAGATCCATAACTAGTACATCACTATATAGTTTATGAGAGATCTAGATCTAAGAAAGATAGATTTAAACAATACTCGTGATTGAATAAAAACATACAACACTCAATTACACACAGTAATGACACTGTTTCAGCCAATATCTTCCATATATTAATGAGAACAACAACACAAAATCTCCTTATAATAATAGTACTCTATGCCTATAGGCACATAGATCCGATATAGTAATCCACATGCATACATATCTCTCGTATATTCACCACCTACATACATTTCTCTATATGTATATATCTATCTATCTATCTCGTATTTTACTACATATATATAAGGGTGGGGACTTTCCCTTCACCACTTATTCAATTCTAAAAATACGCCGCATGCTTATATGTGTCATTTAAAATCTTTAGCCACACATGCAAGTGTGCTAACAATATACTTATGCCAATTAATTACAGTGATAATCCTATTTTTAGCTTGCATCCATGCAAAATTTTTGTAGTAGATCCTCTTGAAATAGACAATGTGTGGTGCGCATGTCTTCTGCCTCATTTGTGTGCTCTGCACACCATCTTCTAAAAATAAACCTTCATGCTCAAAATGGCTAATTCCTAAAAGATCAACCTGTCTTTCGCGCACATGATCTTCCTATCCGTTTGAGCCTTCGAATATGACTGTTTTCCCATGCGAGACTTCTTGTGTGTTTTCTCGTCAAGTGTTCTCTCGATCAACATTACCCCACACTAATCTCATTGTCACCTCGAAAATGGTTATCTCCAAAAATGAAGTAAAGAATGTTGAATAGAAAGAATATGAAATAATTTCAATAAAGAATAATTTATTCTTTAGTCTCATCTATTCCAATTTGAAGGATCAGTTCGGATATTCCTCTTTTATTTCAGCCTCCAAGGCCTGCCATTTAGTGAGAACCTCCTCTACCTTTTCTAGAATATCCATAGTAATGGACTCAGGTTCATCCCGAGTAACTTCACCCTTTTCATTCATTCGTAAGACCAACATAATGTTGGACATTACAGTCATTCTTCCTTCCAGCACATCCATCTTTTGTGTGATGAGTTTCCAAATATCATCTAACCTTTCTTTATGTGGCTCTTTTGCGCTACTAGGGCCTCGCACTTTTGTTTTATAACAAATCAACCTTTTCACTCGGCCCAAGGTATCATCCTTCGTCACTTTCTAGACCTTGTTGTCCTCCTCCAAGGTTTTTATTTTAATAAGCACCTATGGAGATGTACATAGGTTTAAGGCATGATCTACCTTTTTCAATTCTAAGTACTTGTAGTAGTCCTTCATAGGACTTGATCTTTTTATCACTGCAGCCTTTTCTCATTTCAACTCTTGTTTAAGATTATTTGGTGTTGGCATTCTTATTGTGTCATCTTCTAATACCAAATCCACCAAAGTTTTGACGTAGTGCATTTCTGAGGGGAATTGCTCGTGTACCTTAGACTCTAGATGCGGGCATGCTTTCAACACATGATCTCCAATGGCCTCTACCATGCTAATGAACGCACTATTATTTTTCTACTCCAAGTCTTTCTCTTGGGTCGTGCACATTATCTCTACATCCTTTGTCTTCAATTCCTCACATAGTGCCCTAATTGTTGCATCTTTATCCATGTTTCTTCATGTAACTTCGTGGAGATTTTCACTAGGGGCATTGCTAAATTGTTCATCAGACATAACAATAGGTTTGACTATTATGTGTCGAGCTTGAGGTGTCTTCTTTAATCATCTTGACACACATGACTCCTCACACACATCAAAATCAGGCTCATCCATATGGGTGTGCATTGACCATGAGAGTTTCTTTCTAGTACACACGGTTGCCATATCCTCATCCATTAGTTCCTAAGCAGAATAAGTCCTTCTATACTACGGTGCTGCTCGAAGTGGGCGTAGACAATTTTTCATGTGTCCTCAGCCGTATCCCATGAGTGGTGTACTTTTCTCTCCACTCATCCTATTTGATCTTGGCCCCTTAGGAATTGAAGCTTCAAGGTTGGGAGTTTTCTTTGTATCCTGAGTAGTCTCATGTGTGGCTTTTGATGCCTCCTTCTCTCCTTCTTCCCCATCCTTCATTTCCACGTCCTTTGGATCCTCCTATTTCTCCTCCCTATTCTCGTAATGCTTCTTCATAATCATGTGGAGTAGGTGATCTGGCTCGCTCTCCTCCGATTCTTCTTCCTCCTCATCTAATTTCAAATTTCTCCTCCTTGACATGGTGGTTTCCTTGTGTGGAGAGAGGTGAGGTGATCTTCTTACCAATTGGGGAGTAGCACCTTGTGTCCTTGTTCGTTTTAATACCTTCTTAAAATGACACTCTCCTTATGCTACTTCACGTATCTTCCTCCTCTTCCTACCCTTGAGGTGGAGTATCCGTGCACTTTGATCCCTCCTATCTCGATGGTTTCCTTCCTATCTTTGAAAGCCACCACTATCTTCACCCTCCTCTTTATCATATTCTACTTGAATTGTTTAGGTGGGATTTTGTGGTAGTATGTTCTCCATTGTATGTTTACCCTTCAGCGGCCCTGGGAGTGCGAACTCATTCTCCACATACTTATTGTTTTCCATCTTGGGCTTTAGTTGAAGGTATACTAGTGTTGCCCCAATGTCTCCAATAGCCAAACTCATTAATTTAATGCTCAATACCTCCGATATGATCCTTTTCGACGTAGGAACTTCTCCTGGATACACATTTTTTTATTTAAAGTGTGGTAGTCACAATATACCTTGTCTACGTAGGTGGCACGTGTCCGTGAATCTATGAACCAATACCTAAAATTACCTTGTTGTGAAGGCATAAGGAAACTTACACCAAGGGCTCCAAGATCCATCTCTCATAGGAAAAAGCAAAGCGGTGAGAAATGTTGTATACCGCAAACTGAAATTTTTCCCCACCACCACAGGTAGGTCCTTGGGTATGTGCCATTCTTCTTCAAAGGCCTGAGTGGATCCTATCATACCATTTCTCTGACATTTGTTTCACTAGCTCGGTCATCGACCCTTCACACAAGTACTTGTTAAACCACTCCGTTGGTGACTTATGCTCCATGGGATACTCCCATATCTTTTCCTTTGGTCCATCTAGTACTCCAATCTCCATGAATACCAGTGACAATAGAACAACTCCAAATTTGATCTTCCCTCATGTGTGTGCTTCTTCTACTATGGTCTTTGCAATATAACCTGATATATTGTTGGTAACGCAGTGTGTTGCTGCATGTACAATGGGATACTTCTTTAATTTATCTATGTCCATTCCACGCAGACCCTTCAAATACCCCAGCTCTTTTCTCGGTCTCTAAAATCATGGATTTGTTTGTGAGATCATTCTTTAAGTCCTCTCTCGTTCCTTTCAATGCTATCACAGTTGAGATGAGCACGAATGAAATTCTAACTCTGTCTGCAAAGTAGAAAAATCTTCGTGTACTCGCTCATGAGCCACTGGTATAAGGGCTCATACTTCCATAAGTAAGGGATCTCATATAAATGGTAGAATCAAATTCTCTTTATAATTTTCTCACCATCATCATCATACACCAACATGTCTTCTCGTCATGCGTTTGTTTATCTTCGTGTTGAGAAAGGCATCAAGCTCCTTCTTGTTTTTACGTGTTCCTATAGTTATATTCATTCAATTTTATTTTCATTATGTGAGAATCCCACTCTTGGTCGATGATGATGCCCTCTCGGGTATTGCATTTTAGAAAAATTACTCTTAGGATCCATCTCCTCTTCCTCGATGACCACTTTCTTCTTTCCTTTCGATCCTACTACACCCGCCTTCTTGGGAGCCATGTCTACCTTGCAGTCTTCTATATTTACTCACATATTTTAACTCTACAATGTGCGAACCAAACCCTAGCTTGGTTTAGCATGCCCTAGGTGAAATTATGTGGCCTTACTCCTCTCTCGTCACTTTGCTTCACTCAAACCCTTCACCACCTGGGACGTAAGCTTATTTTCCACATAGATATGTTTGTCACATATAGTTTCACACCCTTCAAACTTTAACGTGATCACTCGACTCTTTACACTTAGCTCTTTTTCAAATACTCTTAATCATAACATTAAAAATGAACTCACATCCCATCCTTATATAGATTTTTAAATTTTTTGATGCATTTATTACTCCTTCACCTACCAATATCCTCTCATTCATTGACCAAATTCATTCTTTCCACACGGTACATCTTTGCGCCCCAGCTATAACCTTCTAGCGTGCCTTCCTACCCTCTGGTCACAGAATTCTCTTCAGCGCACGTCCTTACACCTGAGTACCTCATCATTGTACCTTCTCCTGGTAGTTACCATGGCCTCTGCTTACCTCGTGTTATACTGTCCCTTCATTCATCTCCATCCTTGGTCACTTTTGAGAAGTAATCTTCTGACTTGAAAAGCAATCGTAGCAGCTTATTCCTTTTACCTTCCAATTCCCACAATCTTTGTACCTAGATATTGATAACCACCCCACACTAAAAGTATGTGCAGTCCTTTGTGCATAAACATGCTCCATATTGTAGTTAGCTCCATGAGCGCAAGCACACTTATTACACAAGAACAAAAACTAAACTGCTAAAGCATAGTGACAATGAAGGAAATACATTAAGGAAATACGAATGGAAACCTAATCTAATTGGAAATACTACCTTATTGCAAACACAAGAAGAATTATTTATAGTAGGATTTCAACCTACTTCCATTAAAGTAACCTAGGGTAGCCGTGTTCCATCAAAGTGCTTCTAATGACAAGAACTGATTCTAGTATGTAAGCGATGACATACGACCCCAACCAATGTCCTCTAAGTTTTTTTGGATGGTGTAAGAACTTAGAGTCATAAAGAATGACCATTTGTCTAACCTCCAACTTCTTATCTCATTATATTTCTATCATTCCATGCTTTCTTCTTGGCCTTTTCTTGCTTTTGAATCCAACGTGTTATGGCTCGTTGCTCATCCAACTAAATTATATTTTCAATCCCTTCTTCTAAAGCTTGATCATCAACTAGACCTCCAACGCACACAATACACAAAGAAGGTAACATGAATTCTATAGGAAGAATGACTTCTTCTCCAAACACTAATTGAAACGGTGTTTCTTTATTCAATCTCTATAAGTTGTTCCATATGCCCAAAGAAAAATTGACAATTTATTATCCCAATCCTTTCTTCCAACATCAAAACATTTTGTAAACATTTGGCTCAAAATTTTGTTGAAAGCATCAATAGTCCCATTTGCCTAGGGATGGTAAGGTGTAGTATTATGGTGTGCAACCATAAACTCATCTAATAGGATCTAGATTGTTTCATTGAAAAGTGTGTAACCCTATCATTTGGTAAAACTTAAAGGACACCCATACCTTGTAAGAACATTCTCCCATATAAACCTTGTTGTAGTAGTTATTGTATAGTCCTTTATATGTGTTGCTTCATCCCGCCTTGTGGGATAATCTATGTAAGTAATGATAAAGCATGATTTGGTGCTACGTGTGGCTAGTGAAATAGGTCCTACAAAGTCAATAGCCCATTTCTCAAATGGTTCTCGCACTAGTAATAGGTATCGGAAGAATCTCATCTCGTTGTAGTGGTTTTCCTAAATGCCGATAGTGATCACATGCCTGTAGTATGCCTTACAATCTTTATACAATATCTCCCACCATAATCCAAAGCAAGTAGGATCTTTCACGTAGTAGCATCACCTGCATAGTAGCCACCTGCAATACCACCATGAGCCTCCTCCATTATATCTTTGTGCTCATGATCTAAGACACAACGACGTAGTACTTCATCTCTACCTAACTTCAAAGGTCACCACCGATTAACATAAAATGTGTAGTGCATATAGCAAGCTATTTCTTTGTAATGCCTTCATTCCTTCTCGTACCACACTAGTCCATAGAAAGACAAAGCAATGTCTTCTAATTATGATGGTGTGTATTGTAACCTATATAACTATACATCCGGCATGGTCTCTTCAATCATCTCGTGCATCTTCTCCCCGAATTAATTCTAGACAAGTGGTTTGTCCCTTGTTTTACCACAATCGTGAAATCAAATTCTTGAAATAAGAGTACCCATCTATATATGAGCCCTCGTAAGATGGGCTTGTTCACCAAGTACTACAATGCCATGTGATCCGTATAGAATACAAATGGTGTTTCTAGTAGATATTTTCAAAACTTGTGTAATGCGTAGATCATCGATGACAAAGCTTCGTGCTTAGTAGTTGTATAATTCTATTTAGTAGGATTCATCTTCCTACTAGCAAAACAAATAGGATTGTAGACACTAAAATTAGGTCACACTCCCCTTTGGTCCCTCGTCAAATAAACACCATGGGACAAATTCACCTAGCCATGGCCCCCTTCACCTCACTATAATATTAATTTAATTAAATTAATTCATTATCCTCACCATATTTATTATTTAAATATCTTAATTTAGATAATGCCCACATATCCACCTCACCTAGACACCTCATCTAGCCACCTCACCCTAAGACCTATTCTTAGTAAGTTGTCATAACTAACTAAGACTTACCCAAACCCTAAAAATCAATGCCTACATTCCCTCTAACCACATTCTTGCATGCTTAAAGGAAGCTTCAAGTCTAATCTGGTGACTTAACAACACAAGATCCTAGAAAATAAAGGGGATATGAGTAGTTTAGTAAACCTAGAAATCCCACCCTAACTAACGCCAGCTATCCTTAACCGCCACCGATTAAGCCTAACCACCATCGATCACCTTTAATCCCCAAAAAAACCTTAATTGGAAGGTTGGAAAAAGGTTAGCACATTCCTAAGAGATATCACATCTTTGGAGAACAAGATTCAACGAGAACACGCATGTAAGGAAGGAGATCAAGCATTTTCTCTTGCATAGAAATCCATTGTTCACCCAAAGAACCATCCAAAGACTCACCCCAAGAAAGATTTGATCCAATCAGAAAGAAGGAGAGAACATGCGACCCATGCAGGAGCTCTCCAACATTTAGTGATCGGTCAGTAGCAATTGATCAACCTCTTACCAACACCTTCATTACTCACTCACAGACATCTAGAACCAGATTTCAAGTAAGTAGAACAATTTACTCCTCTGGTTCACTTATCTCATCATTGTATTTTCATCCTTTGTTCTCCTAGCCACCCATTGACCTCCTTTAATACTCACCCTCCATATCCCCATTAAAACCTCACCAAATCCCATCCAAATGACTTAATACCTCAGTCTGACCAGCCTAGTCCTTTGTGCAATCATAAGGGAGATCCAAATGTCATTCTCGTGACATTCCCAAAGATTTCACAAAGAACTTGCACCTACTCTCCCCAACCAGCGTTAGTCACCCTTAACCGGAATTGGTCTCTGTATTTACCAATACAACATAGAACATTGACCTACCCACCTATCCCCACATCACCCTTAATCACTTGTGACCTATCTAAGACCTCCGCTGGAGACTGAGAGACCTGAACCATTACTTGACCTTCGGATCTTAATCTAAACTAGCATGTTAGATTAAATATTTCTTATTGTGTGTTAAATGAGATACCTAAATCAATTTAATTACAATAAGATTTACTATATTCCTATCATTAAATTGTTTTAAATAGTGGATCTGATTTGCCACCGTCTAAGAAGTATCACACTTCCCGGATCTAGTATACGCTAGCGCTTCACGCACATATTGTTTAACTTTTATTTGGTGGTCTTGTGTTTCATTTTAAGTAGTTCCTCCCACCAAAAGGAAGCTCTCATGATCGATTGTGGATTTAGAGGTCATACGTGAGCAACAACCTATCATGTAACACCTCGAATCTATTGTTACTTACTCCCGAGCATTCAAGTGTTGATATATGATTTCTTCTATATAAGAAAATGTTCCTTTGGTTTTGGGAAGTCATGCTTGACATGGGTTGTATCCTCTTGCTCTTGAAGATCTTTGGTGAGCCGGAATATGCTTGGACTCTTTTGTTTCTTTCATTCTTGCACTTGGGTTCTCAACCTTTGATTTACGGATGAATTGTGGATTTATCCACCTTTATGACTTAGCCTTGGATCAGTTGCATTGATCCAAGGAATGTTTTAAGTTTATTCGGGATGAACAAAATTTATTGACCTTACGAAAGTTACAAGGTCTCGAATGAGTTTGAATGATCAATCTCAGATTTTAACTCGGGATGATCATGATGAATGGAATTTGGTTCCGGATATCGTAAGATCGGGAAGGCACGGACCTTAAGCCGTGTAAGATGTTTATGTTTTTACCATAAGCTTAATTTATTGATGCCAAATAGACTCATTACAAGAATGTTTTATCCAAAGATGGACTCTAACATTGATCGGGTACTATTTTGGAGACCTAGACTAGATTTGTTAAGGTTAATAATCTTAACCTAAACTATAACCTATTAATTAAAATAATTGCTAATCTAACCGAGCCCTAAACTATAAGCTTAATGCTCCTAAGAGTTAACTACACCTAGCGCTATGGAAGTGAGACTAATGTCTTACCCTATGATCTAAACTATGTTTCTAACCTATCTTAACTAATGATAAGAATGGAGGGGACCTAAGAAGGGTCGCGAGTCATGGCGGTGGTTTCATGGCATTTATGAGGGGGATAAGGTTCAAGGACTTGGAATGCTCTCGTGTTTGGTGGAGGTTGCAAATGGCTAATGTAACACGATGTGGCAAAGATCACCAAGTATGAGAATGTTTGTTTGTTTTATTTTGGCGATCACCAATTTTGGCGGTCGGTGGCAATGGAGAATAGGTGGGAGGATGGAAGTTAATGCAATTAATGAACTTTGGTTCCCGAGCACGGATTGCTTGGGAAGGCATGCAAATGGAATATTGTTTGGTTGTTTGGTTTTCCATGCATTCCATTTTTCGCTCTGTTGAGCACTTGGTTCTTGAACTACTCATCTACTCGTGTTGCATGGCAACTTTGAGAGTTTCTAGCTTCCTTCTCTGTCGGGGAAAGTATATAAGGCATGGAGGTAACAATTATTGTTGTTTAATCTTTTGTGGAAGAAGAAGAGAAGGTGAGAGCTCACTCGAGAGGTCTTCTTCAAATTTTTAAGTGACACTATGTCGGGCATGATAGGCCCTAACTTTTAAAAATCTTGCTTTCCTTTAAATGCTTTCATTAGAACAACTCTGTTCGGATGATTTTTATACAGTTGGCCTGGTTGGTAGAAATGTATTGGTTTTATTCTTTCTTGATGATTTGGGAATCCTTGGTTATACATAGACCATGTTGAATCTGTTTCTTTTGTTTTTCTCACCTTGCTGTGAATACTATATGTGAACCATCTTTTGTAGACGTGTTTTATGTCTCTTTGTTCGATTGAGGTAATGAGTTTCCAAACTATACCATGTTAGATGTTGTGTTGGATGATTTCATGTTTGAAGAATGACACAGAAAGAATTGTTGTGTCTAATTTGGTTGGTTTATTGATCATTGCTTGATCGGATGAGCTCTTTTTATTGTTCGATGACTTTCAGGTGAATATATAGTTGGATTGTGATGAAACTGTAGTTCCTTCTATTGAGCTTGACTGGTTTAGTCGCATGCGTAAGAAATATGTTGAATACAAGCCTGTACCTCTATTGAAAAGGGTCTGGATGGTCAATGATTATGGGTTCTGTATGTGATGAAATATTAGTGAAGCTGTTGTTTTCTTTATGACTTTACTTGGTTAATGGGAACACAGCCTGACCGAGAGAAATCTTGCCTTGAGGAACTCTGTTCCCTAGCAACATGTGGGTAATCCTAGATCTGCATGGATGGAAATTAGGTTTTGTATTTGGAAGGGATGGGATTGTGTTGATGTTGCCTATAGTGACCTTGAAATCTATCATTAGAAATCATCTAGTAGCACTAACTGAGCTATTTGTTTGGTATCCTTGAACACAATAACAAATTATCCACTGTAATGGCTAGAAATAGTTAGTGTTACCTATCGGTAAGTAATGATAGCAGTTACCCTAACTCGTAGTCTAAAATGATTCTAGTCCCTGGTGAAGGGTAGACTGTTTTATTTAGATCGTGGATTGTCACACCGATATTTGAACATATATGTATTTCGTTTATAGCAAACTATGGCTTTTGTTAATGTGCAATGCAAGACCCTAGGAATCTAAGGAGACCTTTTAAACAGTTCTACCAGATTGGAGCTAATGGTAAACTTGGGTGTTGATTTTCTTTCTTTCTCTTCTTGCCTAATTGAATTCAAGATTGATTGTTTATGCATTACTCCTGGAAAGTTGGTACAATTATGAACTTGTTTGGAATGGAGATCCGAATGCCTCTGCTTCTTTCTCGTAAGTTGTAAAGTATATGTTGATATAGGATTTTAGGGAATATGAAAGTATTCTCTCCCTTTCTAAAAATTTATGAATGCTTCCTTCTTTAGAATTTTCTCGTATGCATTCTTCAAAGATGGTTACGAGATGAATAGATTATTAAAGTTACTTCAAGAGAGTGGTAAGCGTTGTATCGGGACAGTAAGTCTCCTTTCCTTATCTTTAGCTATATCATTATCTACTTGTTTGAGTAATTCAGTAATAGTTTATCTACTGGTGCAAAGAGAAAAGTCCCTCCTCTTTAATGGGAGAGGTTCCCTTATTCATGATTTGTTAAACTTGGATATCACGAAAGTGTTTTCTATGAAGATCATCAATTACAAAAGGACTGAGGAAATGAGAGTACGGGAAAGAGCAGAAAGGCAACATGCAGAATTATAGATATCAGAGTAATTCTTTATGTATGCGAAAGTCACAGTGAATTGAAACAAGATCATTTGTATTGAATAAATAAGATGGAATTTAAAGACACAAAGTTCTGTAAATAACATCTGCTTAGAACACAAAGTTTCTTAACATAACACAGATTCATTAATCAAGGACACAAAGTTCCTTCTTGGTTATACAAGATCACCGTGCTTGCAAAGTTGAAGAGTATGCAATCGGTAAGACTAACGAACTTGAGACAAATGATCTTCACAAAGAAAATAAATGAAAGCTTAGGAATAACAGAGATCAGATAGACAAAGAATGGAAAAGTCCTTCTGTATTGATTTCTTTATAATCTATTTACACTTTCAGAAAATATGCCAAGTTCTTCCTCCTTCAAAATGGCGTGGAAAGGCCATTATATAGCTTACAAGTCAGTTACTCTTTGTAACTACTTCTTTTAACTAAAGATTAGTTAAGGATTGCCAATCGCATGATACCTCGACCTATTCTGATGAATCGAGAAAAGAAATAGAAAAGAAGAGAAGAATAAGGAGAAGAAGACGGTGGTCGGTCTTTGAGAGGACCCTTGACTTGAAATTCGCTGCTGAATCTCTTCAATGCCTCGGCTATATCTACGCCACGAGGGTGGCGTGTTAGTCGTAGGCGAGTCAAAATCCCAGACACTTCTCCATCTCTTTATCAAACTCGACATGAGTATGATAATCTTTGTTTGCTTCTTGATGGCAGATTGAAGAGAGCAAATCTCCTTCATTTTCTCCTTGGAGATGGAACTTTCCTTGAATAAGTTATCTTTGACAAAAGCTCGAATTGAGCTTTGATTTCTTGCGAGAAGGGAAGTACGAGAAGTCTCATCTGAAGATGACAGTGTGTATGTCTTTGAAAGCGAGAGATAACCGAGTGTCTTGAAAGCTTCGCCGCCCATACCTTGCTTGTTCTTGATTCTCCCAAAGCCTCCTCAGGACTACGATCTTCCACTCCCGCAGCTGTAGACCCAGGACTTGACAGATTATCCTTTGCATCATCAAAGACTTTACTCGCCAACAAAACGTTCTCATCTGCCTGTCCCATGAGTCGGAGGTCTACTATGCAACTGCTCCAGAGTTTGAGCTCTTTATCAATGATTCCAATAGTAGAGGAGAGCTTCAGTTGCACATTGCTCACCTTTTCGTGGAGTTTGAAAGCTTCATCGATGAAGTTTAATCCAGCAACAAGCATGTCATCCACCAGGGCTTCAATAGCTCTGCCATAGACAGAATACTTGTGCATATCTTTGATACTCTGCACTTCATCTTGGCTTAGAATTACAGGAGGTGGGAGAGTAGTCAATGGGGTAGGGTCCAAAACTTTGTCCTTAGACAAAAGAGACTTGATGAAACCTGTGAGAACTTGGGCCTGTTCTTCCAACTGTTCAATAGTTTGTTGCCCTTTCTCTACCCTCCCAATGACTCTTGTGTATTTGTTTCACGGAGGTTGTGAATTTCACCTTCGAGGGTAGACTCTCCCATTGGGATTCTCGAGAGCTCTAAGTCGGATACCTGCAAGTCTGCTCGATTTATCCGTTGAAGGCACAGCGATCTCGGGAATTGCTGACCTTGAGCATCGGACACTATTCTAGAGGTAGTTACGGCTTTCTTGCGCACGAAGAAGAGTGGTGCCCAACAAGGCTGCGATGACATCAAAATTTGACCACTGAACTCAGAGAGGAAAATTTCCTCTTCCTTTTTATCGACAAAGGTTGCACCATGCAAAAGAGGAAGAGGAATCAGCGGGAGGAGCAAGGGGACCAAGAGAGAGCAGAGAGCTCATGACGCTCAAGGTCTGTGCAGCTGTTGACTCGAGTTGAGAGGTGAGTGGGGCACTTGGGGCAATTGCGGCAGAAGAGTCAACATCACCTGAAAGCTCAGTGCTCTGGATTTCTTTATCTTTATCAGCTGGATCTTCAGGAGCACTTGCAAGAGTTGGTACCTCGCTTCTTTTCTTCACTTTCATTGAGAACAATGATGTTCTCTGGTCCCATAGGCAACTCTGCCTGCTTTCTTTGAGGGTCACTTTCCACAGGCTCCTTCTTAACCTCCTTGAGCTTCTTCTGGTACACTTGAGTGGATGAAGAAGGAGTAGAAGCTGCGAGTCCTTGTATTGATGAGGGGGAGGGGTCTTGGCTGGTGTTTCGACCTTGGAATAGATGCTTCTCTTCTTGGTGTTGAAGCATCCTTAGAAGAGGATTCTCTGAATGCCTCTGAATTCTCGAACCATCTGTCAACCGGACCTTAGTCCACGACTAAGGCTGGAGCAAGGATCTCGGCCGAGATCATCCCTCTCTTTCTGTTCCAATCCGGGTCCTCCGAAGGAGTGTGCTTAACCACATTTTCATACTCATACAGTATAGATCGAGTTGTCATCTGGAGACCTTGGGAACTTGAGTAGAGCCGAGTTCTTGGATCGGTGCGAGGAGACACTGCCTGATGCCTTCTCTGGCCTCAAAAATCATCTGCGATCATCGGCCCGGTAGTCTTACGTATCGCCCCTATGATGGTAGATTATCTTGATGTTCATGTTGATAAACTTCTTCAAGTCAAAGCGAGGTTCTTGGCTTGAAGAAATGAGCAGTGATAGGAACGGGGCTCTCTCATGTTACGAGCATCGAGCTGTTTTACAAGTGTAATTTCCAAGGAGAGATGGGAAAGTGCAAGCCAGAAATCTTCTTATCTCTGCGCAAGTTACATGCGACTTTGTCTAGCACTGCATATTTCTATCAAGGCCATTTTATCATTGCGAGAACATGGGAAGCGGTCTCGAGAGGGTGCCCTCATGGCAGTGAGCTTTGATATAAGAAAATTTCTGAATTGGATGAAATAAGCACCATATTGCGATATTAGAGTTCATAGCTTCATCGAAAATCTCTAGAGTATCACCTTGAGCAATCGACCACGTACATGGTGAAAGCATCATTGACCCTTACGAAATTACGATTCTTTGGTCTCAGGGGTGAAGCTGCGGACGAGTAAGCATATCTTGGATCATCTTTGTGTGCATCGATGTAAGAAAAGCCAAACCATTGCCTTGATCTTTGCCCGGAGTATACATCAGTGCGAAGTCATATAGAACTTCTTCGTTTCTTTGCACATTGGAATAGCTGCTCCGTCAAATTCATGCTTATGATTTCCACCCGATTGATATTTTGCGTTCCTTCGCACACCATGTTGATGAGCGGGCACATCCAGAAGTGAAATTCGTTGGTAGAGGGCAAACCCATAACTTGAGCCAGCAAGATTATGAAGTCTGACAACTCTTCATTGAAATCTGCTCGGAAGAGGGTTTTGGTCGAGACGAGAAGCTCCCTTCTAGGGTTTTAAGCCGAGGACTTCGCCACTCGTGCCTTATATTTATCCTTTGTCTTGGTGAGCAGGGCTGTGCTTGATCCCGGGAAACGACTATGGCATTATCCATCTCTGGAATCCTCAGAGCAGTGCTAATGGTGGTAGCATCCAATTTGGCGATGAGTTCCCCATGTATATTGGTCAATTCGCTCGAAGCGGGGTCGAAGTGAGCTCCGCATGAAAAAGCACGGTATCAGCACACTGTCCTGAGATGGGAAACCTCCAGCAAAAGCCAAACCACTATCGTGAATCATCTGCGCCATTGGTGTAGGGTTTGCATCCGCCATTCTTGCCCAAAAATCACTGAAATCAAGATGATGACGAGCACCGGTTGTCCCCGATATTGCGAGCAGCGAGACTCAAGTGGAGAAATTTGTTCTGTCCTGAAATTTGATCTTCATATTGATAGTCTCAGAGCGCATGACCTAAACTCGGAAAGGAATTACAGGAGGAGGGATACACGCGCAGGTTTTCAAATTGCAAGGGTTCGAGCAAAAGATAGCATGGAAGTAGTGCGAAAAATGCAAAGGGGAAATGCTCGTTATATAGCCGTTTAGGAGAGAGAAAGGTCATAAATGCGCATTTAATACATACCCACCAATTTGAATAAGCATGATATTCGGGTAGAGCGGGAAAAATAAGCACGAATGACACTTGGTACGCTTGGGACATGTGAGACGCGAATGCGCGAAACACGCGGCTCGGCCGATTCGGGTGAAGCAGGGAGAAGACGCACAAATGCATTTTGGGACATTTGGGACGAAAACGCGTGAAGTACGCGGTTCGGGTGTTTCGGCCGAAATTGGAACAAAAGGCCCGTTTGAACTTGGGACATTTGAGACAAAAAGTTCCGGAGTACGCGACTCGGCCGGTTCGGGTGAAAATGGAACAACTTGCACTTTAACTTTGGGATGAAAAGCTCTGAAGTACGCGACTCGGGTGAATCGGCTGAAAATGTTACAATAGGTCCGGAGAAGTTTGGGACATTTGGGACGAAAACGCGTGAAGTACGCGGTTCGGGTGTTTCGGCCGAAATTGGAACAACTCGCACAATAAGTTTTGGGACACTTGGGACGAAAAGTTCCGACGGGCCCGAAAATGGAACAACTTCGGGGATTTCGGCCGATCGGGGAACAGAACGCACTTTTGAAATTGGGACAGTTGGGACAAAAAGTTCCGACAGGCCCGAAAATCACACAAAATGACCCAAAAACACAGATTTTCTCAATTTCACGACTTAGGCACTTCTAGAGAAAAACACTTAAACTCAAAATTTTGAAATTTTTACTTTCATCAGAGCAGGGAATTTTGAGTGGACAACAGCTGGCTCCTTCTGGGGATGACTTGGCATAAATTCAAGGGATGAGACAAGGCAAGAACTTAGACAAACTCAGGAGAAGCAGATCAGTACCTTATCCATTGGGCCACGGAGTCAAAAAGTAGACCAATACAGAGGACAACACACAAAACGAAAAGGAAAGAAAAAAAAAAACACTGTACAGAATATACAAAGGACTCCCTAATCACCTAGGACTTGAACAACTTGAGATACTGCCCACTATAAGGAAGTGGGAGAGAAGAACCATCCATGTAATCAAGATAAAAGGAATTCTCACCAGCAAAGTGTCTGATCTTGAAAGGTCCGAGCCACAGGGAATCAAACTTTCCATGGCTGCCACGAGGTTCATGTCTTTTGTCCCATAACACACACAGTGTCTCAACTTGGAAATCTACGAACCTAGCTTTCTTGTCAAGCAGGACCTTTACCTTCTTTGGTGACAGATATCCTAGCCAACCATCAATCTGTCCTCATTCGGTTTGTGCGGTACATAATTCTCTTGTCAAGCATCTACGAAACTAGTATCTTGATGGCCTTCATTAGTGTGAAAGTGGCGGTTCAACATCCTTTGGCGATTGAGCTTCTACTCCATATACCACTTGAAAAGGAGACATTCCAATAGCTCTCTTTGGTGTAATCATATCGCCCAAAGAGCATCATAGAGCTTCTTGTGCGGTTTCGTTGAGACTCATTGACTAACTTCTTATAATAGTCACCAGATTTTTGTTAGTGGATTTGCTTGCCCATTTCCACTGAGGGTAGTAATCGAAGAGTGAGCCAAAGAAATGCCATACCCATAGTAGAGAAGTCCATTATCTCGGTGAAGAGAAATTCGAGGCATTATCTATTCTACAATCTTGTTAGGTACACCATACCTTACCAAGATGTTCTCTTTGATGAATTGCATACCACTTGAAGTAGTGCTCTTAAGCTGGAATAGCTTCCACCCATTTGGTGAAGTAGTCAGTGGCGTTAGTACATGAGTGTGACCAGCACTAGAAGCGAGGATTAAGTGTACCAATGAAGTCCAAACCCCACTGTTGAAATGGTTCCTCAATCACAACTGGCTTGAGAGGCAAAGAAGCCAATTTAGGTCTTCCCACAAAAGTCTGACAAGCCTCACATTTATCCACCCACTTGGATGCATCTCTGAACAAGGAAGGCCAGTAGTATCCTCCACGGAGTATCTTATGAGCTGTAACCGTTGATGAATAGTGCCCTCCACATGCCTGATCGTGAAAAGCTGAGAGCAACTTTCTCTGTTGTTCCTTGTCCACACACTTCAAAAATCTCCCATCTAAGCCACGCTTGAACAAAGCATTTTCCCATAATACATATTGTGCTGACCTCAATTTAACAGTCCTCTTTTCTTTGGTAGTTAAATGAGAGGGGCATTCCCCATAGGTGAGAAAATGGGCGATGTCAGCATACCATTCGTCAACTGAACTAAGGAACAGAACAGTAGGAAGGTCAACTTTCTCCAGTAATTCATGTTTAGCTCCTTCAGCAATGAGCTCACAAAGACCTTTTCCACGAACCAGCTTGGTCGGCTTAATGTCAATGTCATACTCTTGGACCTTAGCAACCCAGTTCCCTCTCTTGGATCCAAATTCTTGTTGTGTGAGGATTGACTTAACAGTTGTATCCGGGACCAATACCATGGAATGAGAGTTGAGGATGTAAAAGCGAAACTGCTTGACAACTTTAACCACTGCAAAAGCATGTTTCTCCATCATGGTGTATTTCAACTCGTGATCTTTCAGAATATAGCTCATGAACGCGATTGGTAGCTCATGCTCATTAGAGTCTTCTTGAGTTAACACAACAGCCAAGGTATTATCTGTAGCATAGCAATAGATGATGAAATCTTTACTAAAATCAGGACAGGCTAAAACAGGAGTTTTAGCGATAGCTCTCTTGATACCTTCAAAGGATTCCTTTCCTTCAGAAGACCAACCAAATGTTTTCTTCCCTTTCATCATCTGAGAAATATTCAAAGTTAACTCTGTAAAATCAGGGATGAATCTTCTCAAAAAATTGATCTTACCGAAGAAGGAGTGCACGCCCTTTTTACTGGTTGGGAGAGGAATTTGCTGGATGGCTTGAACTCGTTCAGGATCAATCTTAATACCATCCTTGGAAACGATGTGCCCTAATAACTTTCCCTCAGTGACACAAAAGACAGATTTTTTAGGGTTCAGAGAGATCCCATGCTCTCTGCATCTCAGCAGAACTGTCTCTAGGTGATCAAAATGATCCGCTCTTGTCTTGGAAAACACTGTCAGGTCATCAAGGTATATGACAATACACTTTCCTTTTAAGCTTCCAAAAGCCAGATCCATAGCTCTCTGGAAAGTGGCACCAGCATTAATAAGCCCAAAAGGCATTCTCTTGTAGGCAAAGGTACCCCAAGGAGTAGTGAAAGCTGTTTTGTGTTGATCTGATATCAAGCCTCTACGATTATATCAGAAAATCCATCAAGCATAGATAACATTTCAGATCATTCTTTGCTTGCAATACTTGATCCATCATAGGCAAAGGATAATTATCTTTCGAGAGAAGCTTTGATTGGGTTCTGAAATCAACACGAATGCGGATCTCACCATTTTCTTCCTATGAGCACAATATTTGCAATCCATGTTGAATGGTGAATGGGAAAAATAATTTTAGCCTTCAACAACTTCTGTATCTCCTGAAAGATGGTGTCAGCTATTTTGGGGTTGTATTGCCTCTGTTTCTGCTTGAAAGGCTTAATTCCAGGCTTAAGAGGAATAGAGTGCTGCATATCTTTTGGTTTGAAAGCTTTCAAATCTTCATAAGAGTAAGCGAGAACATCCTTATACCTCTTTAAAAGATCAATTGCTTTCTTCCTCTCATCTGTTGTGCAACATTTTCCAATGTTCACGAGCTTAGGGTCAGTAGAACTCCCAATATCAATCTTATCATACTCAGCTGATTGCTGAGGTCCAGTAGAAGCTTTAGATTTCACATACCTGTCATGTTTATCAAATAATTCCTCCAAACTCACCAAACCTTTAGGAATCTTGTTTCCTTTGAGATTGATGCATCCATCTTGATCTGTTTCTTCCCCTTGGGTACTGCTTGGTCAAAGGGCACACTCTCACGAGGTAGGTTGTCACTTCCCTCAAAATACAGTTGTTCGAAATTACCCTTGAGTTCCAGGAAGGAAAGCAAATGTTGATCATCATTGAAAACTTGCCAGTTATTGGTATTGTCAGGTACACTAGGCCGATGGACCATCTCAATGGTGAACTTATCCTGAGAGAAGTCAGGATGAGGAATCAGTAGTGACCCTGAGACTGCTAGTGAATCAGCCCTGCTGTTCTTCTCCCTAGGTATTGCCTCAATGGAGAAAGCATCAAGGAATTCAATGGAATCCCAAACCTGATTCCGGTAATGTTTCAGCCTCCCATTTTTCACTTGGAAAAGGCTTCTCACTTGCTTTACAATCAGTTCTGCATCACCACGTGCCAGAAGGTTCTTCACACCTTGTTCTTTGGCCACTTGCAGTCCAAGAATGAGAGCCTCATACTCTCTTTGTATTATTAGTATTCTCGAAGCTGCAACTTAAATGAAAAGGATGTAGGCATCCTTCGGGGTGACACTAGAGGACACCGGCTCGAGAACCGGTGAGAACAACTTCCATCAAATTCTAAAATCCAAATACCATTAGGATCTTTAGGTGACATTCTGGGAAGTTGGATTTCATCAGGGGACATAATCATGTAATTGCCATGACCCATATCCTCATAGAGTATTTGTGCTCTAGGATCATCTGTTTTCTGCACAATATACTCAGACTGCTTCTCGGGCAACAACTTCTTCATTTGTCCATTAATAGGTATGAGTGCATGCGACCAGTCCATTTGGATTTCCCCACCCACATCTTTGCAGAAGTTCCTACTTAGCAACATCCCGTATGAAGGAGGGATATCTGCTACTAAGATGGTAGCCAACACTTTCTTTTCAGGCAAGGCAGCAAAAGCCACTTGTGCATCTTTAATTCTCCCGACCAGGGGCACTTCTTTACTCTCCATGGAGTAACAAGATCCATAAGTGCGTGTGAGGGTCAGGCCTAAAGCATGAGCTACTTTAGCAGGCATACGTTATCTGAGGCTCCTGAGTCAATGACACAATTACTGAGCCTATGACCAGCTATAAGAAGTGTTACATAAAATGGTTTAATTTTGTCACCAGGCGAGGTGACAGCAGCTACCAGACTAGGCTGTGGTGCAGAAGGAGGAGTAGGTAAAAGGCCTTTAGAAGTGGTTTTGGAGTGGGAATTAACAAATTGAATCATTTTGGCAAAAGCTTTGGGATGAGTTTGATAATACTCAGCCTCTGAAATTTGAACCTTAGTCTTTTTAGATGATCGATAATATCAAAAGACCCAGAAGTGGACGGGCCATCATCATTTGAAATTCTAGGCTTATCAACTTTAGGAGAAAAAGAAGGAACTTTGCTAGTAGGATTAACAGGACTCACCTTTGGTGTAGATGAAGTAGGGATAGGAGATCCTCTTTTTGCAATTACAGGAATAGTTGCCGACTGCTCCTTAGATTTCTTTATGGGCTGTGTCACCTTCTCCCTCTGATGTGTCTGCTCTCGAGTCATGACAGCAAATGATTCGCTATTCATGTCTGCTACCACTTCATCATAATCATCTCCATCATCAATGCCCTCAGTGGTAAAGAAATTAACCCGAGATCCCTCAAGTTCCTCTGCCTCATCATCAAATTCCTCCACATACTCCTCGCAAGCTTCATTATCCTCATCATCATCTGGCTCTTCAACCTCACAGGTTGCATTCACAGGAACTTTAACAGGAGGTCCTTCAAGTGCTAGTCTTGTTTGAGAAGGAGGTAAATGATTTATGGGCTAAAAATTCCTTCTTGGAACATCTGCATAAAGGGCATCTTTGAGCCAATTGTTTCTTTATAGCAATAAGATCATTCGCAAGCTTTTGAACTAATGGATCAGTATTAGGTCCAGGAGTGGAGGAGGAGGAAGCAACAGACTTAGATTTGGAAGGGTCTCTCCTCAACTTCCCTGACATGATCAGATCATCCTCGACACTAACAGCAAGAGTTTGATCCTCCACCAATGTTGCGAGATTAGCCCTTCTCAGTGCATAACTGACTTCAGATGATTGGGCATTTAAGAAGAAACATTTTCGGATTTGATCAACAGGTCGAGTATTTATAGGAATTTTGTTGATCAGTCTGTTGAATCGGGCCACAAATTCTCTCATGGGTTCTGATGAATCTTTCTTTATCTGAGAAATTTGGGCAAGCAAGGCATGCACATCTTCTGCTGGCTTGAAACGGTTTTCGAACTGATTTCTCATTGTGTCCCAGTCGATAATAGCGCCAGCCGGAAGGTGGTAGAACCAATCAGCAGCATTATCTTGTAACGTCTCAACGAACAGTCTCACGGAGACGTCTTCATGCTCAACTCCCAGGACTCCACATGCAACAATGAAGGCCGCGATGTGTTCATCAGGATGCACTTTGCCATCGCCTTTGAACTTAGGAAAGTTCTTTCGGTTACCTCTGGGTAACTCATGCAAAGGCTGAGGAAGGGCAAGGGGCCCGACACGATGACCCCATGGTAATGGCGCCGCCATTCTTGGAAAAACGGCTTGGAGAGGAGGCTGCATGACACAGCGAGAATCAAAGCTCGAAGATTAGGGCTAGCTGGCTCTGAAGGAATACCACCCGTAGGACTTCTATCTTGAACAGGTGGAGTGCTTGTCGAACGAGTCCTTCTATTTCTTGTTGAAGGAAAAGGAAAACCCTGCTGCTCCAAAATCTGGGCCCGAGAATCTTGATACCAAGGGTCCTTCTCCCTCGAGTAAAGCGCGGAGTCGCAGGATCAAAAGATGATCAAAAATACTTAGAAGCTGGAATATGATTTTCCCAGTGAGTCACCAAAAAGCTGTTGGTCGTCGGATAGGACTTTACGAAGAGCAAGCATCGGGGGACAAGAAGTCCCTCCTCTTTAATGGGAGAGGTTCCCTTATTCAGAAACGAACTTATTTACAAATGTACAAAACATGATTTGTTGGTTAAACTTGGATATCACGAAAGTGTTTTCTATGAAGATCATCAATTACAAAAGGGTGAGGAAATGAGAGTACGGGAAAAAAGCGAGAAAGGCAACATGCGAGAATTATAGATATCAGAGTAATTCTTTATGTATGCGAAAGTCACAGTGAATTGAAACAAGATCATTTGTATTGAATAAATAAGATGGAATTTAAAGACACAAAGTTATGTAAATAACATCTGCTTAGAACACAAAGTTTCTTAACATAACATGATTCATTAATCAAGGACACAAAGTTCCTTCTTGGTTATACAAGATCACCGTGCTTGCAAAGTTGAAGAGTATGCACGATCGGTAAGACTAACGAACTTGAGACAAATGATCTTCACAAAGAAAATAAATGAAAGCTTAGGAATAACGAGAGATCGAGATAGACAAAGAATGGAAAAGTCATACATATTGATTTCTTTATAATCTATTTACACTTTTTAGGAAAATATGCCAAGTTCTTCCTCCTTCAAAATGGCGTGGAAAGGCCATTATATAGCTTCTACAAGTCAGTTACTCTTTGTAACTACTTCTTTTAACTAAAGATTAGTTAAGGATTGCCGATCATGATACCTCGACCTATTACTGATGAATCCGAGAAAAAGAAATAGAAAAGAAGAGAAGAATAAGGAGAAGAAGACGGTGGGTGGTCACTTTGAGAGGACCCCGACTTCAGAATTCGCTGCTGAATCTCTTCAACGCCTCGGCTATATCTGCGCCACGAGGGTGGCGTGTTAGTCGAATGAGTCAAAATCCCAGACACTTCTCCATCTCTTTATCAAACTCGACATGAGTATGATAATCTTTGTTTGCTTCTTCGATGGCAGATTGAAGAGAGCAAATCTCCTTCATTTTCTCCTTGGAGATGGAACTTTCCTTGAATAAGTTATCTTTGACAAAAGCTACGAATTGAGCTTTGATTTCTTGCGAGAAGGGAAGTACGAGAAGTCTCATCACGAAGATGACGGTGTATGTCTTTGAAAGCGAGATAACCAGTGTCTTGAAAGCTTCGCCCATACGCTTGTTGTTCTTGATTCTCCCAAAGCCTCCTCGGGACTCGATCTTCCACTCCCTTGCTGTAGACCCGGGACTTGACAGTTATCCTTTGCATCATCAAAGACTTTACTCGCCAAAAAAATGTTCTCATCTGCTGTCCCATGAGTCGGAGGTCTCTGTATCTGCTGCTCGAGTTTGAGCTCTTTATCAATGATATTGATAGTAGAGGAGAGCTTCAGTTGCACATTGCTCACCTTTTCGTGGAGTTTGAAAGCTTCATCGATGAAGTTTAATCCAGCAACAAGCATGTCATCCACCAGGGCTTCAATAGCTCTGCCATAGACAGAATACTTGTGCATATCTTTGATACTCTGCACTTCATCTTGGCTTAGAATTACAGGAGGTGGGAGAGTAGTCAATGGGGTAGGGTCCAAAACTTTGTCCTTAGACAAAAGAGACTTGATGAAACCTGTGAGAACTTGGGCCTGTTCTTCCAACTGTTCAATAGTTTGTTGCCCTTTCTCTACCCTCCCAATGACTCTTGTGATTGTTTCCTGGAGGTTGTGAATTTCACCTTCAGGGGTAGACTCTCCCATTGGGATTCTCGAGAGCTCTAAGTCAGATACCTACAAGTCCTGCTCTGATTTATCCGTTGAAGGCCTGGCAATCTCCAGGAATTGTTGACCTTGAGCATCAGACACTATTCTAGAGGTAGTTCTGGCTTTCTTGGCACGAGAAGGAGTGGTGCCCAACAAGGCTGCGATAGCATCAAAATTTGACCCTGAACTCCGAGAGGAAAATTTCCTCTTCCTTTTGTCAACCAAAGGTTGCACCCATGCAAAAGAGGAAGAGGAATCAGCAGGAGGAGCAAGGGGACCAAGAGACAGAGAGCTCATGATGCTCAAGGTCTGCGCAGCTGTTGACTCGAGTTGAGAGGTGAGTGGGGCACTTGGGGCAATTGCGGCAGAAGAGTCAACATCACCTGAAAGCTCAGTGCTCTGGATTTCTTTATCTTTATCAGCTGGATCTTCAGGAGCACTTGCAAGAGTTGGTACTTCACTTTCTTCACTTTCACTGAGAACAATGATGTTCTCTGGTCCCATAGGAAACTCTGCTGCTTTCTTTGAGGGTCACTTTCCACAGGCTCCTTCTTAACCTCCTTGAGCTTCTTCTGGTACACTTGAGTGGATGAAGAAGGAGTAGAAGCTGCAGGTCCTTGTATTGATGAGGCAGGAGGGGTCTTCACTGGTGTTTCTGACCTTGGAATAGATGCTTCTCTTCTTGGTGTTGAAGCATCCTTAGAAGAGGATTCTCCTGAATGCCTCCTGAATTCTCGAACCATCCTGTCAAACCAGACCTTAGTCCTGACTAAGACTGGAGCAAGGATCTCAGCCAGATCATCCCTCTCTTTCCTGTTCCAATCCAGGTCCTCCAAAGGAGTGTGCTTAACCACATTTTCATACTCATACGAGTATAGATCGAGTTGTCATCTGGAGACCTTGGGGAACTTGTCTGAGGACCGAGTTCTTGGATCGGTGCAGGGAGAACCTGCCAATGTCTTCTCTCTGGCCTCAAAATCATCTGAGTCGGCCCGGTAGTCTTACGTATCGCCCTATGATGGTAGATTATCTTGATGTTCTGTTTGATAAACTTCTTCAAGTCAAAGCGAGTTCTTGGCTTGAAGAAATGAGCGATGATAGAGTGCACGGGGCTCTCTCTCATGTTACGAGCATCGATTTGTTTTGCAAGTGTAAGTTTCCCGGAGAGATGGGAAAGTGCAAGCGAGAAATCTTCTTATCTCTGCAGAGTTACGTGTGACTTGTCTAGTTACTGCATATTTCTATCAAGGCCATTTTATCATTTGCGAGAACATGGGAAGTCTCGAGAGGGTGCCTCTCATGGCAGTGACTTTGATATAAGAGAATTTCTGAATTGGATGAAGTAAGCACCGTAGTGCGATATTAGAGTCATAGCTTCATCACGAAAATCTCTAGCGTAGTATCACCTTGAGCAATCGACCATGTACATGGTGAAAGCATCATTGACCCTTACGAAATTACGATTCTTTGGTCTCAGGAGGTGAGCTGCGAGCGTGGCATATCTTGGATCATCTTTGTGTGCATCGATATAAGAAAAGCCAAACCATTGCCTTGATTTGCCGAGGTATACATCAGGTACGAAGTCATATAGAACTTCTTCGTTTGCTGCACATTGGACAGCTGCTCCGTCAAATTCATGCTTATGATTTCCACCCAATTGATATTTTGCGTTCCTTCGCACACCATGCTGATGAGCGGGCACATCCAGAAGTGAAATTCGTTGGTAGAGGGCAAACCCATAACCCGAGCCAGCAAGATTATGAAGTCTGACAACTCTTCATTGAAATCTGCTCGGAAGAGGGTTTTGGTCGGACGAGAAGCTCCTTCTAGGGTTTTAAGCGAGGACTTCGCCACTCGTGCCTTATATTTGTCACTTTGTCTTGGTGAGCGGGGACTGTGCTTGATCCCGGGAAATGACTATGGCATTATCCATCTCTGGAATCCTCAAAGCAGTGCTAATGGTGGCAAGCATCAATTTGGCGATGAGTTCCCCATGTATATTGGTCAATTCGCTCGAAGCGGGGTCGAAGTGAGCTCCGCATGAAAGCACGGTATCAGCACACTGTACTGAGATTGGGAAACCTCCAGCAAAAGCCAAACCACTATCGTGAATCATCTGCGCCATTGGTGTAGGGTTTGCGTCCGCCATTCTTGCCCAAAAATCACTGAAATCAAGATGACGAGCTTCGCTGTCCCCAATATTGCGAACGGCAGACTCAAGTGGAGAAATTTGTTCCTGTCCCTGAAATTTGATCTTCATATTGATAGTCTCAGAGCCGCAACCTAAACTCGGAAAGGAATTACAGAGGGAGGGGATACACGCGCAGGTTTTCAAATTGCAAGGGTTCGAGCAAAAGATAGCATGGAAGTAGTGCGAAAAATGCAAAGGGGAAATGCTCGTTATATAGCCGTTTAGGAGAGAGAAAGGTCATAAATGCGCATTTAATACATACCCACCAATTTGAATAAGCATGATATTCGGGTAGAGCGGGAAAAATAAGCACGAATGACACTTGGTATGCTTGGGACATGTGAGACGCGAATGCGTGAAACACTGTGGCTCGGCAGGTCGGGTGAAGCAGGGAGAAACGCACAAATGCATTTTGGGACATTTGGGACGAAAACGCGCGAAGTACGTGGTTCGGGTGTTTCGGCCGAAATTGGAACAAAAGGCCCGTTTGAACTTGGGACATTTGAGACAAAAAGTTCCGGAGTACGCGACTCGGCCGGTTCGGGTGAAAATGGAACAACTTGCACTTTAACTTTGGGACGAAAAGCTCTAAAGTACGCGACTCGGGAAAATCAGCCGAAAATGTTACAATAGGTCCGGAGAAGTTTGGGACATTTGGGACCAAACGCGTGAAGTACGCGGTTCAGTGTATCGGCGAAATTGGAACAACTCGCACAATAAGTTTGGGACACTTGGGACGAAAAGTTCTGACGGGCGAAAAATAGAACAACTTCGGGATTTCGGCCGATCGGGAACAGTAACGCATTTTGAAATTGGACGGTTGGGACAAAAAGTTTCGGCCGAAAATCACACAAAATGACCCAGCACATGATTTTCCCAATTTCACGACTTAGGAATCTCTTGGTTATATGCATTGGTAAGATTTCATTTCTTTAATAGGTAATTACATTAAGATTGATATGGCCTTGGTTTCCGGATGGCTAGGTATTTATGATTCATTTTGTTTCTTCTTATTCTCTTGTGTATGATGAATCACCCGAAAGGATTTAAGTTCAAATGGCAACTATAATATGAGTTATGTTTAAAGTCATATCGAGTGGTAGAAAGATAATTAGCATGATTCATGTTATGGATTTGATGAAATGATTTCATTTAAACAGTTGTTTAATGGAAACAATTGGTGGAATGCAATTGTTTTAAGAATTAGTGCTTATCATGGTCAGTTCACCGAACCCGAATTCCGTGCTAGCAATTTTTGCAGATGGTCATCGTAAGTGGTAAAGGCACGCAAATCTGATATGATACTCAGATTTTTTAATCTGATTTTTATGATGAATTCCAACTTGATTTCTCTAATTTACTATAGGAAGAAAGTTATTCTTTTCGTTGTTGAGTATTGTATCAAATATGCCGAAGTGCATAAGTTGTAATTGTATGGCTTGGAAATAAATGAAAAGGGAAATTGTTACTTATGTGGCTGCATTTTTATTTGTTGAATTGAACTTCTTATGTCGGAATGAATGAGAGTGCATTTTTATTATTATGCCATGGGAGCTAGTTGGATTCCCTAAGTAAGCCTTGTAAAAATTATGTGACTGAATACTTCATGAATGAATAGTAAATTCCTTTATATTATGAATAAGGCTAAATTGGAAATTAGTCCACTACCTTTTTGGGAAGTTAAGGTTAAACTACACCTTGATATGTAGCTATAACAGGAAGAGTAATCTATTACTCCCTAACAATGATGGAAGTCAAGACAACGTAATTGATGGTTTTAAATCACCATGTCTTAATAACAATAAGTAAGATATATCTCGGTCTCACGGGGTTGATATAAACCCTTACATGTTTAGTTAGTTTCTTTAAGAGAGGACTTAGGGCTATTGCCCTATTATGAGGAAATAAGATTATTGGAACCGATGGACACCATGATGAGGTCATAAATCTTATTAAACTTCTCTCTGTGAAAATTGATCTTAATTACATAAGGCAACTCAAAGGGTAAGCAATTTTGGGTGGGAAAAGGACTATTAGTTAGGAGGGCCTTTAATTCAAATTCAACTCAAGTAACCTTTTGAAGTTATGTAAATCTTTCGAGGTAGTTTTGTAGGATGTTGACACATGTCAACTGTAGGGTTGTACCTTCAAGAAGATTAGGATCTTCTCGAGGATACAACAATGCAGGTGACATATGGCAACACCCTTTTGCATTGATCATTAAGATTTACACCTAAACTCGAACAAGATTTTCCTTTGGGACGGAGTTAGGACATAAACATGTTATGAGGCTGCCCTTTGAGACTCAAGGTACCTTGACACATGGGGTTAACAGTGGTTGACCCAGTATGTCAGCTTACCCCTAGTCTTCAAGAGCATCCTTATAACGTGTGTTATGATATTAACCCATTCCTGAGTGAAAACTTGGGACAGGGGAGGTTTGCTTAAGTCAAAGTATAAGACATTTATATTTAACATTGGAGTGGGGTGAAGGACATATTCTAGATTGATGAGTATGCCGTCAAGGAATATGAGACATGAACAATATGTTTTAAATATTTTCCAAAGTATCGCAAGCTGCGATTGCATTGTCCTATGTCACCTAGTCTAAGGGATGATGATGCATAATGGTAACAATTATTGGATAGTTTCCTTGGATAGAGCATTTTGAATTCCCATTAGGGAAGAGAACAACAAGAGTGAAGATGAAAACGCCAACTCTATGATACACATGAATAGATCTATTAGTTCACCGAGTCATGGAATGAATAGATCGGTAGTACAAGTCATTACTGATTGCATATGGTTATCTATTATAAGAATGATTGTTATGATTTGTGAGTTCTAAATTATGTATTTAAAACTAATAAACACTTTTAAAAAAAAAAAAAATCTTGTTCTAATGTTCTAAAATGAGGATGTTACATCTTGGTATCGTAGAGTGAAGGTTATAGCTCTTGGACCTATTGTGTTCATAATCGATAAAAACCTAAATTTTCTTATAACAGAAAATGGTTAGAATAAGGGGGAATGTTGCAAATAATGCTCCACCAAGAGGAAGGGGGTAGCAACAACCCAAAACTTGATGAGATCCTTGCTACCCTATTGGACACAAGAGATCGTTTGGCTGTACTTGAACAGCAAGTAATGGGAAATGAAGAGGATGATGAAGTGGTGACAACAATCAACTACCTCGAGGATAACCCGATATGGGTGTTGGTAATAACACTGAAATGTACCCATCCAACCGAAAATAAAAAGGCCAAAGTTAGCGGTGGAACTCACTAATGATATAAAAAGGATAAGTCCACCTAAATATTATGGCACCACATTAGGAGATGGAGCTGAGAACTGGCTCATCGAGATGGAGAAGTACTTTGCAATAAGAAACTTCTCGAGGAAACCAAAGCTATTTGGGGAGCCTATCAACTTTCCCACGAAGCATCTTCATGGTGGGATAGCCGTAAAGTTGAGCTAAATATTGATGAGACCAATATCACTTGGGATCAATTTAAAGGCTATTTTAGGCAACGTTGGCTGCCACAACTTTTCTATGATCGAAAATGATAGAATTACGTAACTTAGTTCAAGGAAAGATAAGCGTAATTGAATACTGGGAGCGGTTTACAAAACTCCTCAAGTATGTACCACAGTATCAAACTGACGAGAAGTTTAGAATATGAAAATTCATCATGGGACTAAATCCCGTGATAGGAGGAGAGGTCGATGTTCACACCCCCAACCACTATGGAAGGGGTTGTTGAAAAATCCATAAGGCAAGAACATAAATTAAAGGCTATTTCTACTCATAAAGAGGAAGTGTGGAAGAAGATTGCAAACCCTTCTTCAATTTCACTTACACCCAAGAAGGGGCCATGGAAAAAGTTTGGAAATAGAAGTAAGTTTCAGTGGATAATAATAAGAAAACGACAAACGAAATAAGCCTCCTGGAAATGTAAGGGATAGTTTTTCCAAGAATTATGACAATGGGCGAAGCCCTATGGAGGACAACGTGATAATTTTAAGGCTGGAAGTAATTTTGAACCTAAAAAGGGACATGTAGGAGGCTACTATAATTGTGGCAAAGACCACTATGCAAATTAGTGCCCTTTGAAGAAGGATGATCGTAATCAGCAGCATAAGATACATCTTTGAGAAAGAGCAGCACAAGCAAGTGAAAAGAAAGTGACACCTATAGAAGTTCTAGGTAAGTTATTTGGCATACTGTCACTATTCTTTTTGATACAGGAGATACTTTGAATGTTTTATTTCTAGTAAAATCACTTCTAAACTTCAAAGAAAAGTTGGAAAAATGGATAAATCTTGGGTATAGAGTATGGTAATAACTCTGTTCATACTGGTAAGTATGTGTCTTTTTGGGGAAGTCCTTGACTTACCTAACTTTTCCATGGAAGTTGACCTCTATGTTTTACCTTTGGGATCCTATGACGTTGTCATCGGCATCAATTGGTTAGCTGACCATAAAGCAAAAGTAGACTTCTTTGAAAAGAATATAAGATGTTTAGATGATCGTCTGAAAAATCACAGAGATTCAAGGTGTGAACGGGAAATTTTAGTTAGGAAGCGTCACTATATTTATAAAACTTAAAAAGGCTAAGATAAAGGATGTACCTATATTCAATAAAGATATCTAAATTTTCATAAGAAGATAGTGATTCCATGAAACAATACCCACTGTTGCAAAGTTTCAAGGATGTATTTCCGAAGGAATTACCAGGTTTACCACCGAAAAGGGAATTTGACTTCACCATTGAAATCAAACTAGGGACGGAACCTATTTCTAAAACACCTTATCAGATGACTACTACAGAGTTAGTCGAGATTAAGGCACAATTGCAAGAACTTTTTCTAAGGGTTTGATTAGACCAAGTGTTTCACCTTGGGGAGCACTAGTAATATTTGTGAAAAAGAAAGGTGGAACACTTAGAATGTGTATTGATTATTAGATGTTAAACAAAGCAACAATTAAGAATAGATACCCACCCCAAGAATTGTGATCTATTTGATCGATGCGTGGAGCAGCGGTTTATTCCAAGATATATCTTCAATATGGGTACCATCAATTAAGAATTAAGAAGAAGATATTCATAAAACAACTTTCCGAACCAAGTATGGACATTATGAATTCATGGTTCTACCCTTTAGATTAACTAATGCACCCGCAACTTTTATGAACTTAATGAATAATATCATTCAAGAATATTTGGACAAATTTGTGCTTGTATTCTTGGACGATATTCTCATATATTCTAAAAGTGTTGAAGAGCACAATGAGCATTTGAAGATAGTTTTGGAAATTTTGAGAAAAAGAAAGTTATACGGTAAGTTATCCAAATGTTCTTTCTTTGATACTAAAGTTCACTATTTGGGTCATGTCATTAGTAAAGAAGGAATTACAGTGAGATTCTTCAAAAATAGTGGTAATAACCGAGTGGCTGCACCAAAGAATGTACACAAAGTAAGAAGCTTCATTGGCCTTCTTTAGTTATTATAGAAAATTTGTTAAGGATTTTTCTAAAGTGGTTGCACCGATAACTTCATTACTGTAAGAAGGATAGGAAATCTATTTGGAATGATAAGTGTGAAATGATTTTAAAGGTTTGAAAATTCAGTTGACTTCAACACCTATATTAGCTGTACTGGACCCTAATGGAGACTTTAATGTTGTAATGGATGCTTGGGGAAGGCCTTGGAGGTGTTTTTTTGTTACAAAATAATCAAGTCATAGCTTATGAAAGTAGAAAACTTAAGTTACATGAGCTGAATTATGCCCCTCATGATTTAGAGCTTTGCAATTGTTCATGCACTTCAAGTTTGAGACACTATTTACTTGGGAAACCTTTCGAGTTGAAAACTCGATCATTTAGGGCTGAAATATATTTTCACTCATTTAATCTAAATGCAAGACAAGTGAAGGTGGTTAGAGTTTTTGTCTCAATATGATTTTGATATTAGCTACATCAAAGTAAAAGAGAATAGAGTAGCATATGCTCTAATTCGTAGGAAGCACATTTCTACTCTTATAACATTAAGAACTCAATTTAAAGATGAAGTAAAAAGTGCCTCGAATCTGATATATACTTTCAGCAAGTAAAAGCAACACTTGCTATATAACCAAAAGATGAAAGGTATAAATGTTTTCATTTTGATAATGAAGGAATCTTATGTTATGAAACAAAGTATATGTACCTTTTCTAAATGATTTGAGAAAGAAATTGTTAGTTGAATTTCATAATTCACCCTTTTCTGGACACTTGGGTATTACTAAAATGCTTGCTGATCTAAAACATCAATACTTTTGGAAAGGAATGAAAAAGGATGTTATTGATTTTGTGACTCATTGTTTGGAATGTCAATGGGTTAAGGCAGAACATATGCACCTCCTCCGGTCTATTATATCCCCATAGCATACCTATGCAATATAAATAGCAAGTAATAAGCATGGACTTTGTACAAGGGCTGCCTATGTTGAGAAATAAACATGATGTTATCTTGGTAGTTGTAGACAAACTAACAAAGGTAGCTCATTTCATCGCTGGAAATCTAAAGGATGATTCTCCAGTGTTAGCCAAAAGATTTGTACATGAAATTTTCAGGTTACATGGAGTACCAAAATTGATTATATCTGACAGGGATCCTAGAATGACATCAAGATTTTGGCAAACGCTTAATACAACTCTTGGAACTAAACTAAACTTCAGTTCTACATATCATCCAGAAACGGATGGAAAAACTGAGAGAGTAAATCAAGTGTTGGAAGATATGTTATGAATGTATTGCATGGATCAATAGTATAAATGGGAAGAGTATCTCCCATTAGTTGAGTTTGCATACAACAACACATATCACTCTTCTCTTAAAATGGCACCTTTTGAGGCACTTTATGGAAGAAAGTGCAGTAACCCTGTTAGTTGGGACAATATTGAGGATAGAGTGGTAATTGGGCCAGAAATCCTCACTGAAATGGAACAACAAGTTAAAATGATTCGTGAACGATTGAAAGAAGCAGAGCAGATAGAAGAGCTATGCTGACCTAAAGCGGGTTGATCGAAAGTTTGAACTTGGTGAAAAGGTTTTTCTTCATGTTAAACCCAGAAAGAGTTCTATAACTTTTGGCAGGCTGCCAAGTTGTCACCTTGTTATGAGGGACCTTTTGAAATTGTCAAAATAATCAATCCTGTAGCTTATCGATTAGCATTACCACCTACTTTGTCTCGCATGCATGATGTTTTCCATATTTCTTTGCTTAAGAAATACGTTTCAGACTTGTCACATGTTTTAAATTGGAATTCCTTGCAGTCAAGACCCAGGAATAATCATGGTTAAACCCACACGAGTGTTGGAAACTCACCAATTGCATTTGAGAAATCGTGAAATACGGCAATGTAAGGTCCAGTGGGACTAGTTTAACGAAGAAAGTGCAACTTGGGAAAATATGGAAGAGATGAAAATTTCTTTTCCCTTTCTTTTTGAATAGAATGGAATCATTGACTGAAAAAATTTTTTATCATGAATTTATCTTATTCATGTCTTTATGTAAGCAAACTTTGGGGCAAACATTATCGGGTTGAAAAATTGCACCATGCTATTGACTTTCTGAAATTATTCATGTTGCAAATAGTATTTTGATTTGTGAACAATGAATTGATTGACCAAGGTAAATCAAAGGATGTAATCATTGGGATGATGAATCTTTTAGGAGGGAAGCATGTAACACCCCAAACTGTTGTTACTTTCTCTTGAGCATTCAAGTGTTGATATATGATTTCTTCTGTATAAGGACATGTTCCTTTGGTTTTGGGAAGTCATGCTTGATATGGGTTGTATCCTCTTTGCTCTTGAAGATCTTTGACTGAGCCGAAATATGCTTGGACTCTTTTGTTTCTTTCATTCTTGCATTTGAGTTCTCAACCTGATTTCTGGATGAATTGTGGATTTATCCACCTTTATGACTCAGCCTTGGATCAGTTACATTGATCCAAGGAATGTTTTAAGTTTATTCAGGATGAACAAAATTTATTGACCTTACGAAAGTTACAAGGTCTGAATGAGTTTGAATGATCAATCTCGGAGTTTAACTCAGGATGATCATGATAAATGGAATTTGGTTCCAGATATCGTAACATCAAGAAGGCCTGGACCTTAAGCCAAGTAAGATGTTTATGTTTATACCGTAAGATTAATTTATTGATGCCAAATAGACTCATTACAAGAATGTTTTATCCAAAGATGGACTCTAACATTGATTGGTCCTATTTTGGAGACCTAGACTAGATTTGTTAAGGTTAATAATCTTAACCTAAACTATAACCTATTGATTAAAATAATTGCTAATCTAACCTAGCCCTAAACTATAAGCTCAATGCTCCTAAGAGTTAACTACACCTAGCGCTATGGAAGTGAGACTAATGTCTTACCCTATGATCTAACCTATGTTTCTAACCTATCTTAACTAATGATAAGAATGGAGGGGGACCTAAGAAGGGTCGCGAGTCATGGGCGGTGGTTTCCATGGCATTTATGAGGGGGATAAGGTTGAAGGACTTGGAATGCTGTCAGGTTTGGCGGAGGTTGCAAATGGCTAATGTAACCTGACGTGGTAGTATCACCAAGTATGGGAATGTTTGTTTGTTTTCTTTTGGCGATCACCAATTTTGGCAAGGTCGGTTGCAATGGAAAATAGGTGGGAGGATGTAAGTAAATGCAATTAATGAACTTTGGTTTCCGAGTGTGGATTGCTTGGGAAGGCATGCAAATGGAATATTGTTTGGTTTTTGGTTTTCCATGCATTCCGCTTTTTTTTCGCTTGAGCACCGGTTCTTTGAACAAGTCGTCTACTCTGTGTTGCATGGAAAATTTGAGAGTTTCTAGTTTCCTTCTCTCTGTCGGGAAAGTATTTAAGCCATGGAGGTAACAATTATTGTTGTTTAATCTTTTGTGGAAGAAGAAGAGAAGGTGCGAGCTCACTCAGAGGTCTTCTTCGAATTTTTAAGCGACACTATCGGGCATGATACGCCCTAAATTTTAAAAATCTTGCTTTCCTTTAAATGCTTTCATTAGAACAAATCTGTTTCAGATGATTTTTGTACAATGGTTTGGCTTATGAATTCAACGGTAGCAATGTATTGGTTTTCTTCTTTCTTGATGATTTGGGAATCCTTGGTTATACGTAGACCATGTTGAATCTATTTTTGTTTTTCTCACCTTCATTTGTGAATACTATATGTGAACCATCTTCTCGTAGACGTGTTTTATGTCTCTTTCTTGACTCAAGTAATGAGTTTCCAAACCTGGTACCATGTTAGACATGTGTTGGATGATTTCATGTTTGAAGAATGACACTAAAGAATTTGTGTGTCTAATTTTGTTGGTTTATTGATCATTTGGTAGTCGTATGAGCTCTTTTATTGCTTGACAGCTTCAGGTGAATATATAGTTGGATTGTGATGAAACTATAGTTCCTTCTATTGAGCTCGACTGGTTTAGTCGCATGCGTAAGAAATATGTTGAATACAAGCCTGTACCTCTGTTGAAAAGGGTCTGGATGGTCAATGATTATGGGTTCTGTATGTGATGAAATATTAGTGAAGCTGTTGTTTTCTTTACGACTTTACTTGGTTAATGGGAACACAACCTGACCGAGAGAAATCTTGCCTTGAGGAACTTTGTTCCCTAGCAACGTGTGGGTAATCCTAGATCTGCATGGATGGAAATTAGGTTTTGTATTTGGAAGGGATGGGATTGTGTTGATGTCACCTGTAGTGACCTTGAAATCTATCATTAGAAATCATCTAGTAGCACTAACTAAGCTATTTGTTTGGTATCCTTGAACACAATAACAAATTATCCACTGTAATGGATGGAAATAGTTAGTGTTACCTATCGGTAAGTAATGATAGCAGTTACCCTAACTCGTAGTCTAAAATGATTCGAGTCCTGGGTGAAGGGTAGACTGTTTTATTTGGATTAGGATTGTCACCGATATTTGAACATATATGTATTTCATTTTATAACAATCTATGGCTTTTATTAATTTGTAATTGTAACACCCTAGGAATCTAAGGGAGACCTTTTGTGGTTTCTACAAAATTGGAGCTAATGGTAAACTTGGGTGTTGATTTTCTTTCCTCTCTTCTTGCCTAATTGAATTCAAGATTGATTGTTTATGCATTACTCCTGGTACAATTATGAACTTGTTTGGAATGGAGATACAATGCCTCTGTTTCTTAGTTGGTACAATTATGAACTTGTTTGGAATGGAGATCGAATGCCTTTGTTTCTTTCTCGTAGTTCAAAAGTATATGTTGATATAGGATTTTTGGGAATACTAAAGTATTCTCTCCCTTTCTAGAAATTTATGAATGCTTCCTTCTTTTTAGAATTTTTGTATGAATTCTACAAAGATGGTCACGTATAAGATGAATAGATTATTAAATTTACGTGGAGAGAGTGGTAAGTGTTGATCCTGGACCGAAGTCTCCTTTCCTTATCTTTAGCTATATCATTACTCTGTTTGAGTAATTCATTTATCTACTTGTATGAAAGTAGTATTGTAGTAATAGTTGGTATACTTATCAACGTTTATGAAATTATACATAAAGAATAAAGGAAAATCCATCAGTTGAACTTGTTGGAGGCTATAAACTATCTTTGTTTGAATTGTTTAAATGCAAATCTGTTGGTTACATGCGTTACTAGTAAGATTTCATTTCTTTAATGGTAATTACATTAGGATTGATATTGTCCTTGGTTTTCGGATGGATGGTATTTATGATTCATTTTGTTTCTTCTTATTCTCTATATGTATGATGAATCACTCGAAAAGGATTTAAGTTCAAATGGTTAGCTATAATATGAGTTATGTTTAAAGTCATATCGAGTGGTAGAAAGATAATTAGCATGATTCATGTTTATGGATTTGATGAAATGATTTCATTTAAACAAGTTGTTTAATGGAAACAATTGGTGGAATGCAATTGTTTTAAGAATTAGTGCTTATCATGCTCAGTTCACCGAATCGAATTGCTAGCAATTTTTGCGCAGATGGTCATCATAAGTGGTAAAGGCACGCAGATCGATATGATGCTCGATTGTTTAATCTAGTTTTTATGATGAATTCCAAATTGATTTCTCTAATTGTACTATAGGAAGAAAGTTATTCTTTTGCTGTTGAGTATTGTATCAAATATGCCGAAGTGCATAAGTTGTAATTGTATGGCTTGGAAATAAATGAAAGGGGAAATTGTTACTTATGTGGCTGCATTTTTATTTGTTGAATTGATTTTCTTACGTCAAAATGAATGAGAGTGCATTTTTATTATTATGCCATGGGAGCTAGTTGGATTCCCTATGTAAGCCTTATAAAAATTATGTGACTGAATACTTCTTTATGAATAGTAAATTCTTTTATATTATGAATAAGGCTAAATTGGAAATTAGTCCACTGCCTTTTGGGAAGTTAAGGTTAAACTACGCCCTAATATGTAGCTGTAACAGGAAGAGTAATCTATTACTTCCTAACAATGATCTAAGTCAAGACAACGTAATTGATGGTTTTAAATCACCATGTCTTAATAACAATAAGTAAGATATATCTCAGTCTACGAGGTTGATATAAACCCTTACAGTTTAGTTAGCTTCTTTAAGAGAGGACTGAGGGCTATTGCCCTATTATGAGGAAATAAGATTATTGAAACCGATGGACACCATGATGAGGTCATAAATCTTATTAAACTTCTCTCTATGAAAATTGATCTTAATTACGTAAGGTAACTCAATGGTAAGAAATTTTGGGTGGGAAAAGGACTATCCAGTTAGGAGGGCCTTTAATTCAAATTCAACTCAACTTAAGTAACTTTTTGAAGTTATGTAAATCTTTCGAGGTAGTTTTGTAGGATGTTGACACATGTCAACTACAGGGTTGTACCTTCGAGAAGATTAGGATCTTCTCGAGGATACAACAATGCAGGTGACATATGGCAACACCCTTTTGCATTGATCGTTAAGATTTACACCTGAAACTCAAACAAGTTTTTCCTCTGGGACTAGTTAGGACCATAGTCATGTTATGAGGCTGCCCTTTTAGACTCGGGGTACCTTGACACATGGGGTTAATAGTGGTTGACCTAGTATGTCAGCTTACCCCTAGTCTTCAAGAGCATCTTTATAACGTGTGTTATGATATTAACCCGTTCTGAGTGAATAACTTGGGACAGGGGAGGCCGATGAGAAGTCGGTATAAGACATTCTATATAACATCGAGTGGGGTGAAGGACGTATTCCAGATTGATGAGTATCGTCAAGGAATATGAGACATGAACAAGTATGTTTTAAATCTTTGGCCAAAGTATCATAAGCTACTGATTGTGTTGTCCTATGTCACCTAGTCTAAGGGACGTGATGCCGATGAATAATGGTAACAATTATTCAGATAGGTTCCTTGGATAGAGCATTCGAATCCCAGATTAGGAAGAGAACCGCAAGAGAGAAGTTTTCAAATGAAAACGCCAACTCTATGATACACATGAATAGATCGGTAGTTCACCGAGTCATGGAATGAATAGATCGGTGGTACACCGAGTCATTACAGATGCATATGGTTATCTGTTATAATAATGATTGTTATGATTTGTGAGTTCTAAATTATGTATTTAGAAATAATAAACACTTTTTAAAAAAATAAAAAAATTCTTGTTCTAATGTTCTAAAATGAGGATGTTACATATCAACGAGCATTTCAATTGTATTCCTCCTACACCCATTACCTTATCTAGGATTTGGTCACATTGAAGAAATGTCTAAGACTTCCATTTAACGTGAAACATTTTGGCATGCCTAGTGGGACCCATCCAAAGTTCCTTGCATTTTATTCATTCTTAGGAAAATTTGTGTGTGAAAAGTTGCATGTTTGTTTCCCTGCATACACATTAATTTTCTTCCTAGGCCATTGGGAATTTTTTTTTCTTTGTATTTTCTCTAAAAGAAACCTTTCTTTTGGTGTACTTAGAAAGAACCATTTCTTCTTGTTTTCTACATTTTAGTGAAAGAGCATCCCTCTTCCTCTTCATCTATTTGTGTCATTGAACTTCATATTTGATTTGGGTTTAAAATAAGTGCATTGCATTTGATTTATCACATTAGCTCACATTAAACCGAGGGCAATCTATACGCTAGAATTCATTCCTAGCTAATGGTTGACAAATGAATCGTAGAAAAGCACATCTCTCTCTCGAGTCTTACCAAACCGCAAAAATTCAAAACAAATACATATTCTTAAACAACATCTTTCCTAAGAATGCATGTCAAAATCATACTATACGAGAATTGGTAGGTACACCCAACTCGATGCTCTAACAAGTCATACTTTGAGTGAAGCCCACCCCCACCATAAGCATACAGAAACCTCACCTTTTAGATCTCCTTCTTCGTAGGAAGCCATCCTCGCCAAAAAAATCTATTCTAAAGTTCATGATTCATCTTTCCTTAAATAGCATAAGCTAAACAAACATAATAGAAAAGGTACTCTTAGATCACATTTTTCTTAGTGTTTCTACTTGGCTTGTGTTTTGAGGTGAGAGGCCACGTTCTTCATTTTTATTATTTCTCCGCACACTCCTCATCATAGTTGGTGTATTAAGCTTCATCCGAGTATGCTTGGACCATATTCTCATCATTCTTAGAATTCTAGGTTTGATTCCACATCGATTTTAATTCACAACCCCTTTTCTTTCATCATCTGTTTCAATTTCATAGTAACCAATGTGGTCCAATGACCGTCGTTGTTTACCCTCCGACTATCATCGATTTATACCCAACCGGCATCAACACCTGTGTCTTTTTGGTTAACCTACCCAAAAGGACATCTATTCACCTTCTTCAACTATTTAGAGTCCTCACTACTATCATTCCCATTGATCTTGTAAATCTCATCAAGAATCTTAACATACTTGGAAAATTTAGCCTTATACCTTGTTTTTGACCCACTGTCCACTTTCCAAAGTGACTGATCTCGGCATTCACTTGTGGATAGGTGTGGTTTACTTTAACGGCATTAGTTAGCTTGTGTCATTTTCTAGATGCCATTGAACCCAATTCACCCACCACCGCCTATTTATCTTACATGTGCTATATTTATGTCATTTACGAGTAAAAAGAAGTCTTACCACGCTAGTACTATTCACAAACACTATGATGCATCGGCTAGCCAGAAAGCACCCTCATATTCCATGCTAGTTGTCAACCACTTCCACCTAGCCCTTCACCACCTTCCATTTCATCACCGCCATGGATCCTATCCAACCCATCACTATCGCTACTAGATATGAAGAGTTCGCATGACTCCTCGACAAAATTCTACCGCGTTGTAGTTTTACCTTTCCCACTCATCCACTTGAGATGCCTTGGGTCGATTGATATACTACATGCCTATATCTATCCCCTAACACTCGCTCCCACTTCGCTCTAGCCTCACTGCTCCATGCATTTGGCCAAATCTACCTTACCCTGTCATTTCGCAATATAGGTCCTATACCCACTATGAACCGCCATGTCTTACATCCATTGCACCCACCATATCCACCATATCTTTAGCAACCACCCAAAACATAACCTCATCCACTCCTATTATCTCACATATACCCATAGCTACACTAGCACCTGAAGGTGTCGGTGACCCCTACCCCTTTCCAAAAATGGTCCTTTCCATTCCACAATCGTTAGCCCCTTATAGCTACTAGGGTCACCACGACCCTTCCACCTCCATATACATATTATTAAAAGCCTCTTGTTTCATCTATTATTCATTGGGTACATACGCCCTATTTCACTTCCTTCTTATCAATCTACCTACATGAAACACCATATACTGGAATGCCACCCTTGTTACATGCCCAACACCAACCCTCTTACGCTACAGGAGGCACCTAACCATCACAACCTACCAACGACCTAATCAAATTAATGATGGACAAGATGCAAACATTGGAGGCATCAATTTTCTGGCTCCCATAACACTCTCACCTACGATGAGATTTGTAATGAGCCCATCCACCCATCCATTCCTATCTGTCCATACCCCATACATTGGGAGATGCCTAAATTCAACCATTTCAATAGCAAGGAAGACCCACAACAACATTTGCGGTCTTTCAAACATGGGTGCTACCTAATCGCCCACGATGATGCTTTGCTCTTAAGGACCTTTCCCATGTCTCTGACTGGACCTGCGTTAGATTGGTATAGTGGGTTACCTAGACACTCTATATTTTCATTTAATCAGGTAGCCCAAGCCTTCTTGGATCACTTCTCCATCAACATTGTTAAGAAGGTTACCATGACTGACCTATACTCCATGTGTCAAGTATGATGATGAATCTATCACAAATTTTTTGTCACTTCTTTGGTGTAGCTTTCGATCAATCAACTCACCTTCCAACTACCACAAATATAACTCATCAAGCTCTTCATGTGGGATTGTGCTAGACATATCTCACCGACCTATGCAGGTCCAAAATTTCCAAACATTTGATGAAGCATTCACCATGGCATGAAAGCTAGAGATTCGGGCCATCGAAGAGAAGAAAATCCAATTACGTAATAAGAACTCAACATTCAAGTCGAATGATACCTCTTCTTCTTCCAAACCACAGAACAATTATTCAAAAGCTAAGGGCACCGCTAATGCAGTGGTACTCAAAGCCAGCCTAGCTCATCCATCAAATTAGGCTAGCCCCTCATCTAATCTCTCACCCATTCAGACTTTTCAATTCAGATGAGAACAAATGGAAATACACCCCAATTGGGGAGCCTTATTCTTCTATCTTAGAAAATATCATTAAAGTTGGGGCCATCACCCTTCCACCTATAAAACCACACACTGGTTTTGACCCTTCTCGCCCCACACCCGCATGGTATAAAGAACACGATTTTTGTAACTATCATCGAGTAAAGGGTCATAGTGACGGCAATTGCATCACTTTCAAAAATATTGTCCAAGAAATGCTGAGAAAGGTGAGTTAACCATGGATAACCCTAACACCCCTGCCAATCAAAACCTACACATCTTCAAGAAACCCTTTCCCAATCATGTCCCTTCATTTGATCAAACCGGTGAGACCTCAACTCATGATACCCATACCGTGAGGTCCACGCTATTTTCAGCAATGCACTCGTTGCTTCCAAATTACCTCATATTCCTTCCATAGAGGAAATTATATCCCGAGTCCTCCACCCACACATTGGAACCCACCTCACCTATTCCTCCACCCACAGAGGAACACCTTTCACCTCCTTCCTCACCTGTGGAGGAGCCCTTCGCTAATGTCGAGACCATTTCACCTTTGGCTTCTCCACCTAGGGAACCATCACCCACAGTACTTCTTCAGTCCATGGAGGATACTTTTATCTCCTCTACCCATGAGGAGCACCCATTATCTCCTCCACCCACAGAGGAGCACCCATCATCTCCTCCACCTATAGAGGAACACCCATTTTCTCCTCCACCTATCATGGATCCAGTAGAGATACCTTTGCCCCTAGGTGACCATTCTCCATCAGCTACCCAAGATCTTGTAGACCTACTTTCAGCTCTCTTACCCACGGAAGCTAAAGCTAGCCAATTCCCCATCTCTAAGACACATTTTACAAGAATTTCTATTAGGTCCTCATCAACCTCACCTATAGACATGCCGTTCTCATGCTTGGCCGATCACCTAGATTATGTGGATAGAGCCTTATTGTGGGGGTGTCTTCTACTTCCTGTCTCAACACAAATGCAGATGTCACTTGCTGATACTTCCACTATCTACCCAAAAATATTTTGACCAATCGAACCGAATGTAACCACTTTTACCACAACATCTTTCAAAAACCCATCATAACTCAACACATACCCTTACCCATAACCCAACATACATCTAAATCCAAACCCACACCTATAGCATCTTCCTCGACTAAACCTATTACTACCTTAGGGGTCACCCCAACCACCAGCCTTACTCATCCACCTATCAAAATGGATTTAGCTACATCCTCCAAATTCAACACCACACCTACTCCGGCACCCAAATAGAAGAACCAAGCCCATAGAACTCATACCCTAGCTGCACCTATCATACCTGCATCACCTTCAACTTTTTGTCCATCTTAGGGACCCCAACCTCCCGGTCGGTCAAGAAACCTCCACCGGTCAAAAAAATAAAAACACAACAACCCACTCCTTCCTCACAAACCTCTAACATACCGGGCACTCCGACACAACTTATAGCCACACACATAACATCTTTACCACCCATACCTCCAATACCCTCCGTAACTTCTTCACTACCCACTACACTTCAGTCTTTGTCCCTCACACCTCCTGCATGACCCACATCATCTACCTTCACAACACCTCTGTTATCCCCGTGGGTAACTCACCCTCTTCCCCATCTACTTTTCCTTCTAGATCTTGTACACCTACATCACCTTTACCCAAGAAGGTGCAACCTAAAGAAAAAAATCCGCTACCCTCTAATAAGGTAGTCAAAACAACCACACACCCTCCTACCCGTTCATCTACCATACCCCTACCTAAGCAAACACAACCAACACCCAAGGCCACTCAGCACACCAAAACCATCGCTCAACCCACTCCCTCCCGGAATGACCCTTCCTCAACAATCAACCGCACCTACACCCAAACCCACTTTCACTTCCCATTGTGACCCACTAGCAGGGTCCTATGCCAAAATCTTAACCAACCTCCTTGAGACTTCTGTAATCACATTACAACCGCTCAGACCTTATGACCCCCTCAATACCAAGCCAAAAGGGTTTTATGAAACTAAATTTTTGCCTACCATCATGTGTCGGGGCATGATGTAGAGAACTATAAGGCTTTGAAAACCATCCTTATCCAGTTGTGTCCTCCTGAATCCAACTTTGATGATGACGACCTTCTCTATGAGGACCCTACTTCACCGACACCCATTCCCACAATTGCTTCCCTCATTACCTACTCAACAACCATGACCTCCCCAATTCTTAGACTCCTAGAACCACCTCCAAGATTTGAAATTAACATGGTTCACATTAGAGAAATTGCTAAACCATCACCCAAATGTCGTTACGCCTAGCTCACCTCAAAATATTTTTATCCTCCAAAGTAGGTTTTTTCCCATCCTGTCATTACACCATTCATAATACACCTTCCCTATTTGCCAACCCCCTTAAATCAACATGATCCACATCACCACCGTGCTAGAAGGATAAAGGCAAGGAAAAGGCAATGACCCGCCAACCAATTCTAAACCCAACATACCATCTCGTACCCACACCTAAGATTACTATCCATGGCCCCACATATCCTATTTCTAATGGGGTTACACATCATACCATGCTCAAACAACTACACCAATCTCCCCTCAAAATGTCCCTATATGACATCATCCAAACCTTAGAATCGCATCGTCAAGCTCTCATGGAGGTTCTTCAATCTATTGAGGTTTTACCCAATGACCCTACACCCATAGCCTCCATTATCACACCCCATCATGTAGCCTCTCTAACTAAATTACCACCTTCATCTTCACCCCACCCTACTCACCAAGTAGCCTCCCTTAGTTTCTTAGAGGAAGAGATCGCGCCACACCAAAACGATGACTAGACTCCAACCCTCTTCATCTCTATCCACATTGATGACATACGCATATGACGTGTAATGATCGATGGGGGTGCTAGCATTAAAATTATTTCATCCCATGTGTTCGTTGAAATGTGCATACTGACAATTACATGCATAAACATCTGTCATGTTGCATTCATTCAATGATGCTATCACCTCTACACTAGGCACTATCATCCTCCATGTTCACGTGGGCCGCCACACTTTTCTAGAGTTATTTTATGTCTTTAGGGGAATTTCAATATAACTTGTTCTTATGAGACCACGGATTTATGTCATGGGTTGTGTTCCTTCCACTTTGCATCATTGTGTAAAGTTTGAGCATGAAGGACACACCTATACTATCCCAACTAATCTATCACCTTTTAAAACATGCAACATGCTTTACCGACCTAATGATGTACTCATACCCATTAAGGTGTCTACCTCCACAACCACTACATCTCCACCTACACCTCTCGCTTACCAAGACGGTCACTACCTCAACCACACATGCCTCCTCCATTCCTACCCTGCCACAACCTCCACGACCGACCCATCAGCCTCCCAATCCATTAGCTCCACCTCTGCGTTGACCTCGACACATCATCCATTCTAGCTACCCACATACCAACCATCGATCCCTTGGAAGGCATTTTTGAATGCCTCACTTTGGGGGAGTATCGCCTATATAGTGTCAACACCTTCCTTACTCCACAAGAGTATGGAAGTCTTCACCAACATCCTCACTATGATAACCGCAGGATAATGCCTCCTTTATGGTCCTCCTCACCTTCGTACTAGTCTCACTTATGGGGACTTGATACTACCACTTACACACCCAAACCACCGTCACAAACGCACCCATTTTCCGTTGACTTCCACTCACTCATCAATCACCGTTTCACCAACACCTTCTGTATCGATGTGTGTGGAAGGGATTTGGTTTGGATTTTATGAGCAAGGCCACCATATCTTTGTTATTCCATGCACAACCCACAAACATAACGACCATAGTAGTGGTATCGGATGTTTTGAACCACCTACCAAATAGGCCCACATTGAACTCATCAAGGACATCAACCCTTCTCCACCTTCTTCACCCACTCCACCTTCATCACCACCTTCACCAACAGAGTCAATGGATCCGAATCTATCCCTCCTAACTTTTTTTTCATAAACACCATTTCCTTGGGGCCTCTGACTTATCAACGGGATAGTGAGGCTCCTTCCTCTCTTCCCTTCTTGTATCCTGAAATGATCGATGATGATACACCTTCAATTAACGTCATTCAATGTCAAGATGATGAATCTATACTCACCTACCATGGTGCAAAATAGTCATATATTCATCTTCGTTACGCTTGAAGACACAAAACATGTTGAATGAATCAACTATTGAGATCAACATTCATACTGGGACGACTGCACATCCTAAAGAATGGTTAATCTTTAGATGCTCTTTGAATAGGAAGCCATCACTTCTTTTCTCAAATATCATAACCATGCGTTTGCATGGTCTTATGCAAACATGCCTCAGTATTGACCCCACCATAGTGGTCCACAATATCGTAGAATTGTTCCCGATGCCAAACCCATCAAACAAAAAGCCGAGGAAAATGTACCCTTGCATTTCCCTTCTCGTCAAAGAAGAACTTCAGTGCCTTCTCTCTGTTTCCTTCATATTACCCATTGATTATCCTCATTAGACTTCTAACATTATCCCTATCACTAAGGTGATAGGGGGACTCTGCATTTGCACAGACTTCCGTGACCTCAACCTCACCTACCCAAAAGATGACTTCCTCTACCCGGTATTGACCAACTAGTTGACCTTACCGTTGGTCATGAGATGCTATCACTCATGGATGGCTTCTTGGGTTATAACCAAATCCTACTTGCCCTAGAGGATCAACACAAAACCACATTCATCACCCCTTGGGGGACCTTCTACTATTGATTCATGCCTTTTGGCCTTAAAAATGCTGGTGCCACATATTAGCGGGCTATGAATTATATCTTCCATGATATCATGCATTGTATATTGGAAGATTATGTGGATGACCTCCTCACCAAATCTAAATGCCGCTCCGAGCACCTTGTCATCCTCAAAACCATTTTTGACCGTCTCATTAAATATTGTGTTCACCTTGACCTAAGAATTGCATCTTCACGGTCCTCTCAAGAAGGATGTCTCTTTTAAATGGGATGATGAATGCCAAAAGCTTTTGAGGCCTTAAAACAATACCTTCTCCAACCACATGTACTCATTCCACCTAAAGATGATCAACCTTTCTACCTATACTTCTTAGCTACTTCGATCATTCCTTGGGAGCCATGCTCATTCATCGTGATGAACAACATAGGGAGCAAGTGGTTTATTACATAAGCCATACTCTTTTAGACTATAAAACCCGATACACCCATCCTGAAATTTTTTTCTTAGCCTTAGTTTTTTTGCCACAAAACTCCACCATTACCTACTCAACCACAAAACCAATGGCATGACCAACACCAACCCCTTACACTTCATGTATGCCAAACCTTATCAAAATCGGTGCTCCGCATGATGGCCTATGATTTTAGTAGACCTCGACCTTGAATTCATTCATAAATATTCCATCAAGGGCCAAGCTATCACCAACCAATTGGCCAATGCACCTATTTTCGAGGATCAACCCTCTAATTTTGACTTTCTAGATGAGTCAATTGCCACCCTTTCCCTAGACAAGCCCGCTTACCAAATGACACTCTTCTTTGATGGCTCCAAGTGTTAGTGTGGAGGTGGGGCTGGTGTTATCCTCATTCCATTAGATGGTGAACCCATGCCTTTGTCTTTCAAACTAGATTTTGATTATAAACAATATTTCGAATACGAAGCACTCGTATTAGGTCTCCAAGCTGCCTACGCCTAGATGTCAAATCAATCAACATCTTTGGTGATTCTCAATTGGTTATAAACCAAGTCAATGGTATATACCAATGTCATAATGAGATAATTCAAAAATATAAACATCATGTAGACATAATTTTTACCACCTTTGATCATTACACCCTTTAGACCATCCCCCGTTCAATCAACATATTTGTAGATACCATGGCTTGCTTGGCTTCTCAAATACCCACTTCACTCGCTAATTCTAAAATATTTGTCACCATATAATGACTCCAATCACCCTCTTACTTACCTCATGATGTTTACTCCATCGGAACCGCTACCCCTGACCCGAGTGACCTTTGGTATAAACAATACTTTGACTATCTTTCTCTCTCCATATTACCTCTTGATCTCACCGTAATGGACAACGTGCCTTCCTTAAAAAGGTCTCTCATTACGTCATCATGGGGGGCCTCCTCTATAAGTGCGGCTTTGATGGTATTCTCTTATGATGCCTCATGAGTTTTGAAATTCCTTATACCATTAAGGAAGTTCATGATGGCATATGTGGAGGTCACTTCAGTGGCCTTCTTTCTTTGTTAAGCATATTCTTTGTCTAGGCTATTACTTGTCGACCCTTAACCATGATTTTTGTGACTATGTCAAATGTTGTGTAAAATGCCAACAACATACCAACCTTCATCATACACCCAGTTACACCTTACAGGTCACTTGTGACCTTTGGCCCTTCTCTCAATGGGGTTTGGATCTTGTCGGAGAGATCAACCCTCATTCTTCCCAATGACATCAATGGATCATCAGCCGCTCTTATGAATACTATAGAAAATATGTTGAGGCCATACCATTCATCTCCACGAAAGATGAGAAAATATGTGAGTTCATCAATCATCACATCATCTGTTGCTTTGGTGTTCCTCATTACCTCATCACCGACAATGGAAAACAATTAAAAAAAAAAAAATTGTGAAAACTTTATGATGCCTTTGGCATTCAACCAAGTTTCTCCTCACCTTATTACCCATGACCAACAACCAAGCCAAATCCATGAATTCACTAACAAAACCTTAAACAAAATTCTCATGAAAGTGGTTAACGATATCGAGAAGGATTGGCATAGGAACATTCCTTTTTCCCTATGGGCATTGTAACAACACCGAACTGTTGTTACTTCCTCCTGAGCATACAAGTGTTGATATGTGATTTCTTTGTAAAAAGGATGTGTTCCTTGATTGAGAAATCATGCTTGATATGTACTGTATCTTCTTTGCAGATTGCAGATCTTTGACTGAGTCGGAATATGATTGGACTCTTTTATTTCTTTCATTTTGTATCTGAGTTTAATCTGATCTCGGAATGAATCATAGAGTTATCCATCTATAAGACCTAGCCTTGGATCAGTGGAATTGATCCAAGTATTGCTTTAAGTTTGTTTGTGATGAATTAAAATTACAGACCTTGAACAGGTTGCAAGGTCTAGAAGCATTGAATAAGCTAGTCCGGAGTATAACTCAAGTTGATCATGTGAAATGGATTGGTTCCCGATATCGAAGTATATCTGGAAGGTCTCGATCGTGGACCAGGTAATAATTCGGTTTCATACAATTTTGTAGCCTAAAGGCAGAACAGGAGCTAACCCTGTTCAAGAATGCATGTTGTAGGTCTTTTTCTGAGTGTACGGAATGTAGACCTAACTGGAATTATTAATGTTAGTAACCTAAAACTAAACCTAACCTAGGGGTTAGATTAGTGTTAATCTAACCTAGACCTAGGCTAAGAACTAATGTCCTAAGTTAGTATCTATGTTCTATGAAGTTAGACTAGGTGTTATCCTAAATTCTAACCTAAGTTACTAACCTAACTATTGGGCAAGGATTATGGGGACCTATGGAGGGGATGCGAACCATGGGCGGCAGTTTCTATGTTATTTAATGCAAAGGATAAGTATGAAGGACAGGTATTGGCGGAGGTTTTAGAAACGGCTAACTGAGCCGACGTGGCAGGTCGCCAAAACTGAAAATGGTCTTGAAATTCTATTTGTCTATCGCCAACTTTGGCGGTCGGTGGCAGTGGAGTTTGAGCGGGAAATTTGGAGTAAATGCAATTAATGAGCTCGGTAGTCGAGCTCGGAATTCGTGAGAAGGCATGCAAATTGGAAAGTTGTTGTTTTGTTTGGCTTATCGCGAATTTCAGTTTTCCTTCTGCCTGTTCACTGGTTCTTCGCACCAGTCTTCTTTGTGTTGCATGGCGAGTATGAGCGTATCTAGCTCTTTTCTCTGGCAAGGAAAATATATATGTCATGGAGATAGCAAAAATTTGTTGGTCGCTCTAACTTGGAAAAGGAAAAGAAAGTCCGAGCTCTTTCAGTGGTCTGCTTCAGAAATTTGAGCAAATACCCAGGCATGTTAGGCCCTAACTTTTAAATATCTTGCTCTTCTTCAAATGATTTCATTAGAACAACTCTGTTCAAATGATTTATGGAAATAGATGATTTTCTATGGTTGTCTTGTGTGATTTTGGTACTGTATCTTCATGCTGGTTCGATTTTTCTTTTATCCCTTGATGGGTGTTTATTAAATTCGAACTGTTGCTATATTTCTTTGGGGTTTTGCATCTCGGCTTTTGTATGCGAAATTATTGCAAGTATATGTGATAGGCCTGCTCTGTGTGAGTCCGTAGATTGTTCTCTCGATGGGTACAGACTATTGAGATGCTTGTTGATGGATACTTTTCGTTAATTCTTGTTGTGGAACTGTCGGAAAGGATACTGAAGGACATTTGTTTGATTGTTCAGTTAATTGACCTTTTCTTTCGGAAGCTCTGTCGTGGTTGTTATTTAGCGGTGGTTATGGATTCTGGTAAGGTTTCGTTATGAAATTTTATAGTTGTTTGGGAAGAGGTAACTACTGTGTTACAGTAGTCATTACGACCCTGTGGAAGTTGTTTTTCCCTTGCGTGGAGGTTATGGGGATTCAACCCATTGATAGTATTGATATATATATATATATATATATATGATTATTGTATTGAAACGACTCTGTGGAGTCCTCTGAATGAATCGTATATTATGGTCCACTGTTGAGGATATAGATTCATCCTTGAGTTTTGATAATCTGAATTCCGTAGGAATCTTGTAGAAGTAACAGGTCATACGACCTCTGTTATTTGTAATGAAATTTGGTACAGACTTCTGGGTATACATTTATGTTTCCTTCTGTGTAAGCTTGTTTGAGAATTTTGAAGAGGTTCAGTTGAATTCCTTGTTATGAAATCAGTATTTTGATTTGCTTACACCTGATTTTTGAATGCTTACCATAGTTGGCATAGATAGAATCATTAACTATTTTTATCCTGTATACTGTTGTTGGGACTCAGTTGAATTCTTGATAGATAAACAGTGTAACTGCTTCAAATAAAGACTGTTGGGTTTTCTATTGTTTTCGACACCGTTGGGTTCCATGAGTATGGGAAGATATCTTGTATATCGGCTTCTTGAAAAGCTAAACTGTGAATATTGTTTCCGGACTTAGTTTTAAATCCTCGAATGGTAATCTATGTCACTGTTTTCTATATAAGCCTGAGTATGAACATGTAACGTTCTTGGCTTTGTTGGTTTTCTTTAATAAGCTTGACTTCATGAATTTTGGCTTCTATGAAGTAGGTCGTGAATACCATACTTTCAACTCTGGATGCATTCAGAAGTGACTAAGTTATGTTATGTTATGTTTTCTTTCTGACTACATTCCAGTTGGATATGGATGTGCATGTTGCTTGGATTTCGTTTAAAAATCCCTCCGCATAGTCTTAGGGAAATGTCATTGCTTAAATGATCATGAGTCTTTGGTCGACTGCGATAACAAAGGAGATCTTTTGAATTCGACCTTGTGTCTAAAAGCCTTTCAGTGTTTATCTTCTTATCTGTCGCTTTTGCGCAAGGTCATACTGAGTCTGCTTGGTAGATAGACACCGTTGTTTGGCAAGAGGGTTACTGTACTGTAGTTGCTTTACTTTAAGTTTTAACAAAACAGAGTGCTGATTGAGGGACTCGACTGATTTATTTGCATGAGTATTAGGTGAATGCCTTGCTTTTGAAAAGATGGTACAGTCATGAGCTAATTCAGAGGGAAACATGTACAATTTGTTTATTTCTCTTCTGATATAAAGTATAGGTTGAAATAATTGTTTATCTAACCTTTGGAATTGTTCTATCATGCTGATGGAATCATGATAGGTTAATTTTGTATTATGTTGAATATATAATCCGTCTGATGTTGTTGTCCTTGGGATTCAGATGGATAGTTGGTTAGATGCATTTGTCTTCTTGATCACTAACGTTTTAATGATTTGATTTCATTTAAACAGGGTGTTTAATGAAAACAATTGATGTTTTGCAATTGTTTTAAAGGTTAGTGCTTATCATGCTCAGTTCATCGAACTGACCCATGTTGACTATTTTTGCGAGATGGTTGCCGTAAGTGGTAAAGCATGCAGATCTGATAGGATGATCAGATTGTTTAGATTTGATTTTAAGTAGAATTTCAGTTTGAATTTCTTTAAATGTACTATAAGAGGAAAGATGTTCTTCTTCCGTTGAGTATTGTATCAAGTATGCTGAATGCATAAAATGTATTTGATTAGTTCGAAAGGAATGGAGATTGATATTGTTACTTATGTGTCTATATCCTTATCTTGATAGTTTGACCTTCTTCGGTTCAAATGATCTAAAGAGCATTGTTATTATTATATAATTTGGAGACTTTGTGATTAACAATGTAAGCTTTGCATGAATATAAGACTGAATTCTTATGATTGTTTAGCAGTTCTGGTATGTTCTATCAAAAGCTAAATTGAAATTTAGGTAACTGTCTTTTTGGAAGATAGGGTTAAAATATACCTAAACAGAACGCTAAACAAATTGAATTAAATTATTAATCCCTAGTCCTGATTATGACAGGACAACATTTAATTGGATTCTAAATCATTTATATTTGATGCTAATAAGTATGATATAAATTCAAGTTATGAGAAGCGATATAAATCTAATGGGGTTCAGATGGCTATCTCGTGAGAAATTTATGAGATATTGACCAATTCCGTTGTTTTAGAATTATGTATATTCTATGAACTCCTTGATGAGACCTTGGCCTTGATAACTCCTCTGAGTAATGGGTTTTATTGAGAAAGGTCATCCTAGGATGAGGAATCCAGGGATTGGGAAAGGCTAACCTTAAGGGAACGTCTTTAATGTAATTTAAACTCAATGTGCTTAACGTATATTATTAAGTAGATCTTTTCGAGGCGGATTTAAAGGTTTCGACAAGACAAGTCAGCTCGTAGGTTGTACCTCAGAAGATTAGGATCTTCTCGGAAGTTACAACAATGCAGTGACTTATGACGAAACCCTTTGCACCGATCGCTAAGATTTACACTTTGATCTCGTACAAGTTACTTTTGGACCGATTAGGTATGTGGTCACATTATATGGCTACCTAGGAGACTCGGGGTATCTTGACACTTTGGTTTAATTAGGATTGACCCAAAGATGTCATCTTATCCCTAGTCTTCGCGAGCATCCATATAATGTGGTTAGCTTACTAATCCATTCCCGAGTGATTAATCGGGATAAAAGGGACCGATGTGTAAGTCGGTATAAGACATTCTACATAACATAAGAATGGGGTGAAGGGCATATTCCAGATTGATGAGTATGCCGTTAAGGAATACGAGACATAAACAGTATGTTTCAAATCTTTGGCCAAAGTATCGCAAGCTGCTGATTGTGTTGTCCTAATTCACCTAGTCTAAGGGATGAGATGCCGATGAATAATGGTAACAATTATTCAGTTAGGTTCCTTGGACAGAGCATTCTGAATCCCAGAATAGGGAAGAGAACCGCAAGAGTGAAGTGTTAAATAATAACGCCAACTCTTATTACTCATGAATAGATCGGTAGATTACCGAGTCATGGAATGAATAGATCGGAGGTACTCCGAGTCATTACAGCTGCATATGGTTATCTGTTATATGAATGGTTATTTGATTTGTGAGTTCTAAATTATGTATTTAGAACCAGGATGCAATTATCAAAAAAATTTTTTTGACTTGTTCTATTGTCTAAAATGAGGATGTTACATCTTGGTATCAGAGCTGAAGGTTGCAGCTCTTGGACCTATTGTGTCCATAATCTGATAAAAACCTGAATTTTCCTATAACAAAAAAATGGTTAGAACAAGGGGGCGTTGTTATAATAATGCTCCACCTGAAGGAGGGCAGAAACCACCAGAAACTTGATGAGATCCTTGCTGCCTGTTGGACACAAGAGATAGCTTAGCTATCTTTGGAACAAAGGTGATGGGAAATGAGGAGGATGAAGAAGCCGATAATAATAATCAGCAACCTCCCGAGGACAACCCGACATGGGTGTTGATGTTAATCTTTGGGAATGCACCGTCCAACAGAAAACAAAAGGCCGATTAGCGTGAGAACTCACTAATGATATAAAAAGGATAAGTCCACCTAAGTATGATGGCACCACATTAGGAGATGGAGCTGAGAATTGGCTCAGTGAAATGGAGAAGTACTTTGCAATAAGGAACTTCTCAGAGGAAACCAAAGCTATTTGGGGAGCCTATCAGCTTTCCCACGAAGCATCTTCGTGGTGGGATAGCCGTAAAGCTGAACTAAACATTGATGAGACCAATATTACTTGGGATCAATTTAAAGGCTATTTTAGGCAACGTTGGCTGCCACAACTTTTCTATGATCAGAAAATGACAGAATTTCAGAACTTAGCTCAAGGGAAGCTAACGGTAACTGAATACTGGGAGCGGTTTACAAAACTCCTCAAGTATGTACCGCTTGATATCAAACCCGACGAGAAGTTCAATAGAAATTCATCATGGATTGAATCCCATGATAGGGGAGAGGTCGATGTTCACGGTCCAACCACTATGGAAGGAGTTGTTGAAAAGGCCATAAGGCAAGAACAGAAATTAAAGGCTATTTCTGCTCATAAAGAGGAAGTGCGGAAGAAGATCAGTAAACCCTTCTTCAACCTCTCTTGCACCTAGAAAAGGGCCATGGAAAAATTTTGGAAACAAGAGTAAGTTTCCAGGAGATAACAATAAGAAAGCAGTAGTAAATAAGCCTGCTGGAAATGTAAGGGATAATTTTGTTAAAAATTACAATAATGGGCAGAAGCCCTATGGAGGACAACGTGAAAATTACAAGGCTGGAGGCAATTTTGAGCCTAAAAAGGGACCTGTAGGAGGCTGCTACAATTGTGGCAAAGATCACTATGCAAATCAGTTCCCTTTGAAGAAGGATGATCGTAATCAGCAGCATAAGATACATGCTATAGTAGCAGACAAGCAAGCTGAAAAGCAAGTGACACCTATAGAAGTTCGGGTAAGTTATTTGGCATACCTGTCACTATTCTTTTTGATACAGGAGCTACTTAATGTTTTATTTCTAATAAACTTGCTTCTAAAATTGAAAGAAAAGTGGGAAAATGGATAAATCTTGGGATGCGTATAAAGATGGTAATAATTTGTTCATATAGTGAGTATGTGTGTTTTTGGGCGATCTATAGAGCAGATTCGTGCCATCGCAGCAAAATAACACAGAAATATAATCTTCACACTGTATTATTATATTTACTGTCCCACAAACCTGTGCAATACATTAGGCTAATATATAGCCAATATAATAGACAAACCTCTTCCTATAAAATAGGAACAACTCACCCGTTTATAAACATACGGGTACAACAAAACTCCATGAATAATATATTGTTGAAACAATATATTCTTTCAAACCTAATATTTATAATGTAAACATTAATAATTATTTTCCTAACATTCCCCCCCTTAATGTTTACATGGTACAACATATCTCGTTCACTGATTGTAGCCTGCCACCTCTGTGTGCTCATGATCAACTCCGCAAATGTGCAAAGCATTGGGCTTGCACAAAACTCAAACATGTGCCAATGCACGCTTCTTCCACCGATGGTTTTCTCCAAGCTTCTACCAACAACCTTACCAAATTGGTTTTGCAGGTGTACCAAAACCTTTCACACTTGGTTTTGCAGATTACCAAAACCTTTCACAATTGGTTTTGCAGTGTACCAATAACCTTTCACACTTGGTTTTGCAGATTACCAAAACCTTACACAATTGGTTTTTACAGGTTTACCAAAAACCTTACACAATTGGTTTTTACAGGTTTACCAAAAACCTTTACATCATGATTGCTACAATACTTTTGATCAATATTATACAATGTCACTACAAAAGGGAATCATGTAGGAAATATTGCTTTCAAAACTGAACAATAAAACATAATGGAAATGGAACAATGAGACCATGTTCCCCCCCTCATTGTGAACATTTCACTTATTCAACACACAACAGGAACTCTGAAATCATACTGCACACAACAAACTGCAATTCAGAAATGAAAGAACACTTACACACACACTGTCACCACAACTTCATGTGGCCCCGTCGTTGGTGACTGACGAGAGGTCGCTGAATGACCTCCATCCTCCTGTGCCTCCGTCCTCCAAAGTTGCATGCTGCTAACTCAGTGGAATATATCTTTGAAGCTCATCAAGTTTCACATTGTACTTTATTTTGTCTCTCCCCCGCAATGTGAAAACAATTATTTCCAGACGTCGGATAACACCGAAAATGCGTCTGTGAGGCAATTTTTATTTTTTCAATATTTTGTCACTGACTCTTGACTCCACCTAAAATCACCTATTTGACACGACTTTGACAAAACAATAAGAACTACATAACATATGATGACTTTTTGACACTTTGACGATATTAACTTGACATAAGACACAATGAGACTTGACAATAACGAAACTAACAACATAATTACAACACTTTTGGTATTTTGATTCTAAATGACAATTGATGACTCTAATTGACTCGAAACAAAAAACAATAGTGACGTTATAATGACCAATTTTATAAAATATCCCAAATTCTAATTTTGATATCTTTAAACGTCTAGCTTATAGCATTCAACCGAATGCATTGCATTAAACGAATATTATACAGATTTAAACAACTTTAATAACAAATAAATTTAAATAGAATAGGCACTAATATACCAACGGACTAAGACCATACAATTTATCTAAATAAGACTTGCCAATCTAATGAAACTAAAGACTACTCAAAACTCAAAATAATATGACCGAAATTAATAATGGAGGGAGAATATTTTAACAAACTTGCATATATAAGAGCTATTACTTTGCTATCCTCCAGTTCACATACCCTTCACTTCCACGTGGAACCCATTGTTTGAGAGCTTATCCACGTGCTTGTTATTTGAAACTTTCCATATATCCATATGCTTGAATTCTACACTGCCAGCTGGTATATTGGATACAATAACGCGTGTGTGAGGGTAGAATAAGCCTTGACCAAGAAAAAGGAATAGATACCAAAAAAAACGGCATGCAGGACTTGCTTCCAGCTGGAGAGACTGTTGTGGACACTTTTGTTTTCTATGAACCCACGAAATTATTGAGCTAGAATGATACCACCGCCAATTATGAGAAAGCCGTCGGTTTTCCGCTTAAATCTTCAGTTATGTGGCATACGTGGACTGATTCACAATATAAATAGTGAACCCCAGACTGATGGTGCATATATTTACATATTGTAAACAGTGGGCACGCTGATCTGAAATGGTGGACGGGCTTAGCTGGTTCCAAGCAAAAACGTGGACTACAAATTAGGCACAAAAATCGATAGAGATCCAAGGCCAATGCTTTCCCAAGCTATATCTGACACAATAGACAGATTGCACCATGCATACAAAACAAAATGAAAGATTTTGGATAGTCAACTCAACGAACTCGACAATTTGGACGGATCTCTGGCAGTATAAGTTGGACGGTTCAAAGATAATCGATGCAAAATGAAGACAAATCCTGGTGCATTTCCCACAAATCTCCTTCTCTGAGGAACACGTGTTTAGCGTCCGCTGGGCTGCAGGTCTCTTGGTAGTTTCTTCACACAGGTCTTCACTGGTCCGTAATCTTTGCAATGATCCATGAGGGCGTGAGGGTGTTTAATGACGCATGTCTTATACCAAATCAATCTTGTATAAAATAATATGGACAACCGATAACGGGATGGCCAACAAATAAAAAACACTCCACAATGAAAATACCACAAAAAACTACGCAGTTACCATAACTCAACACTGGCTTCTCATTCACAGGGGCAACCACGACAATCAACGGATTTTCCCCTTCGCATATTTAACAGACCATTTTCCAATTCTAATAACAGCCCGCTCTGATACCAAATATAGAGCAGGATTCAGGCCATCGCAGCAAAATAACACAGAAATATAATCTTCACACTGTATTATTATATTTACTATCCCACAAACCTGTGCAATACATTAGGCTAATATATAGCCAATATAATAGACAAACCTCTTCCTATAAAATAGGAACAACTCACCCGTTTATAAACATACGGGTACAACAAAACTCCATGAATAATATATTGTTGAAACAATATATTCTTTCAAACCTAATATTTATAATGTAAACATTAATAATTATTTTCCTAACAAGTCCTTGACTTACCTAACTTTTCCACGGAAGTTGACCTCTATGTTGCACCTTTAGGATCGTATGACATTGTTATCGGTGTCAATTGGTTAGCTGACCATAAAGCAAAAGTAGACTGCTATGAAAAGAACATAAAATGTTTAGATGATCAGCTAGAATCAGCAGAGATTCAAGGTGTGAAACGAGAAATTTCAGTTAGAAAACTGTCAGCTATGCAGCTTAAAAAGGCTAAAAATAAAGGATGTACCCTTTATGCGGTAAAGATATCTGAATCTTCAGAAGAAGATGATGATTTAATGAAACAGCGATTCCCTCTTTTACAAGGTTTCAGGGATGTTTTTCCTGAGGAATTACCAGGGTTACCACCCAAGAGAGAATTTGACTTCACCATTGAAATCAAGCCAGGAACAGAACCTATTTCCAAGGCACCCTATCGGATGACTACTACAGAGTTAGTTGAGCTTAAGGCACAGTTGCAAGAGCTTTTGTCTAAAGGTTTGATCAGACCAAGTGTTTCACCTTGGGGAGCGCCTGTAATATTTGTGAAAAAGAAGGATGGAACACTAAGGTTGTGTATTGATTATCGGATGTTGAACAAAGCAACAATCAAGAACCGATATCCACTTCCTAGGATCGACGATCTGTTTGATCAGATGCGTGGAGCAGCGGTTTATTCTAAGATAGACCTTCGATCTGGTTATCATCAGTTAAGGATTAGAGAGGAAGATATTCATAAAACAACTTTCCGAACAAGGTACGGACATTATGAATTCACGGTTCTACCCTTTGGATTAACTAATGCACCCGCAGCCTTTATGAACTTAATGAATAATATTTTTCAAGAATATCTGGACAAGTTTGTACTTGTATTCTTGGACGATATTCTCATTTATTCTAAAAGCGTTGAGGAGCACAATGAGCATTTGAAGATAGTTTTGGGAATTCTGAGAAAAAGAAGGTTGTATGGTAAGTTATCCAAATGTTCTTTCTTTGATTCAGAAGTTCACTATTTGGGTCATGTCATAAGTAAAGAAGGAATTGTTGTAGATCCTTCAAAAATAGTGGCAATAACTGAGTGGCCTGCGCCAAAGAATGTGCATGAAGTAAGAAGCTTCATGGGTCTTGCAGGTTACTATAGAAAATTTGTAAAGGACTTTTCTAAGGTAGCTGCACCAATAACTTCATTGCAGAAGAAGGATAAGAAATTCTTATGGAACGACAAGTGCGAAGCGGCTTTCAAAAGTCTGAAAGACCAGTTGACTTCTGCACCTATATTAGCTGTACCAGACCCTAATGGGAATTTTACTGTTGTAACGGATGCTTCCGGGGAAGGCCTTGGAGGTGTTTTTTGCAAAATGATCAAGTCATTGCATATGAAAGTAGAAAACTCAAGTTACATGAGCTGAACTATGCCCCTCATGATTTGGAGCTCACGCCATTGTTCATGCACTTCAAGTCCTGGAGACACTATTTACTTGGGAAACCTTTTGAGTTGAAAAATCGATCACTTAGGGCTGAAATATATTTTTACTCACTTAATCAATGCCGATAGAGAAGGTGGTTAGAATTTTTATCACAATATGACTTTGATATTAGTTATATCAAAGGGAAGGAGAATAGAGTAGTTGATGCTCTAAGTCGAAGGAGGCACATTTCTCTCGTCAGATAACATTAAGAACTCGGTTCAAGGAGGAGGTAAAGAGTGCCTCTTAATCTGATAATTACTTTCTGCAGTGAAGGCGGCTGGCTACTGGAACCAAAGGATGAAAGGTATAAAGGTTTTCATTTTGATAATGAAGGAATCTTGCGTTATGAAAACAGGGTATATGTACCTATGTTGAACGACTTGAGGAAGAAGTTGTTAGTGGAATTTCATAATTCACCTTTCTCTGGACACCTGGGTATCACAAAGATGCTTGCTGATCTGAAATAGCAATACTTTTGGAAAGGTATGAAAAAGGATGTCATAAATTTTGTGACCCATTGTTTGGAGTGTCAGTGGGTTAAGGCAGAACACATGCACCCTGCTGGACTGTTATATCCTCATAGCATACCGCAGTACAAATGGCAAGTAATAACCATGGATTTTGTACAAGGATTACCCATGTCCAGGAATAAACATGATGTTATCCTGGTAGTTGTAGATAAACTGACTAAGGTAGCTCATTTCATCGCTGGAAATCTAAAGGATGATTCACCAGTGCTGGCCAAAAGATTCGTACATGAAATTTTCAGATTGCATGGTGTACCAGAATTGATTATATCTGACAGGGATCCTAGAATGACGTCAAGGTTTTGGCAAATGCTTAACGCAGCTCTTGGAACAAAACTAAACTTCAGTTCTGCATATCATCCAGGAAACGGATGGACAAACTGAGAGGGTAAATCAAGTGTTGGAGGACATGTTGCGTATGTATTGCATGGATCAATAGTATAAATGGGAGGAGTATCTTCCATTAGTTGAGTTCGCATACAACAATACTTATCACTCATCTCTTAAAATGGCACCATTTGAAGCACTTTATGGAAGAAAGTGTAACTCCCTGATTAGTTGGGACAAAGTGTTGAGGATAGAGTGGTAATTGGACCGAGAGATTCTCATGAAATGGAACAGCAAGTTAAGCTGATTCGTGAACGACTAAAGGAAGCAGCGGATAGACAGAAGAGCTACGCTGACCTTAAGCGGGTTGATAGAAGGTTTGAGCTTGGTGATAAGGTTTTTCTTCGTGTTAAACCCAGGAAGAGTTCAATAACTTTTGGCAAGGCTGCCAAGTTGTCACCTCGATTCGTGGGACCTTTCGAAATTGTCGAAATAATCAATCCTGTAGCTTATCGTTTAGCATTGCCACCTGCTTTATCTCGCATGCATGATGTTTTTCATATTTCTTTGCTTAAGAAATACGTTTCAGATCTGTCACATGTTTTAAATTGGAATTCCTTGCAGGTCCAAGACCCAGGAATAATCGTGGTTAAACCCACACGAGTGCTGGAAACTCGCCAATTGCATTTAAGAAATCGTGAGATACAACAATGTAAGGTCCAGTGGGACCAGTTTAACGAAGAAAGTGCAACTTGGGAAAATCTGGAAGAGATGAAAATTGCTTTTCCTTCTCTTTTTCAACAGAATGAAATCTGTTAACAAAACATTCTTTAATGAACTTATTTTTTTTATAAGTATTTATGAAAGCCAGATGAAGGCAAACATTATTCAGGTTGAATAAAATGTGTTGTGACATTGATTTCTGGAACTATTCAAGTTGGAAAATAGTCGCATTGATTTGTGAACTAATAAATTGATTGACCTGAAGGTTAATCGAATATGTAATCATCGGGACGATGAATCTTTTTAGGAGGGAAGCATGTAACACCCTGAACTGTTGTTACTTCCTCCTGAGCATACAAGTGTTGATATGTGATTTCTTTGTAAAAAGGATGTGTTCCTTGATTGAGAAATCATGCTTGATATGTACTGTATCTTCTTTGCAGATTGCAGATCTTTGACTGAGTCGGAATATGATTGGACTCTTTTATTTCTTTCATTTTGTATCTGAGTTTAATCTGATCTCGGAATGAATCATAGAGTTATCCATCTATAAGACCTAGCCTTGGATCAGTGGAATTGATCCAAGTATTGCTTTAAGTTTGTTCGTGATGAATTAAAATTACAGACCTTGAACAGGTTGCAAGGTCTAGAAGCATTGAATAAGCTAGTCCGGAGTATAACTCAGGTTGATCATGTGAAATGGATTGGTTCCCGATATCGAAGTATATCTGGAAGGTCTCGATCGTGGACCAGGTAATAATTCGGTTTCATACAATTTTGTAGCCTAAAGGCAGAACAGGAGCTAACCCTGTTCAAGAATGCATGTTGTAGGTCTTTTTCTGAGTGTACGGAATGTAGACCTAACTGGAATTATTAATGTTAGTAACCTAAAACTAAACCTAACCTAGGGGTTAGATTAGTGTTAATCTAACCTAGACCTAGGCTAAGAACTAATGTCCTAAGTTAGTATCTATGTTCTATGAAGTTAGACTAGGTGTTATCCTAAATTCTAACCTAAGTTACTAACCTAACTATTGGGCAAGGATTATGGGGACCTATGGAGGGGATGCAAACCATGGGCGGCAGTTTCTATGTTATTTAATGCAAAGGATAAGTATGAAGGACAGGTATTGGCAGAGGTTTTAGAAACGGCTAATCGAGCCGACGCGTGGCAGGTGCCAAAATCGACAATGGTCTTGAAATTTATTTGTCTATCGCCAACTTTGGCGGTCGGTGGCAGTGGAGTTTGAGCGGGAAATTTGGAGTAAATGCAATTAATGAGCTCGGTAGTCGAGCTCGGAATTCGCGAGAAGGCATGCAAATTGGAAAGTTGTTGTTTTGTTTGGCTTATCGCGAATTTCGGTTTTCCTTCTGCCTGTTCACTGGTTCTTCGCACCAGTCTTCTTTGTGTTGCATGGCGAGTATGAGCGTATCTAGCTCTTTTCTCTGGCAAGGAAAATATATATGTCATGGAGATAGCAAAATTTTGTTGGTCGCTCTAACTTGGAAAAGGAAAAGAAAGTCCGAGCTCTTTCAGTGGTCTGCTTCGGAAATTTGAGCAAATACCCAGGCATGTTAGGCCCTAACTTTTAAATATCTTTCTCTTCTTCAAATGATTTCATTAGAACAACTCTGTTCAAATGATTTATGGAAATAGATGATTTTCTATGGTTGTCTTGTGTGATTTTGGTACTGTATCTTCATGCTGGTTCGATTTTTCTTTTATCCCTTGATGGGTGTTTATTAAATTTGAACTGTTGCTATATTTCTTTGGGGTTTTGCATCTCGGCTTTTGTATGCGAAATTATTGCAAGTATATGTGATAGGCCTGCTCTGTGTGAGTCCGTAGATTGTTCTCTCGATGGGTACAGACTATTGAGATGCTTGTTGATGGATACTTTTTGTTAATTCTTGTTGTGGAACTGCTTCGGAAAGGATATCAAGGACATTTGTTTGATTGTTCAATTAATTGACCTTTTCTTTCTAAGCTCGCCGTGGTTGTTATTTAGCGGTGGTTATGGATTCAGTAAGGTTTCGTTATGAAATTTTATAGTTGTTTGGGAAGAGGTAACTCGTGTTACGGTAGTCATTACGACCACCTGTGGAAGTTATTTTTCTCCTTGCGTGGAGGTTATGGGGATTCAACCATTGATAGTATTGATATATATATATATATATATGATTATTGTATTGAAACGACTGTGGAGTCCTCTCAATGAATCGTATATTATGGTCCTTTGTTGAGGATATAGATTCATCCTTGAGTTTTGATAATCGAATTCCGTAGGAATCTTGTAGAAGTAAAATGTGTCGACGACCTCGTTATTTGTAATGAAATTTGCATGACTTCACGGGTATACATTTATGTTTCCTTCTGTGTAAGCTTGTTTGAGAATTTTGAAGAGGTTCAGTTGAATTCCTTTTATGAAATCAGTATTTTGATTTGCTTACACCTGATTTTTGAATGCTTACCATAGTTGGCATAGATAGAATCATTAACTATTTTTATCCTGTATACTGTTGTTGGGACTTAGTTGAATTCTTGATAGATAAACAGTGTAACTGCTTCAAATAAAGACTGTTGGGTTTTCTATTGTTTTCGACACCATTGGGTTCCATGAGTATGGGAAGATATCTTGTATATCGGCTTCTTGAAAAGCTAAACTGTGAATACTGTTTCCGGACTTAGTTTTAAATCCTCGAATGGTAATCTATGTCACTGTTTTCTGTATAAGCCTGAGTATGAACATGTAACGTTCTTGGCTTTGTTGGTTTTCTTTAATAAGCTTGACTTCATGAATTTTGGCTTCTATGAAGTAGGTCGTGAATACCATACTTTCAACTCTGGATGCGTTCAGAAGTGACTAAGTTATGTTATGTTATGTTTTCTTTCTGACTACATTCCAGTTGGATATGGATGTGCATGTTGCTTGGATTTCGTTTAAAAATCCCTCCGCATAGTCTTAGGGAAATGTCATTGCTTAAATGATCATGAGTCTTTGGTCGACTGCGATAACAAAGGAGATCTTTTGAATTCGACCTTGTGTCTAAAAGCCTTTCAGTGTTTATCTTCTTGTCTGTCGCTTCTTGCGCAAGGTCATACTGAGTCTGCTTGGTAGATAGACACCGTTGTTTGGCAAGAGGGTTACTGTACTGTAGTTGCTTTACTTTAAGTTTTAACAAAACAGAGTGCTGTTGATTGAGGGACTCGACTGATTTATTTGCATGAGTATTAGGTGAATGCCTTGCTTTTGAAAAGACGGTACAGTCATGAGCTAATTCAGAGGGAAACATGTACAATTTGTTTATTTCTCTTCTGATATAAAGTATAGGTTGAAATAATTGTTTATCTAACCTTTGGAATTGTTCTATCATGCTGATGGAATCATGATAGGTTAATTTTGTATTATGTTGAATATATAATCCGTCTGATGTTGCTGTCCTTGGGATTCAGATGGATAGTTGGTTAGATGCATTTGTCTTCTTGATCACTAACGTTTTAATGATTTGATTTCATTTAAACAGGGTGTTTAATGAAAACAATTGATGTTTTGCAATTGTTTTAAAGGTTAGTGCTTATCATGCTCAGTTCATCGAACTGACCCATGTTGACTATTTTTGCAGATGGTTGCCGTAAGTGGTAAAAGCATGCAGATCTGATAGGATGATCAGATTGTTTAGATTTGATTTTAAGTAGAATTTCAGTTTGAATTTCTTTAAATGTACTATAAGAGGAAAGATGTTCTTCTTCCGTTGAGTATTGTATCAAGTATGCTGAATGCATAAAATGTATTTGATTAGTTCTGAAAGGAATGGAGATTGATATTGTTACTTATGTGTCTATATCCTTATCTTGATAGTTTGACCTTCTTCGGTTCAAATGATCTAAAGAGCATTGTTATTATTATATAATTTGGAGACTTTTGTGATTAACAATGTAAGCTTTGCATGAATATAAGACTGAATTCTTATGATTGTTTAGCAGTTCTGGTATGTTCTATCAAAAGCTAAATTGAAATTTAGGTAACTGTCTTTTTGGAAGATAGGGTTAAAATATACCTAAACAGAACGCTAAACAAATTGAATTAAATTATTAATCCCTAGTCCTGATTATGACAGGACAACATTTAATTGGATTCTGAATCATTTATATTTGATGCTAATAAGTATGATATAAATTCAGTTATGAGAACTGATATAAATCTAATGGGGTTCAGATGGCTATCTCGTGAGAAATTTATGAGATATTGACCAATTCCGTTGTTTTAGAATTATGTATATTCTATGAACTCCTTGATGAGACCTTGGCCTTGATAACTCCTCTGAGTAATGGGTTTTATTGAGAAAGGTCATCCTAGGATGAGGAATCCAGGGATTGGGAAAGGCTAACCTTAAGGGAACGTCTTTAATGTAATTTAAACTCAACGTGCTTAACGTATATTATTAAGTAGATCTTTTCGAGGTGGATTTAAAGGTTGACGGCACAAGTCAACTGCAGGGTTGTACCTCCGAGAAGATTAGGATCTTCTCGAAGTTACAACAATGCAGGTGACTTATGACGACACCCTTTGCATTGATCGCTAAGATTTACACTTTGATCTCGTACAAGTTACTTTTGGACCGATTAGGTATGTGGTCACATTATATGGCTGCCTAGGAGACTCGGGGTATCTTGACACACTGGTTTAATTAGGATTGACCTAGTATGTCATCTTATCCCTAGTCTTCGGGAGCATCCATATAACGTGGTTACCTTACTAATCCGTTCCCGAGTGATTAATTGGGATAAAAGGGACTGACAGAAGTCGGTATAAGACATTCTACATAACATAAGAATGGGGTGAAGGGCGTATTCCAGATTGACGAGTATGCCGTTAAGGAATACGAGACATAAACAGTATGTTTCAAATCTTTGGCCAAAGTATCGCAAGCTGCTGATTGCGTTGTCCTAATTCACCTAGTCTAAGGGATGAGATGCCGATGAATAATGGTAACAATTATTCAGTTAGGTTCCTTGGATGAGCATTCAATCCTGAATAGGGAAGAGAACCGCAAGAGTGAAGTGTTAAATAATAACGCCAACTCTTATTACTCATGAATAGATCGGTAGATTACTGAGTCATGGAATGAATAGATCGGAGGTACTCCGAGTCATTACAGCTGCATATGGTTATCTGTTATATGAATGGTTATTTGATTTGTGAGTTCTAAATTATGTATTTAGAACCAGGATGCAATTATCAAAAATTTTTTTGACTTGTTCTATTGTCTAAAATGAGGATGTTACGGGCATACCGCACTAGTATCCGTACTTCCACCGCTGCCACACCATTTTCTCGGTCTACGTTACATGGAGGCTATTTTTCCTCTCAAAGTCCAAATTCCCTCACTCCGCATTTCTCTCAAAGAAATGCTCAATGTTGATGACTTTCTTCAGACCGTTTTAGCACAACCGGAGTTATTAGATGAATGTCATCTTAACGCTCTTTACCACCTTCAAGTTTACTAAAAATGTATCAAGCGTGCCTACAAAAAACGTGTCCATGAACGAACCTTCCAAGTTGGTGACCTTGTCTTGAAAGAAAATAAACATGTAACCAAAGTAGAAAAAATTAAATAGGGAAAATTTGCTCCTAATTGGCTGGGACCATACATCGTGACCCATACTTACGGATCAGGTGCTTATCGTTTAGCTTCACTCGATGGTAAACCTAAACCTGAGCCCCTTAATGCCTTGCATATTCAACCATTCTACTATTGACCTATAGTCCTACCTCACCTTTTTATTCTTTCCATGCTCGTCCCTTGAGCACTATCCACTTCATACACCTCACCAACGATTAAACAAGAATCATGTGAGTACTGTCACTTGTTACCTTCTCTTGAATATGTGTACCATGACGTTGCACATAACATGATTCTCATGGATACTTTTTGTCTACCTTTAGATGAGATCCCATGGTCATTTCACCCTACTTTTTGAACAAGAATCCTATTCTTCACCTTGGTCTTGTCCATGACTTCAAAGCCCTCACATGGGACCCAACTCCTTGAGTCAAACTTCTAATACAAGATGACTCCCTCAAAAGGAAATCTTCCTCTCGGCAATTGCTGCTATAAATAGACTTCTCCCTTGAAGGACAGCTATGTAAAGCTCTTTAAAAAAAGTGAGAGAATTTGAAGCTTCCCGCATCGATCAGCTTCACAAAGACCTCAAGGAGTTCATTTCCTCATTCCCATATAGACTTCCCACATCGATCAGTCTATCTCAAATACCAGTCAAAACAGAAGACTTTTTTCGTCATGGACTTACCCTTTGTGGCCTCGGATCTCTTTCCCATAGAGCATGCTACCTCATATCATATAAAATTACTCACCTTTCACCCCTAATCATTCACACCCCCATTTCCCCTACCGCCTCAAGGGCCTCTTGGAATCAAGACATTTGGTGATCATGTGACTACTTTTCACCTTTAGAACAATCAATCATGCAATGTCTTTAGGGTCTCATGTTCATCACCTTCTCTAAGGTATGACCTACTCGGTATGATCCTAACCAATTAGGCAGCTTTCTTACCCCTTTTATATTTTAACCTTCTTTATTACGTATTGATTACCTTATATAGGACTTGGTCCTCGACGCTTACCTTTAGGGTAATCTTCTTCTTCTACCACCATCAAAATCACCTATACCAATCTTCCCACAACTCACCCACACCTAACAGACCTAAACCCAAATCGTGCCTATGATCTACCATCTCATTCTCATACCTCCTCATATCCTTCCCTAGCTTATGGGAGAACTACATCGGTTTGAGGTTCCCTTTCGTCGGGACTATGTAGGCAACACTCCAAGGGCATGGGGCCCTTGGAGGTTAGCTCGGCCACTCTCCACCCTAAACAATTCATCTTTCATCTTCCTAAATTGCAGTCTACACCACTTAGTTTCCTTTTTATGTCAAAATTGGAAATTAAACCAAACAAACAACACGTTGCTTAACATTTTTGTCATCATCACAACATACATTTATTATGACTACCATTTCTCTACCATCATCATACATGTATTACAAAGCATCTTAAACATGACCCATATCATCATTCATTGCATAAATTAATGAATCACAACTTCAACCCATTTAAAATCCACCATGTCTAGACCAAAAACTTGACTCAATCATAGACCATAGACCCGACTCAACCATGCCCAAACCAACCCGACTCAATCCATGCCTAGCCAAACCCGACTCAATCCATGCCTATTACGACTCGAGCCATGCCTAACCAAACTTGACTTGATCCATGCCTAAGACCCGACTCCATCATGCGTAACTCACCTAATTTTCATCCATATCACAACAACAAATCAAGCTTCTCATGTATCTCATCATATAAATAAATATGGGTCTCAATACAATATGCATTAATATCCCATCATGTCTATCTTAAAAAATTGTTGGTACGAAGGCCGATACTCAATAAAAAATGTCATCCGAATGTAGGCTAGTCTCATATACAATAAAATAATACACTAATACAAAATCTCTTTGGCTCGCAGCCGGTATATGATCAAATATAAAAAAACTCATGTACATCCTCACTATCCATGGCTCGTAGGCGGTAAATATCAAAAACCAAAAGCTGTCAAAATCGGGAGACATGTATCAAGCACCCTCTCGGTGGACATCCTCCATATCGGTATCACCTGTCCCCTCCGTCTCCTCGGCCCCTGCGTCTCTGCAACTGCGCTCGACATCTCCCCACCCATCATAGGTGGTGGTTGGGTCCCTATTGGCACGTGACCTAGAGCTGGTCTCTATGACTAGTTTTCTCTCCATGATCGACTCGAAGCTCGATGGCCCCATGTGCTCTCTACACTGTGAGTCTAGGATCTAGTCCTCTCACTCGAGGCTTGTTGTGCCCGGTACTCTCCATAGGATAGGAAGTCTATCCCAACCACCATCAACTAATAATGATAGTATCGGCCTCACTTAGGGAATCCGTAACCTAGATATGGGCATGGTCTGTGGTGGCCCCATAGGCCTCGGCCCCTATACCTGTCCTGCGGGACCCTATCCCACCCCTACCGTGAACCGGGACCCTGTCCGGTGCACATGGTGGTGCCATCGATCCTTACCCCGTATGCATGTAAATCCCCAATTTGTGCTCGTGTTGTGGCCACTGGCCCCCCGCAACCCTGTCACACTGTGCCTGTAAGGCAGCCACCCGACCATCATCCCCATCTTCATCTCCATCCCCACCCTGGGCCATCCGGGCCTAAAGACAGCCACTGTAAATGTAACTCGACTGTACATACATAATCGGGTGTCGGAGTCACCACCTACCCCTGTAGGACATCCCTCTATACCATGATGGTGGTGGATCTAGCTACCCAAGCACGGATGGTAATGCTCATAAATGAGTCACCCACCACTTTCTATATCTAATGTTTCATGACCCGGCATCATCAATCGCCGGTCTCTGCTCTCGCTCCTCCCGCCCTATGGGCATTGTCAGCTATGGTAGAGGTAAGGGCCTCTCCACGTCGTCTTTCCTATACTACAGGAAGGCAGAGGTATGTCTGTAGTATCCCAAACCGCCACCTCACTCGTCAACCGGGATCATCTCGTGCCCACGACACGATGACCCTATATTCATATTAGTAGGCTGGAGGTCAGCTAGCTCATCCTGCATATGCCTATATGATGGGAAGCCCACATATGGCCTCTAAATGATTCCCCACTGGACCCCTCTAATAGTCACCTATAATAAGACACATCATGTGTGGGCCTATCGATCTCCACTATCCAATAACAAGCACCCATCACCTATATCCCACTCATACATAGCCTAGCGGAAAGGCATTGGCTTGGGGCATGCCCATGGACACACACAAAAATGTTCTCATATGCCCAATAGTGAAGTAAAGGTACCGCATGGGTTGAACTGCGCGTGACCGCCTATATGCCCATAACTCCTTGTATAACTACACCATGAATGTTGGCACCTAGGCAAAGTGTGTTTGATCTATCATCATGTCGTGTAGTACCCCCATTAACGAGTGGGGAAATCTACCTCCCTCTCGCATCGGTCGGTAGTGTAAAGTAGCACCGCTTTGCCTCCATCAATAGAACTACTAGCCTCATCTCCTTGGACAAAGCAGGGTACATCTCTCCATAGTGCAAGCTAGTGCTATGGAAGGTCAGCTTAGCCATCCCCTCTCCAAACACCGTCAACATCAACTCCTCCGAGGCCTCGGAGGAGATCGAATAGACCTATGTACCCAATATGGGAAGCCAAATAATCTGGACCATCCTTTAGGGTGACTATAATCTCACATATCGGTAGGTGGAATGTGTTGGTCACGGAATCCCATCTATTGGTGGCCCGACCATCGAGAATCGGTTGCCGAGACTATGTGCCAAGTAGCGTCGGACACCACTCAGGCCCACCTCCTCCACATGTCGCAACTCCTCGGGGTCGTTGCTGCATGACCGCGAATCACGATCATGGGTGGAACCCTGTCCCGCATGCGTAGTTGATCTCTCCCCTACATCTAATACAAACAACAAATTAATCTACATTTCTCATACCCATACTTGCCCCCTATCATTTTCCCACACCCTATTTTACCCCTACCCATCTCAACCACCCAACCTATGGCACTTTTCGCCCTTGATCTCTAAATCCCGATCGGTGTCGATTATCTCTAAGCTGATCCGGTCACCCCTAAACTGGCATCGGTCACCTATTTCATGACCAATACCGCCCTACCAATGCTGGTCATCATTGCAGCGAAAACCCGTGACCCCCAAACCCTCCCTTCTCAAAAAATTTACTACCCTGACACTTCTACCCACCTAAAATCACCTACACCCCCTACACCTCATCCCCTCCCCTCTTCTCCCACTTATCTCTCTCCCCACTCCTATTCTACCTAATTTACCCTCCCATCTTCCAAATTTCATTTTCCCCCACCCACAAAAAAAAACAAAAACCCAATTGGCCAAATCACCTAATCTACCTAACAAAACACTACAAGAGTTGGATGCTTACCTCATCATACTACTGTCATCATGGTGGTACATTTGGCCACTACATTGGTGGCCGCCCGATCCCTCTCTGGCCTCTGCCATCACCAAATCACTACCCGCATCTCCAACCAATCAAATCACACACACCGATCCTGTGGACCCACCTCTCAACAACCAATCACCCACCATTTGGATCGCCAACTCAACAATCCATTCCATCTCGAACACTTTTCCCTTCTTTCTCTCTCTTGTGTCATTTTCCCAATTCACAAGAAGACAAATGAATAAATAACAAAAATGTGGATTTCTTGTTTTTATAATAAACCCGACCTAACCGACACCGGTTTTACCTTTACTAGCATCATTCATTTTCCTACCTTACCATGATCGGGTTACCCTATACCGACATTGGTTACCCTTGACCGCATCGGTCACCCTCTCTTGCACATTGCCCTAAATTTTACCCTATTACCCTACTTGTCACTCTTTTTTTTCCACACCCAACCTTTACCCTGACCATTCCCCTCACCCTCTTTCCCTCATCATTTATTACCTACCCACGTCCTCAATTGGGGACTCGTTATTTTACCCATACCTCGGCCCTACCCATGCCATGACCTAGATTCTTAGACCTGGACCATCACTAGTGACCTTTGACCTCATGTGTTCGTTATACCTTGCATGCACTATTACCTGTGTTGATTGACCTGATGACCTTACCTTACCTCTTGCCATGACCATTTATCCCGACCCTACCTTTGGTGTCTTTCGAACACACCTAAACGTTCCTACACCTGGCGTATATCATGTTTCTTGACCATATCCTATACCTTGGATACCGGAATCACCTCAACCTTGTTTGGATAAACCTATCGACCTTAGACAATGTCAAGTTTTCATGCTCTTCAACCTAGTCTTGTACTTTCTGATTTATACGTGTGCTTGCATTTGATTGTTGCTACCTTTGACCCCGATCCATTACCTACATTACCCAAGTAGACCTTGCTCCTTTTTCCCTGTTACCCACCTTCCTTTTCCTCACATTTACCTTTTATCAAACCACTCACTAATTCTACCTTCTTCCTCGGGTTCCTAGTTTAAGGGGTTCACCTCCACCCACACATTGGGAAACCACATCTTATTTTTGTCAATGTTGCTTACCAATACAAGCTACGCAACAAAAAGGGGAAAAATGTAGACACTAAAATTAGGTCACACTCACCTTTGATCCTCACAAATAAACACCATGGGACACATTCACCTAGCCATGGCCCCCTTCACCTCACTATAATATTAATTTAATTAAATTAATTCATCACCTCACAATATTTATTATTTAAATATCATAATTTAGATAATGCCCACATATCCACCTCACCTAGACACCTCATCTAGCCACCTCACCCTAAGACCTATTCTTGGTAAGTTGTCATAACTAACTAAGACTTACCCAAACCCCAAAATTAAAGCCTACGTTCCCTCTAACCACATTCTCGCATGCTTAAAGGAAGCTTCCAGTCTAATCCATGAGTTAATGATATGAGATCTCGAGAAAATCAAGGGGATCTCGCCTAGTTTAGTAAACTTAGGAAATCTCGCCCCCAACCGAGCTTGATTACCCCCTAACTGCAATTCTTGGTTAATTTGGAACCACCGTCGATAACCTTTTAACCCCCAAAATAACCTTATTTGGAAGGTTGGAAAAAATTTAGCACATTCCTGAGAGATATCACATCTTTGGAGAACAAGCTTCAATGAGAACATGCATGCAAGGAGATCAAGCATTTTCTCTTATGCGGACATCGACATTCACCAAAGAACCATCCAACACTCACCCTAGCAAAGATTTGATCCAATCGGGGAAAGAAGAAGAGAGCACATTCAACCCATACGGGAGCTCTCCAACTTTTGGTAATCCTCTGCAGCATTCAACCTCTTACCAACACCTTCATTCCTCACTCACAGGCATGCAAAACTAGATTTCAAGTCGGTGAGAACAGTTTACTCCTTTGTTTCACTTATCTCATCATTATATTTTCATCCTTTATTCTCCTAGCCACCCATTGACCTCCTTTAATAATCACCCTCCATATCCCCATTAAAACCTTTCCAAATCCCATCCAAGCGAATTAATACCTCACTCCAACCAGCCTATTCCTTTGTGACAATCATAAGGGAGATCCAAAGCTCATTTTGTGACATTCCCGGTATTCCATAAGTAACCAGCACCAGTTCTCCTAGACCCAGATTGGTCACCCTTAACTAGCATCGGTCTCTGTATTTACTAATACATCCCGAGAATAGTGACCTACCCACCTATACCCACATCACCCGTAATCACGTGGCTAGTATAAGACCTCCGTCATGACACACTGCAGATACCCGAGAACTAGTTACTTGACCTTTGGATCTTATTCTAAACTAGATTGTTAGATTATATCTTTCTTATTGTGTGTTAAATGAGATACCTAAATCGGTTTAATTACAATAAGATTTACTTTATTACCAACATTAAATTGTTGTAAACAATGGACTGACAACCGTCTAGGAAGTATCACACTTCCCGGATCTAGTACACACTAGGTAGTTCACTACACATATTGTTTAACTTTTATTTGGTGGTCTTGTGTTCCATTTTAGGTAGTTCCTCTAAGCCAAAATGAATCTCTCACGATCAGCTGTGGATTAAGAGGTCATACACGCGTAACAACCTATTAACCAACATTTCAACAGGTATTCCTCCTACACCCATTACCCTATCTATTTTGTCATATTCAAATAAACATCTTAGAATTAGGTGAAACAAAGATGATCTATAATACCCTCTCCAGTTGAGCCAAGCTAACATGCACCAATGGTTGTGCGAGGTATCCACATGCACATGAAATGGTTTGTCCCATGAAGGAAAACACAAAATAGGTGTAGTAGTAAGTTTCTTTTTAATATCTCAAACGTGCACTGGCAGTACAGTTCTTCCCAATAGAATTTACCTTTTCCATTCATTAAATCCTCTAGAGGTGTGGCAACTTTGGCATACCCTTTGATTAATTTTTTTATAATATCATGTGTGACCCAAAAATCCATGTACCTCACTCGAATGGTAGGCACTTCTATGCATATAATGACAACAACCTTCAGCTGGATTAACAAGCAATCCTTCTTTGAAGATTATGTGTCTTAATAGTATTCCAAAAGGTGTAGAAAATATGCACTTCTTGATGTTGAAAGAGATACTCAACTATCTACATCATTCAAACATTAAGCACAGATTGTCACAGTGATCTTTTATAAGCCCATATACTATCCAATCATCTAGATAAACCTATAAGAAGTTATGAATGAAATCTTTGAATTCCTAAACAACTATATGTGAGAATACAACATGCACACTTTTCAATCCAAAAGGCATCACAATATAGGCAAAATTGTCCCATTCAAAGTAGTAAAAGTTGTCTTTTCCTAATCCTCCTCAAAGCCAATCCTAACCCGATGATACATAGAAAACCCATCTATAAATGAATAGATTTCGCCCTTTCACTCCTTCTAGTATTTCCTCGGTGAATGAGATAAGAAAGGAGTCGTGACACATGCAAAATTCAGCTCCTTGTAATCTCTATGATTCAAATTCTAACATCCTTCTTGATCATTGATCACCATAGGATGAAACCATTCGATTCATCCAAGGGTCAAATGATTCCATATTTCAACATTTTATCAATCTCTTCCTTTACCTTTTCATGCAAATTGGGATTCATTCTATAAGGCCTCCTTCTAACTGGGTGCACACCTTCTTTAAGCTTTATCTTCATTTCATTGAGTGACTCATGCATGCCTTTAATTTCATGATACCCTTGAGGGAATAAGTCCCGATAATCCATGAGTAACTAAATGATCTTTTCTACTTCCGATTTTGACCAATAGTCTCCAATTATGACCTCCTTAGGCTCAGCCTCCATTCCAATATTTACCTTCTTTGTCTTCATGGGTTCATGATATGTGCGTGTATCCTTATCTGCACTGTCTAAGATCTTGCACACCCCTTGTGAATGTTTGACATCCAGGTTCTCAACTTCCTTGTCATCCACTATGTAAACCATATTTCCTTTTTATTTCTCAAGGAAAGCACATTCAAGTAGTATAGAGTCCATTTCTTCTTCTTCTTCAAAACGCGCTCATGACTCTGTCTCACCAAATAATTCTTGAATGAGCTCCTCCGCCTTTGCACTATCTCCCATAGTTAAGCACTTGACAAATTTTAATGCCTCTTCTAATAGAGGTTTTATCGGGAAGTAGTCAAAGATGTGGATCATTTCTGCGATCAAATCCTGCCAATTTCTAGTTTCTCTATGTAGCTTTGCATATACATACCAAGCATGTGCATATCCTACTATCCGAGTCTCTCACACTACTAAATGTGATGCTTTGAATAAGTTGACCACCATGATAAGTCTAGATCTACGTAGGTGCATTGCTTCTAAAAAACATAGTAGATAGTGCCATTCTTATCTCATTCCATTCCATAATATTATCTCTGCAAACTACCCATCAACGCGCTCACTGCTCCGTGCAAGGTATATGCTAACATGTCTATTCTCTTGACTTGGTGTCACTATGTTCCATGGCTTGTAAGAATACTAAAAGATCTTCTACTCCAACATACCAGGTGCAGGAGCCATCTATATGTCTAACAAAGAAGTACATTCTTCTATGTGACCGTGCTCTTCACCTTGCGTCATATTAGTTCGTATGTACCATGAGCCCAATTATCACAAGTAATACTTGTAGTATCACTAATAGAATGAGAATATTCCCACTGTAGGATGCCTTCCTTTGATGGCTCATTGACCTCTAGGTCTGAATAGTGTGCACATAGATTCTATTTAAGTCCTCCTCACTCAATGGCTCAACATATGGTGTAGACTTTCCATCTGTTAAAGGGATTACAACTCTTTCCTCCTTGTTCTCAAAGCTGATGTACCCCTTATTGAACCTCAAGTCAGCATTATTTGCATAACACCAAGGGTGCCCAAGAAAAGATGGAAACCGTCCTGCTTCCACGAGTGCTAGTACCTCAAAATCCCCTATGAACTTGGCCCCTTGTATTGTTATAGATGCATCCTTCAAAAATCCTATGGGAGTGGCCTTAGTCGATTTTCCATAAATAGTAAATTAAATGATGGCTGGGATGGAGGTCTCCCCATTTGTACCCATGCATCTAATGTAAGAACATTTACTTCCACACCTGTATCAATCAATATATTGCTCAACAGCCATCCATCCACAAAACAACATTCAAAGTAATTTCCTTGTCATAGTCAATGCTATCAGGGGGAAGATTTGCATGTATGATCTGTTGTTCATTCTCAGTGCTTGCATGAAGAGTGTTCCCCTTCAACTAATTTCCTAATAATGGAATAATATTCTCTTGGCGCAACATTTTACATACCTCTATGATGTCATCAATATCAGATGGGACCTTTCCTACTTCTTTCCTCTGTTCTATCTTTCTTGACTACTCTTTTAAGCATTGTATTTCACCTTGAAGATTTTTGAGGACCTCCATGGTCTCTTAATAGACCTCCTTTTGATGAGAAGGATCTAGGTACCTTGCAGACCAAAAATCTCCTCCTTGGTGATCCTAGGATTACAGTGCAATACCTCTCTTATGCGCACCACTTCATCTCGTGTGGTGATCTTCATGGTTAATGCATCAGGTTTTGGTGCTAACTTGGGCATCTGTAGTGCCCACTTTCCTTTAGCACCTTCTTTTTTTTATCATGATATCGTAGACTATGACATATTAAGGCATGGTGTTAGATGTCGAGATCCTAGATTATTTTGAATCGATTATATATAATGCGAGATGATTATTAGAGACACTCACATGTGGATGATGATATACTATTGACATGGATGTTTAATGGAAGTTATTCAAACATGTGATTTTGGAGATTATGAGTAAACCTAGAAAAGGAAAATTATTTGATGATGATATAGTTGTCGATATAAATTATAAATGATTTCGTTGATTGCCTTGGTGATTGTTGTGATTCATATGTATAGATGATTTTGTGATTTTATTATATATTCATTTTGGATGTTCTGATATGGCCACGAGGCCAAAGGAGGTATTTGTGTTTTGCAGGTTTAAAATATCACAACAAACATCGGGGGATTGGAGACTAACCAAAGTGGAATTCTAGGTGAATTCGACAAGGTCACCATGGCAACTTGTTTTTTTGTGTGTGTGTTGTAATTTTTGTTAGAGATTCCCATGGGGGGTCATCTTTACATGTGACCATGGGTTTGTGTATTTTATTAATGTGTTTCTTTTATTTATTGTTGTATGTATTTTATTTGTAATGTGTTCTCTTCTTTTAATTAATTAATTGTGATAGATTAATGTGAGAGATCATATGTTTAAAGTTTAATTAAATCAATTGGGATATGGGAAGTAATTATTAGAGTTGTGGGCTGTTTGTAATTAATTTGTAAGAGATGTGTAAGATGTGTAAGAGCTTGTGTAAGTCATATTTTGGAGTAAGAAATACTCCACCTCCATGGAAATTCGAATTTGACCTTGGGGGCTGTTTTGGAGGCTTGTGGGACAAGTAAAACTTGTCCCGTGCCTCTAAATTTATGTTACCAACCATACTTATGGTTGGGGAAGTGATTTGTGACCTTTTTATAATGCATTTTATCCATCTTGTGCATGTTTTTAATTGCACTTTCTTACATTTTAATTTAATGGTTGTCCCTTGAGGTGTGGGCTGTTTTGGAGTGTGCAAGTAACTTGTCATTCTTCACCCACCTCTTTATTAAGCCTTGGAGTTTGGATTTTGTCTTTTGTGTTGATTTGAGAGGATGTGTGATGTGGCATCCTACATGGATCCACATCATCCTCTTCTTTCCTTCTTCTATTTAATTCAAACTCTCTCCTTGCTTGTGGAGGTTGTTGAAACATTTTTCTTGCTTCCTTGGGTGCATTTTTCTTGTGATTGGAACTCTTACTTTGGAGAAGCTTTGGTGAATATTGTTTCTTGGTTGTTGAACCTCTTTGCATTCATCCTTGGGGGCACATTTTTTCTGTGATTAGAGATCTTGTTGATTTGGAGGAAATTAGAGAGCATTTGATACTTTGGCATTGCTATTTTGGGAATTTTATTTTGACATTCAAAGCTTGTTGTGTGGAGAAAATCCTTCCATGGAGAGGTAGGAGTTTATTCCTTCTTTTATTGTTGTTATTTTCTTGTTGAGTTGTGTGTATGGAGAATGTTTTATTACTTTTTTTGGTTGGTTGGGTAGACTACCTTAGGGAAGGTGTAGGAGAAGGCTATGGGGAATCCATGTGGGGGGCATAAGGGAATGCCATGGGCATCAAAGTTTTGTGGAGGGAGTTTTGGGTTTGGGATCCACCATGGAAAAGAAATAGCTTGCATTTCTTACTTGTGGGGGGCATAAGGGAAAATTGTGGGGGGGGCATAAGGAGGGGTTGGGAGGCATAAGGTTTATGGGATATGATATGCTATATTAGTGTTATGATTGTAGGTGGATGCCCAATTCCCAATTGGGAGGCATAAGTAGCTTCCCCATAGTCCTTGCTCCTTTGGCTTGCATGATCAAGCCTGAGTTGTGATTTGAATGTTTTCTATTGCAGTTGTAAACTATTATTTTGTATTGAGTTATGTTTTATATTGAAATGTGCATGTGTGAAAGAATGTTGTGTTGTGGAAGCTAGTTGTTGCCATGGTTGAATTACACCTTTTATTGTATCTTGGTTGGGGCTCGGGGGCTAATGATGAAGGAAGGCTTCTCCTTTCATTGGATGTCTTGGTTGGGTGGAGAGCGTTGCCTTTCCCCCTCTTTTGTTGTGATCAACTTGGAGAAAAGAGAAAATGAGCATCTTTGTTGTTACGGAGCAATGGAAAATACAATTTGATAGTCCCTTGTGAATACCCTTTTAACTTTGAAGTGGATGATTTGTATAATTAATTGTAATGAGAAGGTGCTTGCATTGGTGATGAAAGATTGAAATGTGAAATGTAAAGAGTTATATTCTACTCTCTGTTTTGAAAAGAAATGTGAAAGGATGTTACATGCATTGCATATTGTATTTTAGAAATCAAATGGAAAAGAGAAAATTGTAAAGTTGTTATTGGAAATAAATAAAAGAATTATCTACCTTCTCATACTTGCATGATTGTGTTGGAATTGAATTGCTATTGTGAATCAAATCTCTGTTGGAATGAAGAATGCGTATGAAGGAAAAGACGGTGTTTTGTTTCTCTTTAAAATACATTAAATTTGAAATCATAACTTGTAATTTAACATGGAAATGAATTGTTTAGAATGTTGAATGTGATGGATTAGTTTATAACTATAAGATAAAATTGATGAACAGATCCTTTAAAAATTTAATCATGGCATTGTGAATTCTAAAGCGGTAAATTTAAACAAAATGCACAGTTTGGACTTGCATGATTAAATAAACTTGGAAACCTTAAAATTCCACATGATATATTAGCAATGAACTCAATTGAAAAAGTAGATTTAAGAGAATAACTTGAACCATTGCAAAATTGAGCTCAATCTCTTCCTCAACCGTTTTCCATCATCTGTTAGACAAAATATAATATTGAATCAATCAAACAAATTAACTTTCCGAAAACACTCTAAACCCTCCCTAGATCAATACTCCATGTCTGTTTGACATGTTGAGTGAAGGAGGAAACCGAATTTAATCAAATTGAAAAGTTGAAAATTGCTAGTTTTCTAATTATAAGAATACTGAGATCATTTTTGTAAAATTTACCCTTAAAAACTTATCAAAAAGTAAAATTTATGATTTTTGTGCAAAGAGGGCATCGAGAGATTTCCAAAAAGTCCTCGTTTTCCCAAAATTGAGCTTTCTAGCTCAAGTTATGACACTTTGAAATTTTGTGCCTTGGTGGGAAAATTTGGGAAAAATTTCCCTGGTGGGCCCATAACCCAAAAATTTCCCGTCGTTTTACCTTAGAAAAGTTTTTTTGAAAATTTTGACTTGGGAAAATTTTCACTTTTTCCTCTACCAGCCCACAGCTAATTAGAGGGTGCCACATGTCCTCTTGGGGCTACGGCGGAGGTGCAGTTCCCTTTTTCCCTTAGCCCTTTTGAAAATTTTGGGGAAATTTCTTCATTTTTTCCCTGCCGGCCCATGACAATGAGAGCATGCCACGTGGCACCTTGGGGGCATCAGTGGAGGAGGGAGAACCCCATCACCTTTTGAAAAATTTTCTTTGGTGAAAATCACCGAATCTCCCCACCGCTCCACGCCCCTCCTTCTCTCTTCCCCTGCTGACCCAACCGTGGAGCACCATGTGTCCTGGAGACGGACCTGTGGCACCGTTGACTTTTCCTTCTCTCGTCGGGTGCAATGTGCTAAATTCTTTCACTACTTTACCCCTTCCCTGTTTCCCTGGCATCGTCACTTTGGCCGCCACGTGTCCCTAGAGGACCTAAGGAGGCATGGGAGTTTTCTTGACTTTGCGCCCATGCAATGTAGAATATTTTCTAAAGCCGCCCCATGACCCACCACCCTGCCCAAAGTGGTTTCCCTCTCCTCTTGACACGTGTCCCCTTGGGGAAATTTTGACTTAAAAAATCGCCTACTCATATCTTGAGTTCTGTAAGGAGTTAGGAGGACTTCTTTATATCACCGAAAAGGTGAGAAAATTTCATATCCAATGGGAATGGTTTAGGGAAATTTTGGAAGCGTAAAGTATGAGAAAAATTCAGTTCAAAATCGAGCTTTGTTAGAGAGTTGGGTATGGGGGAAAATTACTCCCTAAACCTAGCTGAAACTTCTAACCCTAAAATTTGAACTATGTGACCCTGATAATTGTTATTAAATGGAAATTTTGTCCCAGTGAAATTGAACCTGTTAGGAACCTATCGGTGGCAATTGTTGTATGAAAATTTTGGGGTAGAAACTCTCAATCAAGTTCGGGAGTGGGGAAGTGAGACCTTGCTCTATTGATTTTAAATATGTATTCCTTTCTCACTCTACAATTAAACCTGCTCTTATATTGATCTTGTGGAATTAAATACCTTGGGTATTTAATTGTTTTGGTTTCGTAACCTAAATTTTATTCAAGGACTATTTAGCTAAAAGGTCATTGTAATCGGGATTAATTTAATCCTAGGGAGATTTGAGATAGGTGTGGACCTATTACATTTATTACTTTATAATGTGAAATCAATAATTATTATAATGGGAAAGGTTATCGGTTGAATTTATTTGTCTTGAGACTTTGGTCGTTAACTTCTAATCAAAAGAAAATTATTCCATGATTTTCTAACTAAACCTAGGTTGTTCATGGTTCTCAGTGGGTTGTTCTAGCTGGGCACTACACTTGGTATTAGAGTAGTGGTTCAAAATCTTGGGCCATTACGCACACTAGGAAAATTGAGACTAGAATCGTAAACCTAGCACACTTTTGAATCTAATAAAACACACTTCTTTGAAAATTGAAGAAAAGAAATAAGCATGAAGAAATATTACATTGCTCTGTTCATTTGAACTACCAGAATTAAAATGATAATAAAATAATAATAAGTTGTTTGAGTTGTTGTGCTTGCTTAGTGACATTTTGTCGAAACCTGGGGTAACTAAGAATGTTAGATTAAATTGAATTTGTGAACTTCTAGTATAATGGAAACTTCGGTTCCCTTTTGAAAATGTGTTGTTTTACAAGTCCTAAAACTTGATTTAATTGTATGATGCATTAAGCCCTTGTTGAGACCCTTCCTTATTGGAGTTGTTGGAATGATGAGTTGTATGATGTGATCCTTGTGGTTGGATAGTAGTGGTTGTGTTCTGGGTCGGGAAGAGTTAATTAGAAGTTGTTTAGAGCTTCCTTCCTTGAGTGGTTAAGAAAGAGGGTCTGGTTGTTAGTTTTCCATGTTGTTACCCATATGAGAGGGTGGACACTAAGTCTGGGTGTCGTCTAGGACCCAATCCTATGTATGTGTTCTTGGAACTAACCTCGAGGCAGAGTACCCCTATTGGTGGCCATGAAAGGCTACGGAGTGAATGTGGTGTTAAATTTTGTGTTTTACATTCGTAATCTTGTGTATTTTATCAAGGACCAACATCTTATTTTATGATTGGATTGAGAAGCTCTGAGAATCTTTTATTTATTTATGATTCTTGCAAGAATTTTCAAACTTTGCCATGTGGCTACTTAGCCACTTTTATTTATTCATCAATATTTCTTGGACTTTATTTGATTGATGACTCGAGCTCATGATATTGTTGGATACTTGGCTAAATGTTACGTGGTTTCCTTCTTGCATGTTGTTGAGTTGGTCCTGCGCTTTATGTACAAAGGACAATTGTAGTATGGGGTACACCTGGGTGTCTTGAAAGGTCCTTTTAGGTGCTTAAAGTCATGTCTTGGTTATGGATGCACGGAACCTTGAGTGTGTCTAAGGTCTTACGGTGGACGCTTTTTGTTGGTTGACCTTACAGAAAGAAATTTTGTTGTGTAGTGTGGTCTAGAGGGAAGTCTGACAGCGGTAGTGGTGATTCTATTTCAATCTGGTAAGAGCTTGACCCTCATCGGAGTAGAAGTGTTTAATTATGGGATTTTAGATTTTGTTAGGATTAGATTGCCTTTGGTTGACTATAAATGTTACTGGAAAAGTGTTTGTTTTGATAGTGACTTTTCATCGATGACATGTTAAATTGTATCTTGGGTTCCTGGTTGCATCATAGAAAGTTTTGACTCGTGGAATGTATGCATCTTGGTAATTATGGATAGATTTAATCCTTTCAGGAAATGTGTTTATTTAAGTGTATTGGTTTTACTCTCTTGACTTATAAATAAGTTTACCCTTACCTTAAATTTCCCTTACCATGAATAACATTCTATGACCTATTAATCTTGGGGTTACTTGGAAACACTTAAGGATGCTTTGGGTCTTTTGACCTTTCTCTTAGAAATGTTAGTTTGGTAGATCTTAATAGTTAATCTCGATGGTGCTTATATTGTACTTCCTCTTTTAAAAACTATAACTCTTGACTATAAAGTCCATGATTGGTAAATTATTTGGTTGCCCCATTGCATTGGATGCCTTTTAGTGTGGATGTGGTTCCTTGGAGTAAAGCTGCATTGTCATCTGGTTGCTTGGCTGGTGGTATCTTGTGGGGACATGAGTATTGATTGGAAAACCTTCTTTGGTTATTAGGAGAATAAAATGTTACCATCCTAAACCACAAAAAAAATTGTTAAACCTTAATAGATTCGTAAAAGTAAGATTATACCTCTTTAATGAGCCTTCCTTGAAAATTTCTTATGAAACTTGTGGAGACCCACTAAGAATGTTTTATGATGCTTGAAATTATTTGGTGAATTTTTGAAATCTTGGTGTGATTCATGTTGGTTCATTGTTTCCTAGTTCTTACGAAAAATTAATAATGTGTTTTCTATGTTGAATGTCTCTTGTTCCTTTAGAATCAAAATGTGGTGTGTTGATTTGTATCTCCTTCCCATAAAAGTAATTTTGTGATGTGTTTGAACCTTCCTTCTCATCAAAAGTTGATTGATATGATGACTCAACCAAAACACCATAAAACTATAATTAAGGAGATTTGACCTTGGAACTTAACAAATAAACTGGAGCATAGAAAAGGGAAGTGATCTTGGTATACTGTTATCCAAAGTTCACCTCCTCAGGGTAAATTTCGATAACATGCATCAGAGTTTTCAGTTCCAAGCAAGTAGGTCGATTCAGGAAAAAATCGTGAAATTAGCTAAGTCCTACTCCAGGTCGCCTTTGGGACAGTTGGGACATCTGGGCGCGGATCGGCCAAAAAAGCCTCCGGGCGGCCCGCGAAGTAAAGTGCCATCTCGGGACAAATGGACACGAAAGGGCCTAGACCAGCTGGTTTTGGTCGAAGAGGAAAATTTTAGCAAAGGGACAACCGGGCCGTCGGGACGCGTGGGACGCGAAAAGTCGGTTCGGCCGAAGGAGAAGAAAATCGACTAACTGCTCAGGACATTTGGGCCTTGAGGACATGAAGCTCGCCGGATCGGGTGAAATGGAGAAATTTCGTACTAAGTAGTTGGGACATCGGGCCGCGAGGACGTGAAGGATGAGAACCCGCCGGTTTGGCTGAAATGGGAAACTTCGGACAAGGACAAGTGGGACAAAGGGACACGTGGGACGGATAGCCGAGAAAGCCGAGGGCCAATCGAGATCATGCCACGTGTCGGCCGGCGTGAGAAAAGGGACATGGAAGCCCATTTCAGGTGGATCAGAAGTTTTAGTCCCAGATAACACCTGGGACATTCGGGACAAAATGACGCGGTGAAGGCGCGAGGAGCCGAGACCGCGGACCAACCAAATCATGACACGTGTCGCAAGGAGAAAGACCAAGTCGAGGGCGAGGTTTCAAGAACTCGACCCAAGCCAAAAAGGGGACACATGTCCAATGAAGCAGTCCTGAGAGAGAATCATGTGACCAATCAATGCATGCCATGTGTCATATAGGTGGCAGAGCGCGGGAAGAAATTTAAAAATCCGTTTTTGCCTGTTTTGTGCCCTAAATCTTCAGATCTCCATATCTTTTGATCCAGAGCTCGGATTTGCACGTTCTTTATATCAACGGAAAGCTTATGAAATTATCTACATGATTTTAGGGTTAATATCAAATTTTGGTTTAGTCTAGAGAGAGAAAATTGAGAAACAGATCTAACACGTGTTCATGGCGAAGTGACATTCTAGCGACTGATTTAATGTAGAATGGGTCGCATTCTCCCGTAATCTAGTCAAAATGACAAGGTATGGGTTTGTAAGGTCCCCATGCCATTTTAATGCACCTATGAGTCAAGAAGGGATGGGCTCTCATGTTTTTGTGCGTTTTTGTCCCTGGACTCGACCCATGCAGGTAAAAGCGATTTGGCTCATTTTCGAAGGGGAACATTTTTGACATAGCTTCTTCTTTCAGCTCCAAAGCAAGTGATGAAGCAAGGATCAGACCTCTCCAAAGATTGTAATAGTTTTCTTTTACCTCTCTCGAGGGTGTAATGCATGTTTTTGACACTTTGGAAAGATAATACAAGCTCTGTGAATGGGTTTTGATCCTCTGTTTGTATTATTTGCTTCATTTCGAGATCCTAAATTATACCTTATCGGTTTGTGTATGTTTTATGCTATGAACTTTGATCGTGTCTATTTGCATGACAAATATGTTTCACCACTCTTTTCGATGCATCACCATCTTTATTTAGTTTTAATTTCTTGCATTTCTACCCCTGTCTCCTTGCGAGTTAGAGTAGGATTAGGATCGAACCTCTGTATTTGTGCAAGTATTAAATCTAAATCGGAGGAGTTTGAGGAACCAGCCTCTAATCTAGAGATTCTCTCTTAGTTCACAAATCCCCACACTTGGAGAGAGGTTTCCATGTTGTGCAATCACACTAGATGCTAGAGTGATCAACCTAGAAGCCTGATCTGCATCCAGGGGTGCTATGAGTCTGCAACAATAGTTTTGGCATGCCCGGTGGGACCTAGAGGTCTTTCACTTTATCTTTGTGAGGTTGGTGTGTTCTTGTGAAGATTTCAGCCTTTGGAGGCACTTGCAAACACATCTGGCGACTCCATCTGATCAACAACCCATCTCTCGAAGTTGCAGACCTATTTTTCATCCATTCCCATCCATCCTTCTTTCCATCCCTTTCATTCTTTCCATTCCATGAAGTTGTGCAATCATGACTTCATTTCCATCATGGAACTCACATTTACAGCAGCAGTACATCACACCTCCAACACGTTTTACAAATCCTCCAAATCAGCATTTTGAACAAATTCAAGATCAGTATGCATACCCATATGAGTAGCAGTGCCAAAGTTAGTTTGGATATGAAGCACATCAAAGCAAAGAGTATGCTTTAGTAATGAAGACAATCAGATGTAAGATGCTGGTCTCTGGAACAAATCCAAAAGATGGAGGTAATGATGGTGCAATCAGAGCAACAACTCAAATGAGAGCTTTAGTATTGGTTTAGGATTCCTTGTCCATGGGGAGGCCCTTTTCCAAGACACTTCAGCCCTCAGGAGAAGCTGGACTTCATGATGAAGATGCTGCCCCAACTTGCACAATGGACAGCAGAAATAGAGGCCTACACACTTGTTGTTGAACAACCTTGTCAATGGGTAAGTTCTACACCATCATCTGGTCTTTCTCTTTCCATTACTCAAGTAGCACCATCTCATTTGGAATTGCAAATTCTAAACTCCCCATCTGCTGTCCCAAATGTTAAATCCATGTCTCCACCTCTCAGTCTTCCACCACACCTCGATTCTTCTTTCCTTTTTCCTTCCAAACAGTCATCCCCTCCACAAGAGCTAATAGAAATACCCCTCCTCCAAAGAAACAAGAGTTTCCATCTCCTCCACCACCAAGAATAATTTCCAAATCAATCAAGTTTCAACCCATCCCTCCTCTTGCATTCCCAATTCCATGTGGGGAAGAAGAAATTGCAAAAATTAGTCATCAAGGACATGAGTAAGAGGAAGAGCCAAGAAGAAAAGAAATGCCAGAAATTCATGACTTGAAGGTTTGGGCTGCCAAGTTTGGGATGACAAAGATCCCCATGATGGTAAGACCTTGAGAAGAGGTTGAAGTTGGAGAACAAATGGTGGTCAAGATCACTAATTTTGTTGTCCAGTGAAGGAAGAAGATCTTGCAGTCTTAACTTGTCCTCTTGAGCAACTTGTCCTCTGTGAGCAAAGCAGATTGAAGAGTTTGACTTGACAAACTTCATCTTTGGAGGAAGAGTTCTATCAAGAGCAAGATTGTCTTCAAGTAGTAGAGGAAGGAGAAGATGCTCCAAATCTAAAAGAAGAGGAGCACATTCTAGTTATGGAGGAGAAAAGTGCAGATCCAAGAGCTTTGAGCACAAAGTAGGCTATAAGAGAACCTTTAGTTCTTCTTCCTACTTCACATCTCTCAAATTCTAGTCTTTGAAGAGGAGTTTGATCTCTCAAACTCAATGCTTGGAGGGGTGAAGAAACCATGGTGGTCAAGTTACGGATCAAGAGGACACCATGGAGGAAGTGGAGCATTTGTAGCGGGACAGCCATGAGGTGGTTTATCTCGTCGATTTGGAGGACTGTTTTGATGGAGAAGAACCGGTTGAGTTTCCACCATTCTCTCTTTCATCATCCATCTTCCAAACACTTGAGTCTCGCTTGTCGTGAAGGAGAACATTCATTTGCGGTAGCTCGCATCTTATAGCAGCTCTTTGGAATCAAGATTGGAAGATTTTAATCTTTCATGTTCTTCATTGGAGGAAGAGAAAGGATAGAGGAATTCACCATTTCTTCCACACCATCCACCCGAGAAGGTCTACAAGAAAAATCCATTCTTGGAGTTGAAAATCGAGCTATGGGCATATCAAATGGATCAGACCTTGCCCAATCAGGTATTTGGCTTCATTGGAGCCAAAGGAGAAGTCACAACTAGTCATGCTTGCTTCCGAGCATGAGGATGAGCTACAAAGTACCAAGGATCAGCTGCCATACCTCTTCAATCCAAATGCAGAGCAACTAAAGGAGGTATTGAATTTTCCTTCACCGATACCTTGATGATTTGGGTGGAAGACCAGCTTCTTGTTGATTTTCCACTCATCCTAACAGCCATGATCAGCTCCCAAATCAATTGCATGGCTGCCACTTTTGAGAAAGGGACGCTATTTCTCACAACCAATTGCGAGGTTTGTTTAGCTTGCCTTTGCTTGATTAGAATAGAGTAGGTAGGTTTGCTTGCACAGGAAGAAGTGCTTGTGCACACTCTGCATGTTCCATTTGGAGCATGTATGATTTTTAGTTCTGTACATAGTTTTTGTGGTGCTGGTTTTGCTCTTGCACAGTTCATTCCAGTGGCATTTTGGTAAGAACAACTCTAAGTTCAATGGATTCAAGTGGCTCAGAGAGGAGATTTTCAAAGTTTAGATCAGTTGCAGGTTACAACTCATGACTCCATGCCCAATGGATTACTTCAAAGTTACTCGATCATTCATCTAGCGGTAGGTAACCCTGAAAAGTCACCAAATTGTTATCCAAAGTTCACCCCCTCGGGGTAAATTTTGATAACATGCATTCGTATCAAGTTTTCGGTTCAAGCAAGTAGGTCGATTCGGGGAAAAATCACGAAATTGGCTAAGTCCTACTCTGTGTCGCCTTTGGGACGGTTGGGACATCCGGCGCGGATCGGCTGAAAATCCTCCGAAAGCGGAAAAAAGTTGCGAAAAAGCAAAGTGCCATCTGGGACAAATGGACGTGAAGGGTCCTCGAACCGGCATTTGGGACGTTTGGCGAAGAGGAAAATTTTAGCAAAGGGACAACGAGCCGTTGGGACGCGCGGGACGCGGAAAGTCGGTTCGGCCGAAGGAGAAGAAAATCAACTAACTGCTCGGGACATTTGGGCCTTGAGGACGTGAACTGCCTGGATCGAGATGAAATGGAGAAATTTCATACTAAGCGGTTGGGACATCGGGCCGCGAGGATGTGAAGGATGCGAACCGCCGCCGAGTTCGGGCCGAAAGGAAACTCCCAAAGCCACAAGGACAAGTGGGACAAAGGGACGCGCGGGATGCGAATAGCCGAGAAAGCCGAGGCCAATCAGATCATGCCACATGTTAGCTAGCAGAAAAGGGACATGGAAGCCCATTTCGGGTGGATCGGAAGTTTTAGTCCAGCATAAAGAGCCTTTGGGACATTTGGGACAAAATGACGCCGAAGGGCGCGAGAGCCGCAGACCCGGACTAACCAAATCATGACACGTGTCGCAAGAGGAGAAAGACCAAGTCGAGGCGAGGTTTCAAGCACCGACCTGAGCTAATAAAAAGGGGACACGTGTCAATGAAGCAGGTCTAGGAAGAGAGAGAATCACGAGACCAATCAATGCATGCCACGTGTCATCAATGCATGCGACAGTGGCAGAGCGTGGGAAGAAATTTAAAAATCCGTTTTTGCTGCTTTGTGCCCTAAATCTTGAGATCTACATATCTTTTGATCCAGAGCTCGGATTTACACGTTCTTTATATCAACGGAAAGCTTATGAAATTATCTACGTGATTCTAGGGTTAATCCCAAATTTTGGTGTAGTATGGAGAGAGAAAATCAAGAAATGGCTCGACGCGTGTTCATGGCCAAAAGTGACATTCCAAAGAACTGCATTTAATGTAGAATGGGTCGATTCTCTTGTATCGATCAAAATGATAGGGTATGGGTTTGTAAGGTCCTCCATGACATTTTAATGCACCTGTAGTCAAGAAGGGATGGGATCTCTTTTTTATGTACGTTTTTCATCCCTGGCTCGATCCATGCAAGGTAAAAGTCGATTTGGCTCATTTCGAAGGGGGAACATTTTTGACATAGAAACTTCTTCTTTCAACTCCAGCAAGTGATGAAGCAAGGATCAGACCTCTCCAAAGATTGTAGTAGTTTTCTTTTACCTCCGAGGGTGTAATGCGTGTTTTTGACACTTTGAAAAGATAATGCAAGCTCTTTGAATGGGTTTTGATCCCTCTGTTTGTATTATTTGCTTTATTTGGATCCTAAATTATACCTTATCGGTTTGTGTATGTTTTATGTTGTGAACTTTGATCTCGTGTCTATTTGCATGACAAATATGTTTCACCACTCTTTTTGGTGCATCACCATCTTTAGTTAGTTTCAATTTCTTGCATTTCTACCTGTCTCCTGCGAGTTAGAGTAGGATTAGGATCTCGAACCTCGTAGTTGTGCAGGCAAGCATTAAATCTAAATCAGAGGAGTTTGAGGAACCAACCTCTAATCGTAAGATTCCTCTCTCGGTTTCACAAGTCCCCACACTTAGAGAGAGGTTTCCATATTGTGCAATCACCTTTGGATGCTAGAGTGATCAACCTAGAAGCACGATACGCATCTAGGGGTGCCGTGAGTCTGCAACAACAATACCCTTGGTAGATTAGTAGAAGAAATTAAAAAAACCATGTAGAAGAATAAAAAGGAAACCATTTTCCACCCACCTTCCTAGCGAGTAAACTAAATGGTCTTTGCCTATATAGAATGGTGAGACATCATGCCCACCTTAGTGGTGCTCTTTATAATGTAAAGGCGTGAGGTCATAATAGAAGGAAGTTTGTAACTAAGAAAACATGAAAGGAATGCTATTATCAAGAAAAGATATGACTTTTAACTTAATATGTTGATTTATAAAATGGGTAAAATTTATGTGTATTGAGTGCAATATATAGTTGAACTTGTAGTTTTGTCACCTACTTAAAATTGTGAAACACCCGGTGGATAGTAATATGTTCTAATTTTTGTAAGCTGCTTTTTCCATGGCTGAAATTTGTGCCTCTAAGAATGGGTGACACCGGTGTCAATACTCCAAAATTCCTCGGCACTTAAGGCTTCCTCCAATGCTTCACGTGGATCGGTGTAGGTCTTATGTGACATCACCCTTCTAAATGGTGTAATCAATCCTCCAATGAACCATTGTGCATGCTGGCTTGCATGAATATCATACGAAATCTTAGATAGAAGTATTTTAAAATGGGCATCATACTCACGCACTCTCGGTAGTGAATTGTTTGATATCTTTGAGCACACTTATACTCTTTTTCTCAAACTATGGGATGTATAATTATTTTAAGAAAGCATCCTTCAATGTTGCATAATCAACGCAAGTTTGATCAGGGTCAAACTTCATGTACCACTATGTGCACATCCACTGTAATGTGGTAGAAAATTGACTTTCTTGCACTAAGAAGCCATGATCCCCTTTACACACCATAATATTTCACACAAGTGTACATGCTCAACAACATCTTCCATGCCTCTATACTTCGGGAGATGAAGAGACATATCCATATAAATATTATGGGGTTGGTGTGGACCTTTGCCACCTAATCGAGAACCTCCACGTGTTCCCTCTTCCTCAAGAAATGCCGAGATCCACGAACCCAGAACCACCTATACCTCTCGATCCTCCACCGTAGTCGGAATAGGACCCGTAGATTTACTCCCCTATGCTTTGATAGTAGTACTATACTAAAGCCCTACAATCTATGTTCTAATTCTAGAGGTGAATCCAACATTCGCGCTTATGTTCTATGCGAGATGATGCACCCTACAATGTTCCTCCAAATAATGATGAAGCCATCTAACCTATCATTTTGGTGCTTTCTCTTGGACTTACTCCAGATCTCTTACTTCCTAAATTCACTCACCTTGATTACTCATCGTACTAGATATTAGAAACCAAGTGCAAGGGTGAGGTTATCGGTGTAGGTTTAGATGCACACCTACGGAGTCGCCGTCTCTCGCTGCACGCTTCCTTGTGAGGCTGAGGAGGGTTCCTTGTCATGCTTTCCCAGATGGGGGAGTTCTTGATGCTGGCTCCACGTCTTCTACATGAGCTTCAAATCCTTCATGAGTGATCTCTCTCCATAACACCATACGCTCCCGTAATGTCACGTTATTTCTCTATCTCCCTCTCGTGTGCCTCATTATACTTAAGTTGCCTTTCTTCCCTCTGCCTTGCCACCGCTAAGTCCACCATCTTTCACCAATCCTATTCCTACCCCCGCATGTGGTGGGGTTTAGCTAGCCATAGGTTTGTCTTCCAAATTCAGGGTTACCATCAAGATCTTAATTTCCAGTGGAATACCTTGTAAATATGTTCCTCTAGGATACCGCATAAAAACTAGAATTCATCTACCTCTAGGCAAGAGTACATCGAAATTGAATACTCCAGAATATAATTGTTTAAAACACCATAGAACCACGTATCTACAAGTGCGAGTCTAGATCATATCAAAGCATCATAAAGAGCTTAAAATTCTTCCTACGTCCAAACAAGCATGTGATATCTCCAATTCCATTTAGACACATATGCAATCAACCATTCATATAGCTCTACTGGGAAAATAACAAAGAAGCTCTCATATAAACTGTCATACAGATTTTGTTCCACCCAAGTGCGTGCATTAAACTTAGATCGAGTGCTCGACCATCATGCATATTCTTCCTCTAAATCATTTATCCACTCCTCAAAACTTTCTAGAGTTAACGGTACATCTTCATCGTGAACCATCCTGAAACAATGAAAAGAGGTCCCAACAATGTGAGAACCAATGATGCAACCTAGAATTTACTGCCATTAATACCTAGGCGCGCTTAACACATCACTCGGCTAGGCGAGAGCTCACCTGAAGCACGCTTGAAGGTACCAGGTCCCTCTTTAGGGGTGTTTGTAGTAGAATGTTAGCATGATGAAAACTTAAACATGCAGATCCATAACTAGTACATCACTATACGAGTGTATGATGATCTAGATCTAAGAAAGATAGATTTAAACAATACTCATGATTGAATCAAGAACATACAACACTCAATTACACATAGTAATGAAACTCGAGTTCAACCAATATCTTCCATATATTAATAAAAACAATAACACAAAGCTCCTTACAATAATAGCGCTCTATGCCTATGCGCGCACTGGATCGAAATAGTAATCCACATACATACACATATCTCTATATATTCACCACCTACATGCATGTCTCTATATGTATATATCTATATATCTATCTCACTGACTTACTACATATATAATGGTGGGTAATTTCCCTTCACCTCTTATCTAATCCTAAAAATAGGCCGCATGCTTATACGACCCATTTACAAGACTTTAGCCACACTTGAAAGTGTGCTAACAATAGACTTCTACTAGTTAACTACAGTGATAATCCTATTTTTAGCCTACATCCATGCAAAACACTTTATAGCCAATCCTCCCAAAATAGATAATGCATGGCATGCACATCTTTTCCTCATTTATGTTCTCTACACACTATCTTCTAAAATAGACCTTCATGCTAAAAATGTCTAAGTCTTGAAAGCTCAACCTATCTTCCATGCGCGTTATTTTCCTATCTGTCGCACCTTTGAATATGAAATTTTTTTCTGCGTGGACTTCTTGTGTGATTTCTGTCAAGTGTTCTTTGATCAATAGTAGACTTGAAGAAATTTATGGATGAAATCCACAGAAATGTTTGTACCACGATGCGCAAGAACATAATAGGAACATTCTTCAATCCAAAAGGCATAACTATGTAGGAAAAACTTCCCATTCAATGGCAAAAGTTGTATTCTCCTAGTCTTCCTTTTCAATTCTAACTTGGTGGTACTGAAGAACCTATCCATGAAAGAATAGACCTCTTGCTTAAATTTACTCCTTCTAAAATTTCTTCATTTGAAGGGGGTTCAAAAGGGTCAATGAAAAAATTACATTCAAGTCCTGTAATCCACGTAGAGATCCTTATCCTCCGTCCTTCTTAATGCTTATGACCATTGGACTTACCCATTTTGATTCCTCAAATCCTCAATAATTCCTAATGCTATAATTTTGTGTATCTCCTCCTTGACCCTTATGTGTAATTTTAGATTCATTTGATAAGGTCTCTTCAAAATTGGGCATGCACCTTCCTTCAACTTGATCCTCATTTCCCCAAGGAATGGTGAACACATTTGAGCTCATGGTATCCTCGAGAGAACAAATATTCAAACTCACGTAATAGATCAATGATCTTAGAGAATTCTATCTAGGCCTTATCACATGCTTGGACATGAAATAAGGTGGTTTCTTTACCATGGTAGTCTTGTATGATAGTGGGTGTGTTGTTCCTAGAGAACCTAACAGAGAATGCGACCCTCACCTCATGCCATTCTAGAAGGCTTTCTCGATTTGTAGCCCACCGGTGTGTTGTAGTCCTGAGTAGGTTTGATCCAAAATAATCAGATTATTACTTCGATTATTTGCCGATAATTTACTCCTTTTAAGTAATCAATTTAAAATAATGCAAGACAATAACGACAATTGCACACAGATTGATTACGGAGTTCGGCAATTGCCTACGTCTCCGGGTTCATGATCGAACCGCTCCACTAGTCAAAATCTTGAAGTTACAATAGTACTTTCACAAGAAAACCTAATGGAATTTTACTTGCCTACCAAGACACACGGTTCTTGGACGACAAGGGTGAAAAATAGCACCGACTTCCACCTTCCTGGCATACAATCTCCTTCGGCTGTGATCGGCCTTCCCGACGCAAACAATGCGAAGCTAGCACTCCGGCCGACAATCCAGATTTACAAGTAAATGGTGTGTGGCTCAATGGGCCTATAGGTAGTTTAAATTTCACTCCCAATCACAAATATTCCATCTAATATTGCCTAAAATAATAGGCCAATAGACAATACTGTCGACACATCCCGCAAATAAGCTTAACAAATAATAAGCTCGGATCGTGTCGTTCCCGCACGTGTGTATGTAATGTGTCACCCGGTGTGTCCACAACAAGCTTAACAAATAATAAGCTCGTGTCTCGTGTCCCGTGTGTTTTTACAAAGGAGAGGGGTCCCCTATTTATACAAAAATAGGGCCCTAAAATATGCAATTGCAAATTATCCTTAGGCTATTTTAAACCTAAGCCTTACCCGTACATGAAATTTGGGATTAAATTCCCAAATAGGGCCGATTTGCATATAAAATGGGATTAAATCCCCATTGAAGCGGCTTTACACATTTTAATGGGATTAAATATTCCCCACTTGGGCCGCATTTGAATATTTAATGAGGGATAAGAATCCCATGGTGGAGCGGCCATGTGGAGCGGCCTGCATAAGGTAAAGTGGGATATCCCACATTTGGCGGTGAATAAGGTTAAAGGCTTTAAATAGCCTTCTCCATGCGCATGAGGTCAAAGACCACGTTGGATAAACCGCCCCCAACCGCTTCATCCTCCTTTTGCCACGTGGGACAGTCCACGCATGGGCCTAGCCCTCTTACCACCGCTTCACCACTTTCCACGTGGTAAAACATGGTTTAATATTAATGTATTAAACATTAATATTTATATATGTGGCATTTGGAAATATATGGCGCCATTTGGAACGTGGACTTACCAATATAATTTCGACCCCTCTAATGTGGTATGAAATAATCCTGTAGTCCACTTGTCATCTCCCGATAGGCAAATCGAGCGAATTCGACGAGTGTTGGCAAGCCACGTGTCACAGTGCGATTGGTCCAATATTGACCAGTTGACCATAGTTGACTTTCCCGTTGACCAAACTTTGACCGAACATATCTAGAGCTCCCGATGTCCGTTTGTCGCGTTCTCACAGTCGTTGGAAAGCTCTCGAGATGATCTTCTACACTGACACCATTTAGAGATGTTTAGGGAACTTTCAGAAATGATCCCCTGATCACACCTCCCCACTGAGAAAAGCTTTTGTCCCAAAAAGCTTCCATACCGTCCCGAACTGAAAACTCTGCTGCCGCCACCTCGGAAGTGCTGCGTAGTAGACCCTTGGGTCTTCCTCCAACCTTCTCACTTCAACAACTCGCTCCGATCTGGGACTCGTGGGTTATGGGTCCACGATGCTTCCGCTGCGCCACTGATATCCGAAGAAAACCTCCACGCCTCCGCTTTATGGTGCTAAGTTTCTGAATGAAACCTCAACGCTCCTTCTGTGCGGTGCTAAGCTTCTTGATATCTGACAACAAGGATCTTCTTTTACTCTATAACACAGCTCCTGGCTCCGAGTTGATTCCGCAGAATCCGAACTGATTCAAGGAACTCCATGTTACGTAGAGCTTTGATTGATCCGATGTCGGTGATGGACAATGCCTTGTCCCTTTACAGACCTCAACGCCTCCGATGCATGATGCTAAGCCTCTTTCAAGACCTCGAGCCTCCGATGCATGATGCTAAGTCTCGTAGACCTCAACGCCTCCGATACATGATGCTAAGCCTTTTTCAAGACCTCGAGCCTCCGATGTACATGATGCTAAGTCTCTGTAGACCTCAACGCCTCCGATACATGATGAGCCTTTTCAAGACTTACCATTCGATGTGTGGTTCAATGCCTCCGATACATGAATAAGCCATTTTCAAGCTGATCCTTTGAGATCTCTCTCCGTTGACATTTTAATATCGAGCCTACCATATGATGCCAAGTCCGTTGATCGCCTACCATTCGTATGTTTGGTCACAATGCCTCGACACCGAATGATGCTCCAAGCTGATCCTTTCGAGAGAATGACATAAATATCGTGTACCATTCTCGCACGGTCACAATGCCTCGTAATGAAGTTCGACCCAACGTCAATGCCAACGGTGATTCAGCTACCATTCTGCTGCACGGTCACAATGCCTCTACACATAATGAAGTTCCGAGCTGATCTCTGTGAACTCTACTGTCTGCACAAATGGCAGATCAATCTCCAAGCTTTATATGAGTCAAATCTTGTATCCAAGCTGTAATAGGTACTCACAAGCTGATTAGGAGATATGTTAGGAGCATTAATCAAATTTTCTAAGTAAGAAAATCCACTGAGTATTGTAAACCTTTCTCTCAGCATTTTCTCACAATATCTGATCTCCAAACTTAATACTGCATACGATCCATCAATCTGAATTATGCAATATATAATTGAAAAATTGTTGACTTACCCATTTTAAAGGACTTTCACTTTCAGGTATTACCTGGTCCTGGGTTGAATTGTCAACTAGTGGTGGAGTAGAAACTTCTTCTGCCTTTGCAATAGGCCTCCATTCCATCTTTGGCTTGCCATTACTCTGATGGTGAGATGGATGTAGTTTCCAGCAATTTTCCACCCGATGCCCATTCCTCTGGCAATGAGCACAAAAATTCCTCTTAATCTCCTTCTTCTGGGATGAGGAACTCTTTCTGCCATTTCGACTCTGTATGATGAGATTGGTCTTTCTCCACTGCATCGCAATGTGGATTGACTTCATTTGTCTCCTCCCTGCCAGAACAATGACTAAACAAGGAAAATATACTGCATTTTATGGTGTTAGAAAAATCACCAAAATAATTGCCCTCTGGGGGTCTTACTAATGCAAGTATAACAGAGTACAAACATTGCCCAAAATTGGGTCTTTAACTAATGTGCCATGTCTGGTTAGATGTATACAAACGTTGCCCTCAAAGGGGTCTTACCAATACATTCTACCCTACACAATAGTTTTCAAGTTTTATCTACATATGAGATATAATGGATTCATCCAAATAGAAATGAGAAAATTACTGAGTATGTTAAACCTGTCTCTCAGTCTATCCCACCAATCTAGAAATCCAGAAGTACAAGCCAATGCCATCCCTATCAAAGCAACCTGTACTGATTAACCTGCTCCATACCAACTTGCTTCGAAGATTAGTAAGTTTGCACAGTGTCGATTACCACTACTCGATACCAAACATGATCCGAAAATAATCAGATTATTATGATTACTTACTGACGATCTCGGACCCTTATAGGCTTTAATTATTTGCCGATAATTTACTCCTTTTAAGTAATCAATTTAAAATAATGCAAGACAATAAATGACAATTGCACACAGATTGATTACGGAGTTCGGCAATTGCCTACGTCTCCGGGTTCGTGATCGAACCGTTCCACTAGTCAAAACTTGTAAGTTACAATAGTACTTTCACAAGAAAACCTAATGGAATTTTACTTGCCTACCAGTACACCAGTTCTTCGGACGACAAGGGTGAAAAATAGCACCCGACTTCCACCTTCCTGGTACACAATCTCCTTCGGCTGTGATCGGCCTTCCCGACGCAAACAATGCGAAGCTAGCACTCCGGTCGACAATCCAGGATTTACAAGTAATTGGTGTGGCGCTATGGGCCTATTGGGTAGTTTACATTTCACTCCCAATCACAAATATTCCATCTAATATTGCCTAAAATAATAGGCCAATAGACAATACTGTCGACACATCCCGCAAATAAGCTTAACAAATAATAAGCTCGGGATCGGTGTCTCCGTTCCACTGTGTCCACAATGTATAATGTGTCACGTGTCTGTGTCACAACAAGCTTAACAAATAATAAGCTCGTGTTGTGTGTTTTTACAAAGGAGATGGGTCCCCTATTTATACAAAAATAGGGCCCAAAAATATGCAATGCACTTAATATATCCTTAGGCTATTTTAACCTAAGCCTTACCCGTACATGAAATTTGGGATTAAATTCCCAAATAGGGCCGATTTGCATATAAAATGGGATTAATTCCCCATTGGAGCGGCTTTTACACATTTTAATGGGATTAAATATTCCCACTTGGGAGCGCATTTGGATTTTAATGGGATAAGAATCCCATGGTGTAGCGGCCATGTGGAGCGGCTATAAGGTAAAGTGGGATATCCCACATTAAGGCGCTGAATAAGGTTAAAGGCTTTAAATAGCCTTCCATCCATGCATGTGAGTGGTCAAAGACCATTGGATAAACCGCCCCCAACCACTTCATCCTCCTTTTGCCACGTGGGACAGTCCACGCATGGCTTAATGCCATTAAACAGCCACTTCACCACTTTCCACGTGGTCAGCAATAACATGGTTTTTAATATTAATGTATTAAACATTAATATTTATATATGTGGCATTTGGAAATATATGGTGCCATTTGGAACGTGGACTTACCAATATAATTTTGACCAATACAATATGGCATCGAAATAATCCTGTAGTCCACTTGTCATCTCCCGATAGGCAAATCGAGTGAATTCGACGAGTGTTGGCAAGCCACGTGTCACAGTGCGATTGGTCCAATATTGACTAGTTGACCATAGTTGACTTTCCCATTGACTAAACTTTGACCGAACATATCTAGAGCTCCCGATGTCCATTTGTCGCGTTCTCACAGTCGTTGGAAAGCTCTCGAGATGATCTTCTGCACTGACACCATTTAGAGATGTTTAGATCAAGGTTATAGCTGAGAATCCCTCTTCTCCAAAATACTTCTCAACATCCAACCATCCACAACAACATTTAAAGTGATCTCCTCATTATAGTCAAGGATGTGGGAGGGATATTAACATGCAAAACCTACCTCTCGCGCTCCTCCAACGCGTGGTACCTTCTTTCATAACCATTCTCCTAACTCGGGAAATAATATTCTCTCACCTCAAAATTTTTCATACTTCCCTGACCTCATCTAGATCCTTCTGTGGAGCCTTAACATTCTTCCTTTGTTCTAACTCGACTTGATTGCTCCTTCAAAATTGGATCTCTCCTTGTAGACTTTGAATCACATCCATAGTCTCTTAATACACCTTTTTTGATGAGAAGGGTGCGGATACTTCCCATCTACAACTTCTTCTCTTGTAACCAATTTCCTTTTTCTTGGTATCTCCTTGGTATGCATGACCTCTGCTCATGTCATCACTAATGCAGTACTAATCCTAACTTACAGCGTCACTCTCGGAATCGACTATGAGTTGACCTTCTTTATGCTCACCACATCCCAGTGTCCTTTTCTTTCTGGTGCTACTAGTTCATGTGCTTAAACAACTTAAGGAACTCCTCATACTTATGTTTGTTTCCGCACCACAAACATTATAGTAGATCAAGACAATCACACTTGTAATACTTTGTAGACCCATAGTTATAACGAGGTTCCTTGTGGGAACTCAATTCTTCCTCCACGGAAACCTATTCCACATGCTCCTCCATCTACACACCCTTCATAGTGGAAATCATCATCCTTGGAACTTCTTACAAGGCTAGTCCTCGATCTGCAAACCAATATTAATGACATCATGTATCTGGTCAATTAGCCTACAATATTTGGTGTCATGGGTTGTAGAGGTATAGATCTTGCAATAACAAGACACATTCTTATGGATTATGTGATGTAGTAGAGGAAACTTACTCGCATCATGATCCCCGTGGAAAATATCATAGTCTACTTCATGGCGCGTACTTCGATTTCCGGGGTAACTATCATTTTCATTCCCCGTATCTCATAATTTGTGCACCACAAATGATCATGAGTCTCATGTACCGAGTTCCTAGATAGGTTCTCCAAATGTTTGGCCATTACAGCAATATGAACCTCTTGGAAGGGGCTAACAATGATATCTACACTTCCCATAGCCTCAAAGTGCACAAGTGTGTTGTAACATCTCCATTTTATACCTTAGAACAAGTGAATTTTTTTTTTTGATAATTGCATCCTGGTTCTAAATACATAATTTAGAACTCACAAATCAAATAACCATTCATATAACAGACAACCATATGCAGCTGTAATGACTCGGAGTACCTCCGATCTATTCATTCCATGACTCGGTAATCTACCGATCTATTCATGAGTAAAAAGAGTTGGTGTTTTTAGTTAACACTTTACTCTTGCGGTTCTCTTCCCTACTCTGGGATTCAGAATGCTCTGTCCAAGGAACCTAACTGAATAATCGTTACTATTATTCATCGGCATCTCATCCCTTAGACTAGGTGAATTAGGACAACGCAATCAGCAGCTTGCGATACTTTGGCCAAAGATTTGAAACATACTGTTTATGTCTCGTATTCCTTAACGGCATACTCGTCAATCTGGAATACGTCCTTCACCCCATTCTTATGTTATATAGAATGTCCTACACTGACTACTGTCAGTCCTTCCTTTCACAACTGAATCACTCGGAGGTAGATTATCAAGGTGATAATGTTATATGTGTAACACCCTGAACTGTTGTTACTTTCTCCTGAGCATACAAGTGTTGATATGTGATTTCTTGTAAAAGGATGTGTTCCTCGATTGAGAAATCATGCTTGATATGTACTGTATTTCTTTGCAGATCTTTGACTGAGTCAGAATATGATTAGACTCTTTTATCTATTTCATTTTGTATCTGAGTTTAATCTGATCTCGGAATAAATTATAGAGTTATCCATCTATAAGATCTAGTCTTGGATCAGTGGAATTGATCCAAGTAATGCTTTAAGTTTGTTCATGATGATTTAAAATCACAGACCTTGAACAGGTTGCAAGGTTTACAAAGCATTGAATAAGCTAGTCGGGAGTATGACTCAGGCTGATCAAGTGAAATGGATTGGTTCCCGATATCGAAGAATATCTGGAAGGTCTCGATCGTGGACCAGGTAATAATTCGTTTACATACGATTCTGCAGCAGAACAGGAGCTAACCCTGTTCAAGAAGGTAAGAGGTAGGTCTTTTCTGAGTGTACAGAATGTAGACCTAACTGGAATTATTAAATGATTAGTAACCTAAGACTAAACCTAACCTAGGGGTTAGATTAGTGTTAATCTAACCTAGACCTAGGCTATGTGTTAATGTCCTAAGTTAGTATCTATGTGTAATATGGTTAGATTGAGTATTATCCTAAATTCTAACCTAAGATACTAACCTAACTTTGAGCAAGAGTATAAAGGGGCCTATGGAGGGGTGCGAACCATGGGCGGCATTTTCTATGTTATTAAATGCATGGGATAAGGATGAGGGACAGGTCTTGGCGGAGGTTTTGGGGACGGCGCTACCAGGTCTGTGCCGACGTGGCAGGTCGCCAAACCGGAAATGAACTTGGGATGTTGTTTGACTATCGCCACTCGCGGTCGGTGGAAGTGGAGTTTTAGCGGGAAAGTTGGTTTAATTGCATTCAATATTCTCGGTAGTCGAGCTCGGAACTCGCGAGAAGGCATGCAAACAGGAAGTTTGTTGGTTTGTTTGGCTTGTCGCGATTTTCGGGTTTTCTCTCTGCATTCACCGGATCTTCGCATCTTCTCTCTGTGTTGCATGGCAAGTATGAACTTATCTAGCTCTTTTCTCTCGCCAAGGAGGATATATATGTGATGGAGATAGCAAAATTTTGTTGGTCGCTCTAACTTGGAAAAGGAAAAGAAAGTCGAGCTCTTCCAGTGGTCTGCTTCGAGAATTTGAGCAAAAATCCAGGCATGTTAGGCCCTAACCTTTAAAAATCTTGCTGTCTTTCAAGTGATTTCATTAGAACAACTCTGTTCAAATGTTTTGAGAAAATAGATGATTTTCTATGAAGGTCTTGTTTGATTTTGGTACTGTATCTCTTCTGGTTCGAAATTTTCATTTATCCTTTGATGGGTGTTTATTAAATTCGAACTGTAGCATTAATTACTTGTGTTTGCATTAAGCTTAATTATGCAAAACATGTGAAATGTAAGATTGCTCGGCCTGTTCGGCGTGAGCCCATGAATCGTTCCTGTGATGGGTATAGGCCATTGATTGTCTGTCGATTTTTGGTCGTTGATTCTTGTTTTGGAAACAGTCGGAAGAAATATTGATGGAACTGTTTGTTTGTTCAGTATTATGAAATCATTGTAAGCTCTGTCATGGGTTTTAATGACAGTGGCTAATGATACTTTTGGTTTCGTTCTGTCTTTTAAAATTGTTTAGGAACAGGTAACTATTGTGTTACAGTTTTCCTTTCGACTCGGTGGTAGTTGTTTTTCCTTGTTATTTTGGTAACGGGATCTAACCCGTTGACAGTGTACAGTATGGATATATGTATTTTATTCGGACGACTCTGTTGAGTCCATTGAATGATTCATATTGTGGACCACTGTTGAACTTCGTTTGAATATCTATTTGGATACTGGTAATTCGATTTTGTACTCGAAGAGTAACGGGTAGCACGACCTTTGTTATTTTACCTTTGTGTTGCAAGAATTTGTGGTTTAAACTCTTTGGATGAAATTCTACGTTTCTTTCCTGTGCCATCTTGTGTGAAATGTTGGTAAGGGTACCGTTGGATTCCTTGTTTTGGAATTTCAGTATTCCGGTTCGTTTTTGCCTGATTATAATGTTGCCATTGTTGGCACGGATGATTTATCATCTTACATTATTTTGGTTACTGTTGTTAGGACTCAGTTGAATTTTTGATAGATGGACAGTGTAACTGTTTCAATTAGGACTGTTGGGTTATCCTGTTGTTTGACCCTGTGGAGGGTATCTTGCTTCTTTTGGCTTCTGTATAAGCCTGAGATTGAACTCGTGATGTTTATTTGGCCTTGATGGATTTCTGTGAATAGTTTGACATCTTGTATATCGGCTTTATGAGTTAGGTCATGGATATTAACCCGTAACAGTATGCAATTGTTTGACTTGTTACCACTGTTGGAATCATTTGAATTCTTGGATGGTAACTTGTATTTCTGTCTCTTATTGAACCTAATACTTGGACACTGTCGTTTGTCACTGTTTGAATTCCTTGAGTATGGATAATTATTTCGTGTTCTGGCTCTGTTGAGGTGAGTCACGAATACCATACTTTAGACTTGCATGCGCCAAGGTAAGAATAGATTGGTTGTATTAATTTCCGTTTACCTCGCTCACGAGTGAGACTGAGCATGTTTCGGTATTACTGTGTGGTCGTCTTGGCATAGTCTTTAGGAAACCTCAAATTGCTTAATGCAATGAAGTCTGTTGTTTACAGCTTTATGCTAAAAGTTCCTTGATTTCAACTTGTGTCGAAAAGCCATACTGTGTATAAAAGGAACCAGTGTTGGGCTTAAGGTTGATATATGGGATTGTTGATGTGTTAGCTGCTGTACAGGAGTTTTGTTGTGTTTTATTTCTTGATTTAAAACAACGATCCTTCTTGTGGCTTGTCGGACTTGTTCATATACATACTGGGTGAATGTTTTTCATATGTGTAGACATAAAGTAATGAACTTATGTGAAAGGAAGTATGAATGATTTGTTTCTTTCTCTTCTTTTATTTTAATATTTGTTGATATCTCTCCTAACAAAGCTGGGAATTGTTGTGTAACATATTGGTGGAATTACGAATCTGTTATGATATTTTCCTTTTGGATGAATGAAACGATCTGCCCAATGTTGTGATTTGGATTCAATGATTGTTTGTATACATTCGTCCCTTGATTCTTAATATTCGATGAAATATTTGAGAAGTGTTTAGGACTATTCTGTAACGGTGATAGAGTTACATAATCGTAGTCATTTTGGATTACAAAGGAATAGTCTGAATCATGTTTACTTGTTTGGATTATTGATATCATTTAAACAGGGTGTTTAATGAAAACAATTGATGGATTGCAATTGTTTTAAAAGTTAGTGCTTATCATGCTCAGTTCATTGAACTGACTCATGTTGACTATTTTTCAGATGGTTGCCGTAAGTGGTAAAAGCAATGCAGATCTGACAGGATGATCAGATTATTTAATTTGTTTCATAATGAATTACAGCTTGATTATATAAATGTACTGTATGTGGAAAGATGTTTCTTTTCCGTTAAGCATTGTATCAAGTATGCTGCTTGCATAAAATGTAATTGTATAATTTTGAAAGGAATGGAAATAAGTGTTTGATACTTATGTATTGTATTCTATTTCTGATAGTTGACCTTCTTCGGTTTATATACTGGAATGGCAATGATATCTTTGTAAAATTTTGGATGCTTTTGGGATTAACTAACTATGAAAGCTTACAAGAAAATGTGGTCAATTCATATGAGTGTTTAGCAGATCTTATTGTTCTAGCGAAAGCAATATTGAATTTAAATAATTGTCTTTCTAAAAGATAGGTTAAAAATGAACCTAAGCAGAATGCTAAACAAGCTGGATTAAATTACTAATCCCTAGTCCTGAGTATGACAGGACAATATTAAATTGGATTCTTAATCATTTATATCCTTATACTAATAAGTATGATATAAATTCAGTTAAGAGAACTGATATAAATCAAATGAAGTTCGGATGGCAATCTCATGTGAAGGGTATGAGATATTGTCCAATTCTGTTGTTTAGAAACAGGTGTATTCTAATGACTCCTTGATGAGAGTTTGACCTTAATACCTCTACCATGTAATGGGTTTTATAGAGGAGGGTCGTCTTAAGATGAAGAATCCAGGGATCGGGAAAGGCTAACCTTAGGGAAAAGTCTTTAAAGTAATTTAAACTCAAGTGCGTAACGCATGTTGTTAAGTAGATCTTTTCGAGGCGGATTTAAAGGTTGACGACACAAGTCAACTGTAGGGTTGTACCTCCGAGAAGATTAGGATCTTCTCGAAGTTACAACAATGCAGGAGACTTCTGGTGACACCCTTTGCATTGATCGCTAAGATTTACACTTTGTTCTCGCACGAGTTACTCTGTGGTCCGATTATGAACGTGGTCATGTTATAAGGCTGCCTAGGAGATTCGGGGTACGCGCATGACACCTTAGTTAACCGCAAGGTTGAACCAAGATGTCACCATATCCCTAATCCTCGTGGGCATCCATATAACATTATCACCTTGATAATCTACCTCCGAGCTTATTCATTTGTGAAAGGAAGGATTTGTGACAGGTAGTAAGTGTAAGACATTCTATATAACATAAGAATGGGGTGAAGGATGTATTCCAGTTAGACGAGTATGCCGTTAAGGAATACGAGACATAAACATGTATGTTTCAAATCTTTGGCCAAAGTATCGTAAGCTGGCATTGATTGAGTTGTCCTAATTCACCTAGTCTAAGGGATGAGATGCCGATGAATAATGGTAACAATTATTCGGTTAGGTTCTCGGGATGAGCATTCTCGAATCCCGCAATAGGGAAGAGAACCACAAGAGTGAAGGGTTAAGTAATAACGCCAACTCTTATTCTTCATGAATAGATCGGTAGATTACCGAGTCATGGAATGATAAGATCAAGAAATGTAACCGAGTCATTACATTGCTATATGGTTGTCTATTATATGAATGGTTATTTGATTTGTGAGTTCTAAATTATGTATTTAGAACTGAATGCATTTATCAAAAAAAAAAAAAAAACCGACTTGTTCTATTGTCTAAAATGAGGATGTTACAATATGGATGCCCACGAGGATTAGGGATATGGTGACATACTGGTTCAACCTTGCAGTTCAACCAGTGTGTCATGATACCCCGAATCTCCTAGGCAGCCTTATAACATGACCACGTTCATAATCGGACCCTGAGTAACTCGTGCGAGATCAAAGTGTAAATCTTAGCGATCAATGCAAAGGGTGTCACCATAAGTCTCCTGCATTGTTGTAACTTCGAGAAGATCCTAATCTTCTCGGAGGTACAACCCTGCAGTTGACTTGTGTCGTCAACCTTTAAATCTGCCTCGAAAAGATCTACTTAACAACATGCGTTACGCACTTGAGTTTAAATTACTTTAAAGACTTTTCCCTAAGGTTAGCCTTTCCGATCCCTGGATTCTTCGTCTTAAGACGACCCTCCTCTATAAACCCATTACATGGTAGAGGTATTAAGGTCAAGCTCTCATCAAGGAGTCATTAGAATACACCTGATTCTAAACAACAGAATTGGACAATATCTCATAACCTTCACATGAGATTGCCATCCGAACTTCATTTGATTTATATCAGTTCTCTTAACTGAATTTATATCATACTTATTAGTATAAGGATATAAATGATTAAGAATCCAATTTAATATTGTCCTGTCATACTCAGGACTAGGGATTAGTAATTTAATCCAGCTTGTTTAGCGTTCTGCTTAGGTTCATTTTTAACCTATCTTTTAGAAAGACAATTATTTAAATTCAATATTGCTTTCGCTAGAACAATAAGATCTGCTAAACACTCATATGAATTCAACCACATTTTCTTGTAAGCTTTCATTGTCAATCACAAAAGCATCCAAAATTTTACAAAGATATCATTGCCATTCTGGTATATAAACCGAAGAAGGTCAACTATCAGAAATAGAATACAACACATAAGTATCAAACACTTATTTCCATTCCTTTCAAAATTATACAATTACATTTTATGCAAGCAACATACTTGATACAATGCTTAACGGAAAAGAAACATCTTTCCACATATAGTACATTTATAAAATCAAGCTGTAATTCATTATAAAACAAATTAAATAATCTGATCATCCTGTCAAATCGCATTGCTTTTACCACTTACGGCAACCATCTGGCAAAAATAGTCAACATGAGTCAATTCGATGAACGAGCATGATAAGCACTAACTTTTAAAACAATTGCAATCCATCAATTGTTTTCATTAAACACCCTGTTTAAATGAGATCAATTATCCAAACAAGTAAACATATTCAGACTATGCCTTTGTAATACAAAATGTCTACAAATGTGTAACTCTATCATCGTTACAAAATAGTCTTACTCACTTCTCTAATATTTCATCAAATATTAAGAATCAAAGAACGAAAGTATTAGAACAATCATCTTGAATCCAAGATCAGCAATATTGAACAAATCGTCACTTTCATCAGAAATGGAATATCATAGAAAATCGTGATTCCACCAATATGTTACAAAAGCAATACCAACTGTTAGACAGATCTCTACCAGTATTATAATAATAGAAGAGAAGGAACATATCATTCATACCCCTTTTTATATAAGTTCACTACTGTACCGTCTCCACATATGGAAAACATTCACCCAGTATGTATACCAACAAGTCCGACAAGCCACAAGAAGGATCGCTGTTTTAAATAAAAAGAACACAGCAAAAACTCCTGTACAGTAGCTAACACGTCATCAATCCCATATATCAACCTATAGCTCAATACTAGTTCCTTTTAAACACAGCAAGGTTTTCGATCCAAGTTCGAAATCAAAGAACCTCTGGCATATCGCTGTCAACAACAGACTTCATTGCTTTAAGCAATTTGAAGTTTCCTAAGGACTATGCCAAGATGACCACACAGAATCTCCGATACATGACCAGTCTCAATCGGACTGAAATAAACAGGAAGGAACATAGCATAACTATACTCACCTGGGCGCATTCAAATCTAAGTATGGTATTCGCGACTCACTTCAACAGAGCCAGGACACAAGATAATTATCCATACTCAAGGAACAGTGACAAAACGACAGTGTCCCAAAAATCAGGTTCAATAAGGTACAAAACAATACAGGTTACCTTCCAAGAATTCATATGAATCCGAACAACAGTAACAAGTCAAATAATTGCATACGATTCCATCTAAGCCCATCAACGGAGCTTATTAAAAATCAGGCAAGCAATTCCAATTACTGATTTCAAAACAAGGAATCCGACTGAACCCTTGCCAATCTTTTACACAAATTTGCACAGACTGAAGACGCAAAAATATACCAAGAGAATCTGTACCACAAAATCCTTGCGACACGAAGGTACTCTTACAGAATAACAGTGATTGAAATACAAGTTATTCCCTTAGGTCATTGGTACAACATTTCCCAATATTCATTTATATTCAACTTGAACAGTGGATCAAATATATATACAAATCATTCCATCGACTCCACAGAGTCGTTCAGATTAAAACAAACATAAATCTATATATATATACATTGCATACTGTAAACGGGTTTATACCAATAACCGCGGAACCCAACAACAGTATAGATAAAAACAAATAGTTAATGAATCCTTCTATGCCATCTATGGCAAGCATTCAGAACAAATCAAGTGTAAGCAAATCAAATACCGATTTCATTCCGAGGACTCCACAAAGTTGTTTAAATAAAAAAACATTTATCCATATTGTATACTGTCAACGGGTTAAATCCCGTTACCACAATAACAAGGAAAAACAACTTCCCCTGGGTCGTAATGACTACTGTAACACAATAGTTACCTGTTCCCAAACAAATTTGAAAGACAGAACGAAACCCACAAAGTATCAATAACTACCATCATCAAAACCCACGACAGAGCCTACAAAGATTTCATAACACTGAACAAACAAACAGTTCCATCAATGTTTCTTCCGACTGTTTCCAAAACAAGAATCAACGACCAAAAATCGACATGACAATCAATGGCCTATACCCATCACAGGAACGATTCATGGGCTCACGCCGAACAGGCCGAGCATTCACACATTTCACATGTTTCGCATAATTAAGCCAGAATGCAAACACAAGAAAATAATGCCACAGTTCGAATTTAATAAACACCCAACAAAGGATAAATGAAGATTCGAACCAGAAGAGATACTGAACCAAGAAAAATCACACAAGACATCCATAGATAAACATCTAATTCCATAAATCATTTGAACAGAGTTGTTCTAATGAAATCACTTGAAAGACAACAAGATTTTTAAAGGTTAGGGCCTAACATGCCTGGATTTTTGCTCAAATTTCCGAAGCAGACCACTGGAAGAGCTCAGACTTCCTTTTCCTTTTCCAAGTTAGAGCGACCAACAAAATTTTGCTATCTCCAAAACATATATACTCTCCTTGCCAGAGAAAAGAGCTAGATAACCTCATGCTCGCCATGCAACACAAAGAAGACTGGTGCGAAGAACCAGTGAACAGGTAGAAGAAAAACCGAAAATCGCGATAAGCCAAACAAACCAACAAACTTCCTGTTTGCATGCCTTCTCGCGAGTTCCGAGCTCGTCTACCGAGAGCATTGAATGCAATTACACCAACTTTCCCGCTCAAACTCCACTTCCACCGACCGCCAAAGTTGGCGACAGTCAAATAAAATCCCAAGTTCATTTCCAGTTTTGGCGACCTGCCACGTCGGCACAGGTTAGCCGTTCCCAAAACCTCCGCCAAGACCTGTCCTTCATCCTTATCCCATGCATTTAATAACATAGAAAATGCCGCCCATGGTTCACACCCCTCCATAGGCCCCTTTACATTCTTGATCATAGTTAGGTTAGTATCTTAGGTTAGAATTTAGGATAATACAAATTCTAACCACATTACACATAGATACTAACTTAGGACATTAGCACTTAGCCTAGGTCTAGGTTAGATTAACACTAATCTAACCCCTAGGTTAGATTTAGTCTTAGGTTACTAATCACTTAATAATTCCAGTTAGGTCTACATTCTGTACACTCAGAAAAGACATACCTCATACCTTTCGAACAGGTTAGCTCGTTCTGCCGCGAAGTAATCGTATGTAACCGAATTATTACCTGGTCCACGATCGAGACCTTCCAGATATACTTCCATATCGGGAACCAATTCATTTTACTCGATCAGCCTGAGTCATACTCCTGACTAGCTTATTAAATGCTTCTAGACCTTGCAACCTGTTCAAGGTCTGTGATTTTAATTCATCATGAACAAACTTTAAGCATTACTTGGATCAATTCCACTGATCCAAGACTAGATCTTATAGATGGATAACTCTATAATTCATTCCGAGATCAGACTAAACTCGGATGCAAAATGAAATAAATAAAAGAGTCTAATCACATTCTGACTCAGTCAAGATCTGCAATCTGCAAAGAAATTACAGTACATATCAAGCATGATTTCTAAATCGAGGAACACATCCTTTTACAAGAAATCACATATCAACACTTGTATGCTCAGGAGAAAGTAACAACAGTTCAGGGTGTTACATGCTTCCCTCCTAAAAAGATTCATCGTCCCGATGAATTACATATTAAATTAACCTTCAGGTCAATCAATTTATTAGTACACGAACAATGTGACTACTTCCATATTTGAATAGTTCCAAAAATCAATGTCACAACACATTTTATTCAACCTGAATAAAGTCTGCCTTCATCTGGCTTTCATAAATACTTAGAAATAATAAGTTCATAAAAGTATGTTTTGTCAACAGATTTCATTCTGTTGAAAAAGAGAAGGAAAAGCAATTTTCATCTCTTCCAGATTTTCCCAAGTTGCACTTTCTTCGCTAAACTGGTCCCACTGGACCTTACATTGTTGTATATCACGATTTCTTAAATGCAAATGGTGAGTTTCCAGCACTCGTGTGGGTTTAACCACGATTATTCCTGGGTCTTGGACCTGCAAGGAATTCCAATTTAAAACATGTGACAGATCTGAAACGTATTTCTTAAGCAAAGAAATATGGAAAACATCATGCATGCGAGATAAAGCAGGTGGCAATGCTAAACGATAAGCTACAGGATTGATTATTTCGACAATTTCGAAAGGTCCCACAAATCGAGGTGACAACTTGGCAGCCTTGCCAAAAGTTATAGAACTCTTTCTGGGTTTAACACGAAGGAAAACCTTATCACCAAGCTCAAACCTTTTATCAACCCACTTAAGGTCAAGATAGCTTCTTCTGCCTATCCGCCGCTTCCTTTAATCGCTCACTTAATCAGCTTAACTCATTGCTCCATTTCGTGAGAATCTCTCGTCCAATTACCACTCTATCCTCAACACTGTCCCAACTAACAGGTTCTCGCACTTTCTTCCGTAAAGTGCTTCAAATGGTGCCATTTTAAGGGATGAGTGATAAGTATTGTTGTACATACGAACTCAACTAATGGAAGATACTCTTCCCATTTATACCGTTGATCCATGCAATACATACGCAACATGTCCTCCAACACTTGATTTACCCTCTCGCTTTTTCCATCCGTTTCCGGATGATATGCAGAATCAAGTTTAGTTTCGCTCCAAGAGCTGCGTTAAGCGTTTGCCAAAACCTTGACGTCATTCTAGGATCCCTGTCAGATATAATCAGTTCTCGTACACCATGTAATCTGAAAATTTTGTGTACGAATCTTTTGGCCAAGCATCGGTGAATCATCCTTTAGATTTCCAGCGATGAAATGAGCTACCTTGGTCGGGCTTTATCTACAACTACCGTGATAACATCATGTTTATTCCTCGGACATAGGTAGTCCTTGTACACAAAATCCATGGTTATTACTTGCCATTTGTATCATGCGGTATGCTATGAGGATATAACACCAAAGCAGGTGCATATGTTCACGCCTTCACCCGCCGACATTCCGCATAATGAGTCACAAAATTAATCACATCCTTTTTCATACCTTTCTAGTAAGTATTGCTGTTTCAAATCAGCAAGCATTTTTGTGATATTGGTGTCAAAGAAAGGTGAATTGTGAAATTCAACTAACAACTTCTTTCTCAAATCGCTCAAAGATAGGTACATATACCCCTATTTTCATAACGCAAGATTCCTTCATTATCAAAATGAAAACCTTTATACCTTATATCCTTAGGTTCTGCAGCAAGCGCTGCTTTTACTTGCTGAAAGTATGCATCTGATTCTGAAGCACTTTTTACCTCGTCTTTAAACTGAGTTCTTACTGTTATAAGGGCAGAAATGTGCCTCCTACGACTTAGAGCATCAGCTACTCTATTCTCCTTCCCTTTGATATAGCTAATATCAAAGTCATATTGTGATAAAAATTCTAACCACCTTCTCTGTCTGGCGTTAAGATTGGGCTGAGTAAAAATATATTTCAGTCCTAAGTGATCAGTTTTCAACTCAAAAGGTTTCCCAAGTAAATAGTGTCTCCAGACTTGAAGTGCATGAACAATGGCAGCAAGTTCCAAATCATGAGGGGCATAATTCAGCTCATGTAACTTAAGTTTTCTACTTTCATATGCTATGACCTGATCATTTTGTAACAAAACACCTCCAAGGCCTTCCCGTAAGCATCCGTTACAACAAGAAACTCCCATTAGGTCTCTGGGCATACTAGTATAGGTGCAGAAGTCAACTGGTCTTTCAGACTTTTGAAAGCCGCTTCGCACTTATCATTCCATATGAATTTCTTATCCTTCTTTTGCAATGAAGTTATTAGTGTAAAGCTACCTTTAGAAAATCCTTTACAAATTTTCTATAAGAACTCAACAAGACCCATGAAGCTTCTTACTTCATGCACATTCTTTGGTGCAGGCCACTCAGTTATTGCCACTATTTTTGAAGGATCTACAACAATTCCTTCTTTACTTATAACATGACCCAAATAGTGAACTTCTGAATCAAAGAAAGAACATTTGGATAACTTACCATACAACTTCCTCTTTCTCAAAATTCCCAAAACTATCTTCAAATGCTCATTGTGCTCCTCAACGCTTTTAGAATAAATGAGAATATCGTCCAAGAATACAAGTACAAACTTGTCCAGGTATTCTTGAAAAATATTGTTCATTAAATTCATAAAGGTTGCGGGTGCATTAGTTAACCCGAAGGGTAGAACGTGAATTCATAATGTCCGTACCTTGTTCGAAAGTCGTTTTATGAATATCTTCTCTCTAATCCTTAATCGATGATAACCAGATCAAGGTCTATCTTAGAATAAACCGCTGCTCCACGATCTCGATCAAACAGATCGTCGATCCTAGAAGTGGATATCGGTTCTGATCGTTGCTTTGTTCAACATCCGATAATCAATACACAGCCTTAGTGTTCCATCCTTCTTTTTCACAAATATCACAGTGCTCCCCAAGGTGAAACACTTGGTCTAATCAATCCTTTAGACAAAAGCTCTTGTAATCGTGCTTTTAAGCTTCGACTAACTCAAAGAGTAGTCATCCGATAAGGTGCTTTGGATATAGGTTCTGTTCCAGGCTTGATTTCAATGGTAAAGTCAAATTCTCTCTTGGGTGGTAACCTGGTAATTCCTCAGGAAAAACATCCCTGAAACCTTGTAAAAGAGGGAACTGTTTCATTAAATCATCATCTTCTTCTGAAGATTCAGATATCTTTACCGCATAAAGGGTACATCCTTTATTTTTAGCCTTTTAAGCCGTGCATACCGACAGCTTTTCTAACTGAAATTTCTCGCTTCACACCTTGAATCTCTCTCATTTGATTCCAATTTGATCATCTAAACATTTTATGTTCTTTTCATAGCAGTCTACTTTTGCTTTATGGTCAGCTAACCAATTGACACCGATCACAATGTCATACGATCCTAAAGGTGCGACATAGAGATCAACTTCCGTGGAAAAGTTAGGTAAGTCAAGGACTCGCCCCAAAAAGACACATACTCACCGTGTATGAAGTAATTATTACCATACCGCATACCCAAGATTTATCCATTTTTCCAGCTTTTCTTTTAAGTTTAGAAGCAAGTTTATTAGATATAAAACATTCAAGTAGCTCCAGATCAAAAAGAATAGTGATGTATGCCGAATAACTTACCCTAACTTCTATAGGTGTCACTTGCTTTTCAATTTTGCTTGTCCGCTATCGCAACATGTATCTTATGCCTTTTGATTACGATCATCCTTCTTCAAAGGGCACCGATTTGCGTAGTGATCTTTACCACAACCAGAAGCAGCCTCCTACCTGGTCCCTTTTAGGCTCAAAGTTGCCTCCAGTTTTGTAATTGTCACGCTGTCCTCCATAGGGCTTCTGCCCATTATTATAATTTTTAGCAAAATTATCCTTTACGTTTCCAAGCAGCTTATTTACTGCTGCTTTCTTATTGTTATCTCCTGGAAACTTACTCTTGTTTCCAAACTTTTTCCATGGTCCTTTTCTGGGTGCAAGAGAGGTTGAAGAAGGGTTTGCAGTCTTCTTCCGCACTTCCTCCTTATGGGCAGAAATAGCCTTTAATTTCTGTTCTTGCCTTATGGCCTTTTCAACAACTCCTTCCATAGTGGTTGGACTGTGAACATCGACCTCTCCCCTATCACAGATTCAATCCCATGATGAATTTCATTATCCTAAACTTTTCGTCAGCTTGATATCACGGTACATACTTGAGGAGTTTTGTAAACCGCCTCCAAGATTCGCCACTGTTAGCTTCCTTGAGCTAAGTTCTGAAATTCTGTCATTTTCTAATCATAGAAAAGTTGTGGCAGCCAACGTTGCCTAAAATAGCCTTTAAATTCGATCCCAAGTAATATTGGTTTCATCAATGTTTAGCTCAACTTTTTGGTTATCCCACCACGAAGATGCTTCGTGAAAGCCGATAGGCTCCCAAATAGCTTTAGTTTCCTCCGAGAAGTTCCTTATTGCAAAGTACTTCTCCATTTCACGAGCCGTTCTCGCTCCATCTCCTAATGTGGTGCCATCATACTTAGGTGGACTTATCCTTTTATATCATTAGTGAGTTCTCACGCTAACTGGCCTTTTTTTTTCGGTTGACAGTGCATTCCCAAAGATTAATATCAACACCCATGTCGGGGTTGTCCTCGTGGAGGTTGCTGATTATTATTATCACGCTTCTTCATCCTCCTCATTTCCCATCACCCGCTATTCAAGTAAAGCCAAGCGATCTCTCTTGTGTCCAACAGGCAGCAAGGATCTCATCCAGCTTCTCGGGTTGTTGCGCTCCTCCTTCGGTGGAGCATTATTCGCAACGTTCCCCCTTGTTCTAACCATTTTCTGTTACAAGAAAAATTCAGGTTTTTATCAGATTATGGACTCAATAGGTCCAAGAGCTGCAACCTTCAGCTCTGATACCAAGATGTAACATCTCCATTTTATACCTTAGAACAAGTGAATTTTTTTTTTTTTTTGATAATTGCATCCTGGTTCTAAATACATAATTTAGAACTCACAAATCAAATAACCATTCATATAACAGACAACCATATGCAGCTGTAATGACTCGGAGTACCTCCGATCTATTCATTCCATGACTCAGTAATCTACCGATCTATTCATGAGTAAAAAGAGTTGGTGTTTTTAGTTAACACTTTACTCTTGCGGTTCTCTTCCCTACTCTGGGATTCAGAATGCTCTGTCAAGGAACCTAATCAATAATCGTTACTATTATTCATCAAAGCATCTCATCCCTTAGACTAGGTGAATTAGGACAACGCAATCAGCAACTTGCAATACTTTGGCCAAAGATTTGAAACATATGTTTATGTCTCGTATTCCTTAACGGCATACTCGCCAACTGAATACGCCCTTCACCCCATTCTTATGTTATATAGAATGTCCTACACTGACTACTATCAGTCCTTCCTTTCACAACTGAATCACTCGGAGGTAGATTATCAAGGTGATAATGTTATATGGATGCCCACGAGGATTAGGGATATGGTGACATACTGGTTCAACCTTGCAGTTCAACCAGTGTGTCATGATACCCCGAATCTCCTAGGCAGCCTTATAACATGACCACGTTCATAATCGGACCCTGAGTAACTCGTGCGAGATCAAAGTGTAAATCTTAGCGATCAATGCAAAGGGTGTCGCCATAAGTCTCCTGCATTGTTCAGAATCTCGAGAAGATCCTAATCTTCTCGGAGGTACAACCCTCGCAGCTTGACTTGTGTCGTCAACCTTAAATCCCGCTCGAAAAGATCTACTTAACAACATGCGTTACGCACTTGAGTTTAAATTACTTTAAAGACTTTTCCCTAAGGTTAGCCTTTCCCGATCCCTGGATTCTTCGTCTTAAGACGACCCTCCTCTATAAAACCCATTACATGGTAGAGGTATTAAGGTCAAGCTCTCATCAAGGAGTCATTAGAATACACCTGATTCTAAACAACAGAATTGGACAATATCTCATAACCTTCACATGAGATTGCCATCCGAACTTCATTTGATTTATATCAGCTTCTTCTTAATCGAATTTATATCATACTTATTAGTATAAGGATATAAATGATTAAGAATCCAATTTAATATTGTCCTGTCATACTCAGGACTAGGGATTAGTAATTTAATCCAGCTTGTTTAGCGTTCTGCTTAGGTTCATTTTTAACCTATCTTTTAGAAAGACAATTATTTAAATTCAATATTGCTTTCGCTAGAACAATAAGATCTGCTAAACACTCATATGAATTCAACCACATTTTCTTGTAAGCTTTCATTGTCAATCACAAAAGCATCCAAAATTTTACAAAGATATCATTGCCATTCTGGTATATAAACCGAAGAAGGTCAACTATCAGAAATAGAATACAACACATAAGTATCAAACACTTATTTCCATTCCTTTCAAAATTATACAATTACATTTTATGCAAGCAGCATACTTGATACAATGCTTAACGGAAAAGAAACATCTTTCCACATACAGTACATTTATATAATCAAGCTGTAATTCATTATGAAACAAATTAAATAATCTGATCATCCTGTCAGATCTGCATTGCTTTTACCACTTACGGCAACCATCTGCAAAAATAGTCAACATGAGTCAGTTCGATGAACTGAGCATGATAAGCACTAACTTTTAAAACAATTGCAATCCATCAATTGTTTTCATTAAACACCCTGTTTAAATGAGATCAATTATCCAAACAAGTAAACATATTCAGACTATGCCTTTGTAATACAAAATGTCTACAAATGTGTAACTCTATCATCGTTACAAAATAGTCTTACTCACTTCTCTAATATTTCATCAAATATTAAGAATCAAAGAACGAAAGTATTAGAACAATCATCTTGAATCCAAGATCAGCAATATTGAACAAATCGTCACTTTCATCAGAAATGGAATATCATAGAAAATCGTGATTCCACCAATATGTTACAAAAGCAATACCAACTGTTAGACAGATCTCTACCAGTATTATAATAATAGAAGAGAAAGAACATATCATTCATACCCCCTTTCATATAAGTTCACTACTGTACCGTCTCCACATATGGAAAACATTCACCCAGTATGTATACCAACAAGTCCGACAAGCCACAAGAAGGATCGTTGTTTTAAATAAAAAGAACACAGCAAAAACTCCTGTACAGTAGCTAACACGTCATCAATCCCATATATCAACCTATAGCTCAATACTAGTTCCTTTTAAACACAGCAAGGTTTTCGATCCAAGTTCGAAATCAAAGAACCTCTGGCATATCACAACAACAGACTTCATTGCTTTAAGCAATTTGAAGTTTCCTAAGGACTATGCCAAGATGACCACACAGAATCTCCGATACATGACCAGCCTCAATCGGACTGAAATAAACAGGAAGGAACATAGCATAACTATACTCACCTGGGCGCATTCAAATCTAAGTATGGTATTCGCGACTCACTTCAACAGAGCCAGGACACAAGATAATTATCCATACTCAAGGAACAGTGACAAAACGACAGTGTCCCAAAAATCAGGTTCAATAAGGTACAAAACAATACAGGTTACCTTCCAAGAATTCATATGAATCCGAACAACAGTAATAAGTCAAATAATTGCATACGATTCCATCTAAGCCCATCAACGGAGCTTATTAAAAATCAGGCAAGCAATTCCAATTACTGATTTCAAAACAAGGAATCCGACTGAACCCTTGCCAATCTTTTACACAAATTTGCACAGACTGAAGACGTAAAAATATACCAAGAGAATCTGTACCACAAAATCCTTGCGACACGAAGGTACTCTTACAGAATAACAGTGATTGAAATACAAGTTATTCCCTTAGGTCATTGGTACAACATTTCCCAATATTCATTTATATTCAACTTGAACAGTGGATCAAATATATATACAAATCATTCCATCGACTCCACAGAGTCGTTCAGATTAAAACAAACATAAATCTATATATATATACATTACATACTGTAAACGGGTTTATACCAATAACCGCGGAACCCAACAACAGTATAGATAAAAACAAATAGTTAATGAATCCTTCTATGCCATCTATGGCAAGCATTCAGAACAAATCAAGTGTAAGCAAATCAAATACCGATTTCATTCCGAGGACTCCACAAAGTTGTTTAAATAAAAAATACATTTATCCATATTGTATACTGTCAACGGGTTAAATCCCGTTACCACAATAACAAGGAAAAACAACTTCCCCTGGGTCGTAATGACTACTGTAACACAATAGTTACCTGTTCCCAAACAAATTTAAAAGACAGAACGAAACCCACAAAGTATCAATAACTACCATCATCAAAACCCACGACAGAGCCTACAAAGATTTCATAACACTGAACAAACAAACAGTTCCATCAATGTTTCTTCCGACTGTTTCCAAAACAAGAATCAACGACCAAAATCGACAGACAATCAATGGCCTATACCCATCACAGGAACGATTCATGGGCTCACGCCGAACAGGCCGAGCATTCACACATTTCACATGTTTCGCATAATTAAGCCAGAATGCAAACACAAGAAAATAATGCCACAGTTCGAATTTAATAAACACCCAACAAAGGATAAATGAAGATTCGAACTAGAAGAGATACTGAACCAAGAAAAATCACACAAGACATCCATAGATAAACATCTAATTTCTTAAATCATTTGAACAGAGTTGTTCTAATGAAATCACTGAAAGACAGCAAGATATTTAAAGGTTAGGGCCTAACATGCCTGTATTTTTGCTCAAATTTCTGAGGCAGACCACTGGAAGAGCTCGGGCTTCCTTTTCCTTTTCCAAGTTAGAGCGACCAACAAAATTTTGCTATCTCCAAAACATATATACTCTCCTTGCCAGAGAAAAGAGCTAGATAACCTCATGCTCGCCATGCAACACAAAGAAGACTGGTGCGAAGAACCAGTGAACAGGCAGAAGAAAAACCGAAAATCGCGATAAGCCAAACAAACCAACAAACTTCCTATTTGCATGCCTTCTCGCGAGTTCCGAGCTCGTCTACCGAGAGCATTGAATGCAATTACACCAACTTTCCCGCTCAAACTCCACTTCCACCGACCGCCAAAGTTGGCGACAGTCAAATAAAATCCCAAGTTCATTTCCAGTTTTGGCGACCTGCCACGTCGGCACAGGTTAGCCGTTCCCAAAACCTCCGCCAAGACCTGTCCTTCATCCTTATCCCATGCATTTAATAACATAGAAAACGCCGCCCATGGTTCGCACCCCTCCATAGGCCCCTTTACATTCTTGATCATAGTTAGGTTAGTATCTTAGGTTAGAATTTAGGATAATACAAATTCTAACCACATTACACATAGATACTAACTTAGGACATTAGCACTTAGCCTAGGTCTAGGTTAGATTAACACTAATCTAACCCCTAGGTTAGATTTAGTCTTAGGTTACTAATCACTTAATAATTCCAGTTAGGTCTACATTCTGTACACTCAGAAAAGACCTACCTCATACCTTCTTGAACAGGGTTAGCTCCTGTTCTGCTGCAGAATCGTATGTAACCGAATTATTACCTGGTCCACGATCGAGACCTTCCAGATATACTTCCATATCGGGAACCAATTCATTTTACTCGATCAGCCTGAGTCATACTCCTGACTAGCTTATTAAATGCTTCTAGACCTTGCAACCTGTTCAAGGTCTGTGATTTTAATTCATCATGAACAAACTTTAAGCATTACTTGGATCAATTCCACTGATCCAAGACTAGATCTTATAGATGGATAACTCTATAATTCATTCCGAGATCAGACTAAACTCGGATGCAAAATGAAATAAATAAAAGAGTCTAATCACATTCTCGACTCAAGAGAAAGTAACCAAGATCTCATAATTTGTGCAAAGAAATTAGTCTCATGTAAGAGATATCAAGCATGATTTCTAAATCGAAGGGGAACACATCCTTTACAAGAAATCATGATGGGGTCATACTTCCGATAGCAACTATGTGCGCTCCTCGAAAGTCATTACAAACTGAATTTTTTTCATGCTGGGGTAGTGCTCCCTTTGCACGCCAAAGTAATTCACACTTGTGCACATGCTTTGAAAGATCCTCAACACCCTTGTAATGGGTAGATGTAAAGAAATTTCAAAAGTACTTGTGGAGGTGGTTGAGGCCCTTTCCGCCTGATCTAGAATATTGATTCCCTCCGTGTTTCCTCCACCATTAGCTCCACTAGATCCACCAAGTCCTATACCTCCCGATCCAGGAAAATCCACCTCTAGATCTGCTAGATCCACTAGGTCCTCCTCCCGTAGCCGGTAACAGTGCCCTGGGAGCGGCCGTGCCTAGTGTTCCTAACATCCCACTAAATTGCGCACATATGGTTTGTGATATTTCTCTACTAGTATACTTTTATCCCGTGCCACTCCCGGATGTGATACAAAAACTCTGTTTACTTGTACTTTGTCTAAAAATATCTCCAAACATAGGAATTGTTTGTGTAGCCATAGATGTCCCAAATGAGAAGTTATACCTCTTAGGTGCAGATTGGTCACTTCCATCGAAACCATCTAGGTTAGTAATACTTGTTTCTTGATTTAGAAAGCCAAGTGCCAGGGGTTGGTCACCAGGTGGGTTTAGATGCGTGCCGATGGTTCTCCTTTCTCCATGTGACGAAATCTCATTAGAAGCTGAATGGGTTTCTCTCCCACGCTTTCCAAGATGGGGTAGCACATACTGCTCATGTTCCACATCCTCTACATGAACCTCAATTCCTTCCAACAACGTCTTCCTCCATAGATCCATCACTCCCGCAACCTCGTGTTATTTAGCCAACTCCCTTTCACTCGATTCACTATACTTGAGTCATATTTCTTCCCTCTCCTTTTCAGCCACAATATTTTCCATATTCCTCCACCCAAGCTTCCTCACCCAACGCTCAGAGAAGCTTAGTTAGCCATAGGAAATGCCTCCAAACTTAACGTAATGATCAAGATATTCATAACCAATGGGAAGCTTACAAAAAATCCTCTAAGTTCCTTTAGGAATTCAACGTCAACAACCTCTGGACATGAATACGTAGAAATTGCATATTCTAGAGTATAAGCTCAAGTCGCACTGCTTTCCACCAAAGTGCTGATCAACAACACATGTCCAAGTAAGATTTGCATCCCGCAGCCTCTAGGAATCATCTTGGGTCCACACGCACAATCTATAGTACTAGCTTGATCTGGATGCATATGGTGAGATCCATTCATACAATTCTACTTGAAAACAACAAAATAAGGTCTCATAAAACTCATGATATAGGTTTTCTTCTACCCATATGAGTGTATCAAACTCAGTTTTGGTACTAAATATTTGAGCAAACTCATCCTCTATTCTCTTAAACCATGCTTTGACACTTTCCAAGGTCAAGCGTTATGTTTTTCTCGTATCAAAGGAACCAAGATGTATGTCATTTCTCACAACTTTAAAAAGAGTTCCCGGCAACGCAACCAAGATGTAGTCATTTTTATGCCCTTAGAATAACCCTCTAATCCCATGTGCATCGGCCTATCACCCAATGGACACTAGGCAATCACCGAGACAAGCGCGAACACCAAGTCCCCGCTTTATGTGAGCATTATGAGTAGTTGTCATTGTTAATGGATCAAATGGAGAAATGTAAATGAGCATACATGCATTCATAAAGCATGGGATGAGTTTATATACCAACATACTTGTCCAAGCATAATGAAGAAACATCATACATATAGTAGATCTGATTTAGAACATAAAGAAAATGTACTAGGGTTTACACCATGAGAGTTATAGTCATAATGTAACCATATATTCATATTCATTAAAACCTAATAACAACATTACATTCACAAGGGTCATAATAGACCAATGCATCAATAAGGAGATTTAACTCATGTATCATAAATCTAACTATTCTTCCTTACTACAAAAATTTGACAGACCCATCCATCTAGATAATGCCAATATTCCTACATTCCTCTAATGAGAACCCCAACCCTAGAATCTTTTGCTATGTTCACTGAGCTTCGTGTAGACACCAAAATTGGGTCACACTCCCCGAGTCCCTAGTCAAATAACTGCTCAAACATACTCACCTAACCAAGGCTCCTTCCACCCCACACCGCTTATTAATTTAATTGAATTAATATATATCCTCACAATATTTATTATCTAATTATATTAATTTATACCCCACCACCTCACCTAGACACCTCATCTAGCCACCTCACCCTAAACCTATTCTTGAAATGTTTCCATAACTAACAATAACTAAGTCTTACTTTCCTTAATGAGATAAGATTTGGTCTAACCTTAAAATCAATCCTACAATCTTTTAGATATCCTTCTTCGTAGGATGCCTTCCTTACCAAAAAATCTGCTCCAAATACACACAATCAGTTCTAGATAGCATAAGCTAAAAAAAAAAAATCATGTTAGGATCATGCTTTTTCTTAGCGTTCTTCTTGACTTGTGTTTTGAGGTGTGAGACTATGACTCTCCATTTTTATTCTTCCTTGCACACTCCACCATCGTAGTTGGAGTATTCTGACTTTGTCTGAGTGTTCTGGGCCCCATATCCTCATTCTCAAGTTTCTGAGTTTGATTCTTCACTTAATTTAATTCACAAAACACAATTTCTTCATTTATTTCTAATTTCATAGTCACCGACATCGGTCCAATGGACATGTCATCTGATTAAACCCTAACCAGTGTTGACTTCTAGATTTCTAGTTACTTTACCTGGAATAGCCTTTATCACTCTTTCTATTATGTTTCTGGCCCTTAGGGCATCATCATATTTCTCCCTTTTTGATACCTACTATAATACATAGTTTCTCAGATACATCCAACATTCCTGTTTCATTCTTTGAGACTGGTTTTCTTCCACATGTGTGACCTAAGACGATTTCGTAACCATCATTAGTTTTATCTCAATCATCACCACCAACCTAACCATCATAGGTTGCATGTGTTTGATTTTAAAATATAGACATTAACCAGATTCACCTTTTAGACCCCATTATTCTATGTTCCTACTGTTTTTATGTCATCTACAGAATACAAGTCTTACTGTGTCAAGACTTGTTCACATGGTAATGACTTACAAACCGTGACTAACGCCCTCATATTCCATGTTATTCGTCAACTACTCCTACCCATTCCCTCACCACCTTCTATCCTATCACCCATGGATCCAACCTTACCTACCACCATCAAAGTGCAAGCGATGAAGAATTTACACCACTCTTGATTAGAATCCCACAGCCTTACAGTTCTACCTTTCCCACTCTTCCACCCAAGACTCCTCAGGTCAGTTGATATATGGCATGCTTGTATCCATCTCTCCTTCCCTTATTCCTACTTTCGCATACACCCCTAATAATGTGGTGTTACCTCACCGCTTCACCCCCATTAGTTTTGCAGCTAGGACCCATACCCGCCAAGACCGTTACGTCTGCAATATCACTCGCACTTTGTCATATCTATTATCACCTCATCGACCACCCAAGCCATAGCCTAGTCCACACCCATTTTCTCACAAATACCCATTATAACACAACCACTTGTGGTGTCGGTGACCCTACTCCATTCCAAAATTGTTTCCTCTCCATCCCAAAAATGCTGCCCCAATTGCTACTAGAGTCGCAACTACCATCCCACCTCCATACACATACTATCAACAACCCCTATCTCATCTGTCACCCATTCGGATACATACCCTTTATGTCTGGTCCCCCTATTCTCAACCTCCCTATTTGGCATCACCATATAATGGAATGTCAGCCACATCACAAGTTCAATATTATCCCCTTATGCCACAGGAGGAACCCTTCCACCACAACCTACCAACAACCTCATCAAGTTAATGATGGAAAATATCTGCACACTAGAAACATCGTTTCCACTCACGTAATTCCTAACCTATGTTGAAATTTGTAATGAGCCTATTCACCCATCCATTCCTATTCGACCATACCCCGTACATTGATAAATTCCAAGATTCAACCTCTTCAATAGCAAAGAATACCCACAACAACATTTTTGGTTCTTTAAACATGGGTGTTACTGATTTCCCACGATGATGCTTTACTTCGAGGAATTTCACAATGTTTGTGACAAGACCTAAATTGACCGGTACGGTCGGCTACCAAGACACTCCATCTACTCATTTAATCAAGTAACTTAGGCCTTCCTAGATCACTTCTCCATCAACATTTTTAAGAAGGTTACTATGATCGATCTTTATTACACACGACAGTGCATGACGATGAGTCTATTGCTAACTTCATCACTACGACGTAACCAAATTGTCCAGATCACATTTCAATTGCCTCAAACAAAACTCATAGAGATATTTACTCGAGATTGTGATAGACACATCTTGTAGACACCTATAATTTATCTTGAACAATTTAAATACTTAAATTGTGCTAATTATCCCCTTTCCCACAAATTGGTGACATATCATCAATAATTCTCATCTTCTCTTCTATCATCGTTAATTAATTATAATAAGTAATTAATTAAGTCTTCTATTCAACAAATACCCTAATTAACAACCTTTTGTTAATTAATCTTTCCTTCTATCTAAACTAATTAATTATTATTAATTAATTAGCTTCCCCTTTCATTAAACCAATAAATCATTATTTAATTGATTTAATCCCCTTCTATAGTCTAAATCATGCTAATATTCCTCTAAAAAGATTTTATAAGCTTGCACATCTATTAATTAATCATCTTGATTAATTAATAAACCCCTTTATTGACATGATTCACTAAAGGACAAGATAAACTCTCATAAAGTTAACTCAACCTTCAGTAAACCCCCCATATGCACAACTAACTCAAAGATCTCTATTATCCCACATGCAAAGGGATGTAGAGATCCGTTTATCCATTGGGCTATATAAAGACCCTCCTCCTACCTTTACACTTACACCTATTCCTTGAGAAACAAAAGTGAACATGTAGCAAATAAGCTATAGCCATTTGTCATCTTGGAGCATTATTCATTGGAGAAGCTAGATACTTTCATTTCTTATATTCATCCATCCAAGTTTTGAAGTCATATGGGGATATGTAAAATGGTCTTCAGAGCCATGGATTGACAAGACTCCGTTCTTGAAAATCTGGGATTCAAACATACAATAAAACCTTTGATCATAAGGATCTAAGTAGGTTCATTTCATTTTTAGCATTCAATAGAGATAGAGATTCTTGGATTAACATGTTAGTTTGAATATTTGTTCATGTTCTAATGCAAGGATGTTAGTAGATTAATTTTTCTTAAGCTCTAGCATGATGGTGCATTGAATTTGATTTAGCTTTGTTTTAGGACTAATAGGTGTTAGTGTTATCCATTTTGCACACATGGCAAGATTGGACAATGGGGTCCTATCATGTTCAAAATGAAAAAATAGTCCCAGAACTCACCTTCGGTTATTATCGAGATGTAATAATTAAAAATAATTCCTAAATTGCATAGAAGAGATCACTAAAGCATCGATAGACACCAGCTTGATCTCAACTCAAGAAAGAGTTCGAGGTCGAGTTGATAGAGAACCCGTGTCAAATTGATAGTCATCTTAGTAGATACTCTTAGTTGTAAGAGATCGATGATGGTCTTGTTAATGCAAAATATAGCTCGTTGAAAATTGACGAATGAAGGGAACTCTACAAGGATCTTGGTAGAGATCGATGCAGTGTGGAAGTGAAAGCCGAGTCAGTGAGAGTCAAAGTTCGAGCTATCAATAAAGTCTCAATGAATTGGAAAGGTTCAAGCACAAAGCGGTGTAAGGCAGAGATAAGGAGTTCTACTCATCTTCGCGACTCGCTCATTTTGGAGATCATGTGGTGAGCTTCTTTTTAGGACACATTCTCGTAGAGCTAGGTGATTCAAACGCAAGCCAAGGCATCAAGAGTGCCATAAAATGAATGGAGATCGTTGCGTAAATAGAGATACGTGATGGAGCACTATCAATGGGACTCATCGAGCATGATGGATAATTCAAGGAAACTTGTTTCGTGTGGATGCATTAAAGATGGTTTCTAGGATACAATTCCTGTGGCTCATTGATTAATGCAAAACCGGGAGGCCTCGCACCAAATAATTTCACAATGGTAAGCTCGCAGAGGTAGTAAGAATGTCGGGCTAGGGTATTAGTGAATACAAGTATATATATATTTTCGCTGATGTTGTTCGACCTTCCTCACCAAGGATTCGGTGCACAGTAGTTGACATGTTGCATAAAGATAAAGCAAGTTCTTTTGAGCACTTCCAGCAAAAAAGTTGTCCAACTTTGTTTTTATCTATTCAAAGATCGAGTGCATCCTCAAATTCGGATTTTCCTTCAAAATATTTTTATCAAAATCGATTAAGTGATAGTGAGAGTGTTACTGTGAGACTCGATGAAATTTATTACGAAGATTCTCTATCGAGACCTTTGTTTTACGATGTAACTCATGAAGAGAATCTCATGAAGTGGAACTATTTCATATCGAATATTCATGAGGAACAGATTTTCTTTACAATTATATGAGCATCTTCAATGAGTCACTAAGTTGGTAGGCATAAAGGATTCTGTCAGTAATTATCACACCTTACAAGCTACAGCTGAAATGTTTGCACCGAGAAAATGATGTCTCCTCACGCTGAGTAGAAAAGTGGAAATTGGTGGCCATCTGTCCAAAACGAAATCTGGCCAAATGATAACGAAACCCCACACTCCAATCCTAGATGTGGGAAATAAGGTGAGCATTGCCAAGGGAAATGACGTGATGTCAAGCCATTGAAAAGATTCGGGCGTGGGAGAAGTTTGAGTCTACTGCCAAAAAATCGGGAGCACGATCATGGCAAGCCGCAGGTAATCCCGCGCATGGGAAACATTTTACTATCTTGCCAAGGTTACGCGGTGAAGCTGAGGCCGGGCCTATGGATTAATGTGGCTGAGCTGTTACGCGGGGATTTGGAGCTGGTATGCCGAGGTCGGAGATTTGATGATGGCAGTCCAAGCTGTTCACTCCGCGTAGGGGAGATTCAGGCAAGCACCGCCAAGTGGAAATATACCCGTGGTAAGCCATGATCAGACTTCCACGAGTTGGAAAATCAGATCAAATTGCCAAGTGGAGACAATACGATGGCTATCCAACATGATACTTCTGCACGGGCCATGTAAACAGGATTCGAGTCTTTGTGTGAGTCACCAGGAGAATTAAAGTGGCAGTTGTAAATTGGGCGGCGAGTAATCCTCCAAGCGATAAGGGAGGATGATGGCAAGATGGTTGAAGATGGGTCAATGTTGGAAAAAGTATTCAGTTGTAGGCTCACAAGAAAGAGATGCCTTCTCATGGAATACCATAATCGCAGCTTGATATCTGCTTTCACCAAATGTAATAAAAGATGTCTAACTTGACGCTTCACCGCTTCTAGCATACTTCTCCCAAATCCCATTCTGGCTCGAGCATTCGGTGGTCGCGAGATAAACTCCCACGCACAGAAGTAGGCATGTTATAAAGACAATGCAGATTAGAAGCCTTTCTCTTTGAATGCTTCCAACAACTACAAGAAACAAATATTCACTACCGTGTACAATGGATTGGAGTCACACTATTCAAGTCATCATAAAATTTCCTAATCAGAGAGGAACGCTTAAACGGTGCAGAATGAAATGATTCATATTACTTAGCATGTTTTCTCCTAGAAATGAATTGAATGTGAAGGTCAGCTCTGAAAATACCTGGTTGGCCATTTTGTATGCTACATCCTTGTTACTCAGTAAATGGTCTCTTTGAGAAACTCTGAGGGTAATAGGAAATATTTATACCCTTCCATTATGTACGTCTAATTAGACAATAAAAATTATTCCTTTACCAGGTTCAGAGAAACTTTTTTTTTACAAATGGACGATTATACTGTAGTTTCAAGCTAATTTTATCTAGCTTTATTTCTATTAGCTTTGATCCATGACTAAGGAAGAATTCATATGGTTAATTCTCTGTACATTTTTCTAAGGTCCTCTTGGTTGCCCTAGTTGTTCAATGTATTTTTTTTTCAAGGGCTTCTTTTATGTGTTGCAAATTGTAACATAAAGGATCTTTTTAGTTTTAGGAAAAATGAGTATATTGTGTAGCTCATAGCTACCTATGCCGTACTAAGATCCAAATAGTGGCATAATTGTTGATTGAGCGAGATTGCAGAGTGCACTGCTAAAATACCGAAGCGCTCTTTGGCCAAAAATCAGTCTTAAGGGTGTCTATCGACATGTTATGGGCATGAACCTGGGTCATCATCATGGCAGCATTAGGTCTTTATTGGTAATGGCATTTTCTCATTGTTTGGAAGGTACAATTGTGCTTATTATGGCAAAGCCAAAACATTCTTACTACAAGTGTTATATGATGAGGAAGAATCCTGAGCATTGTGATAAAACCATTCTTTTCAGAAATTTTGGGTTAAGCTCGGTATTCAAATGAGTTTGAGCCCAGGAAAGGTAAGATCATTTGTTGGATGAAGAGCTCGATGACTTCGCAAGGAGCTCATGGTGTTGTTTCATGAAGTTTGAATGTGGAATGCATAAATGGCCTCGAGTTAACCAAGGAAAATGATAAGAATCGAGTTTGATAGCTCACCATTCAAAGGACTCAATGCAAAAGACACCGATTTCCAAAGCAAGGAAAGAGTTAGTGTTGGGTTCAAAATCGATTGCAACACCGGGAGTTAGAGGATTCAAAACACATCGAGTTGAGATTTGTGCGAGACTCTATCCACATGGACCCCTCCTCTTCAAGTCAAACGGCTTCAATGGGGGTCCCAACATTATGTTAATTGATTTAATATTTTTATTTAAATATTTTAATAATAATATTTATTATTATTATTTAAATATTCTTTTAATTAATTGAGAAGACTAGGTCATCAGGCAATTAATGACCCATGATGGAACCTTCTCAGGTGGTTCAACTAATTGTAATAAATACATCATGGGCCTTCAATTTAGGAATGTAATTATGACATTTCCTCTTCTTTCTCACATATTCTTCTATAAATGTAAGTTGGAAGCTCATTTCAAAGGGTTCCAACAGTTCGGGCATAAGTTGGACAGTTTAGATATCTCAAAGGCGAGTGTATACTTTTCAAGAGTCTCTCTCTCTTCGTAAGTTGTTCTTGTGTGTTGAGAGAACTTTCAAGCCTCCTCTTCAAGAATGTAATGGCAACTATTGCCTCTTTGAATGTATGATGCATTGTGCATGTTATTAAAGCAATAAAATGTGTGTTTGTCACTAATCTCGGTCCTTTCATCATTTTATGCTTCTTTGTGCCATTCTCGTACTTGCAGGTACACTGCGTGCAAGTTTAAGTTTCTATGCGAGTTCTCTTGGAGTTTTGTGCTTATCGAGTGGTGGAATATTGCATGCGGTTGAGTTGTGGTGTATGTTCACCCTTCTTGAGTTCATCCTTCTTCACCGGGAAACTAGTATATTTCTTGGTCCGATAAAGTTTAACAAAGGGAACATGTGTCTCTTAGTTTTTGGTATCCTGTACCCTCTCTAAGTCAGTAGAGGTGAAGTTGACTCCGTGGTGCACACACCCTCTTCAAATTAACCCTTCCTGAGTCTGGAAACACCCTTTATTTGGTGCATCACCATCCCTAGTATAGTTTCATTTCTGTAAATCTCTTTCCTAAAACCCCATGAAAATGTTAGCATAGTACTAGGTAATCATTTTGCTACACTAGGAGTAGTACAACACTTAGTTTAGGAAGAGGAAGGCGGCTTCTCGAGAGGTTCACCTCGACCCCAAGTCCCATAGCTTGAGATGTGATCCCATGTGTCCCAATCACACCGAACGTCCTATTCACATCCTAGCCATTCGAGGGTGGCCAGTGATTTGGCGACAACATTTTTGGCACGCCCGGTGGGACAGAGTTGGTACTTCTCTTCTCACTTACACAAGTCAAAGTACTTGGTGACTCTATATCTTTGGATTCCAAATCTCAAAGGTAAAGAACTTATGTGAAGAATTCAAACAAGAGCTTCTTCAAAGAAAGGAAATTATCAGCATATCGAACTTTCCTTGTCTCCTCCAAAGAGAAGAAGAAGAGGCATTTCCACATCCCTAGTTGCAGATTTACCTAGTAGGGGTCATTCAACTCCTCCTTACGGAAGGTTTCCTCCACCCAGGAACAATCAACCTTTCATTTCTATGGCAAGGAACCAAGTTTTCCCCCTTTCAATGCAAGTAGTCCTCTTATGTTGGCTCAATGTGACCGATACCTATTGCAGGCACTCAAAAGTTTACCCTTCTACACGGGGGAAACTCACGTTACTCTAGTGGAGCATATCTTTGATGTAGCCAGCATCTGCGTAGTACATAATATCACCAAAGACAATGTTGCAGTTAGACTTCTTGCTACCTCTTTCAAGGGAAAAGCACTTCAATGGTTTCACGGGTTAGGTGTTGGCACTATAACCACTTGGGACGAGTTGGGAGAAAAGTTATGTAAACAAGCAAAGACAAAAGTGATCACCTATCACTTTTGGAACAACTTACTACCATAAAGAGAGCTTCCCAAGAATACATGAGTGATTTCAACTTCGATTCCACAGGACTTGGAATAGGATTCCGGCGCTCGTAAAGCCTTCTGCACATAATGCATTCTTGTACTATTTGCGAGCCTTGAATAGCGATGTAGCAGTTATGATCCAGTCCATGGGAGGGACTACACTTCCTGATGCTTATGAAGTTGCCATAAGTGCAGAGAATTCTTTGATTCAGGCTGGAAAGATAGCTCCATGACCACCAATGTCCTTTTCTCCGATCTTACGAATCATCACCTATCATTGCTCCTATTCCAAAAGAGACTCCAAGTAACCATCTCAATCTTCCCCGCTCTTCAAATGATCTATTTGAAGTCAAGTCACTACTGTAAAATTTTGGAAATGAGCTGCGTTGCACTCAAAAGGCAACAATTTCAATACAATCATCCGTATCGCCCACAAAATCAGCAGATCAAAGGCTAATTGTCTTCCTTTTCAAGGAAACAATCAGCCTCAAAATCAAACTACAAGTCAAATTGCAAATGTCAAGCCCTTGAACTTCCGAACCCTCTTGCAGCCTAGCTCATCTAGAGCTATAGTACTGCTCGAGAATAATCTAGTTCAAGACTACGAATGGTGCTATCCTTGCTCTCAACCTCACAATCAAAATCTTTATCCTAATGGGGTTCTTAGCCAGGCCCTTATGGTTCAAAGTGTATCTACCCGTTTAAAGTTAACAAATAATTCATCTACCCAAGAAGCATCAAATCAACCACAGGCACCTAAAGAATCTGCTTTGCATAAACAGCAAGGTAAAATTTTTGCGGATTGAATACAGATTCCTCATTAGTGGCAGAAAACACTCATTCCAAGAAGAGAGAAATGGAGCCTCAACCTCCCAAAGCTGATCTAGCATCCACTTCTCAACCTGGGTTACAAATGGTAGTTGATAAAAATGTGGGAAAGAAATCACCAGAAACACCGGCTAGCCACGCCGTAGGAAAAGATGGTTCTCCAGGCATCACGGTACCCAATGAACATTTTCCAAAGGAGGACCCCAATGCCCAAAAAAGTGTCATCAAAGTTGGAGCGATTCCCTTCAGCATAGTGGAACAAATGAAGAAAACCAATCTGAGCGTTACCATGTGGGACGCACTCGATACCTTCCCAAAGAAACTGTGTGAGAAGCTCTGAACAATTTTAGTACAACCAGCGGATCACCAAGCCATGGAGTGACAAATGCTACAAGTTTGTGTCAACCGGAAGGGAAAATCATTCCTACAGCAAACAAACCATTGTTATTCTACATTTCCTTGATCATTGGTGACCATCTGGTACATAATTGCATGATCGATTCTGGTGCCAGTAGCTCTGTCATACCTAAACAAATTACAGATGTACTAGGCATACAATATGCACCAGTTGTAAGAGGGGTTGTTCAGCTAGATGGCACACTATTAAGATTGTTGGGGTTATCAAAGGACTTCAACTTACCATTCATGCATGCCCAAGTTTGTCATTCACCCAAGACATATCGGTCATTGATCTCCCTCCCCTCTTTTCCATCTGCCTATCACGGGATTTCACTGCCAAGATGGGCGGTTACCTATCAGCTGATTGGTCACATATGATTCTCAGGACTCGATACGGAACCAAAGTAACTATAAGGGTAGAACCAATTTTCCATAATCATGTAGAACCCTACACTGCTAGTCCCATAAATGGAAATTACACCATCGGCAATCCCGAAGAGGAAGATGTCGATCATGAACCAAACACCCTTGTTGAAGAAGTCCCTGATACTTTGTTGGATAAAGTAAGTAGATATCATCAGTATGATCCCTACATTGATGTATTGGCGAAGAAGAAGAAACTCTGGTTTGCTGGTCTTAGAAGAAATAGGATTAGGTACCTCTCATGTATCCATGAAGAAGATACAATCATACCACAACTTGTCAAAACACCAAGTGATTCTAAAGGACTGTGGAAATTTTTCTTTGATGGCTCAATAAGTAAGAATGGATCCGTTGTTGGTGTTATGTTAATTTCTCCAGAGGGAGATAAGTACTTCTCATCTTTCCGGTTGCAATTTAGTTGCACTAACAATGTTGCTTTGAATACGAAGCTCTTGTGCAAGGAATTCAACTAGCCCAAAGGAAGGGAATCAAGGCCTTGACTATTTTTGGAGACAGTGAGTTAGTTGGTCATCAAGTTTCAGCATGTAGTGCATCCAAAACTGATCTTTTAAGATCATACAAGAACCGAGTCTGGGACCTGATTGAAGATTTCAAGCTTTTGGGATCCATGCAGTTCCTAGAGGTCAAAATCAAGATGCGAGATAAGCTTGCTACAATTGGTTCACAATATAACATACCAGTTGGTATCATGAAAGAAGGGCAGCAATTTGTTAAAATGGTGGTTTGACCAAGAGTCCCTGATAATGTGAGTAGTTGGCAAGTGTTCAATAGTGACAACCAAATTGTCCTCTTCCTACAAGAAGAGGTGGAGTTTGCTGCAAAAATCAAGATAAGTTGCAGGAGTCATATGGTGAGAAAATTATCCAATTGAAAATCAAAAAGTTACCAAAAGGTTTAGTCACTTTGGAATCCATTTTCAATTCAGATGACCAAGCCAAAAGACAAAGCCCTAACATGGTGGTCAAAGAAGAATATTTTGAGGAAGTCAAAGTATCAAATGCAAAGTTTCTTAAGATCGGAAAAGTGTGTACTTCTAAGGAGAAATAAGCTTTCATCAAACTTTTTCAAGAGTATCATGACATATTTGCATGGAGCTATAAGGATCTGTGTGGTTTTGATCCAGTCTAGCAAAGACAACATACCATCGAACTGGATCTAATGTTAAGCCATTCAAAAAATAGAGACCAATTAATCCCAAAATTGAGCCATTAATGAGAAAGGAGCTAACCAAGCTCATCAAGGCCTGTATAATTTTTCCCATCAAGCATTCCTCATGGGTAGCCAATTTGGTGGCCGTGAGGAAGAAGAACGGAGAGATCCGGTTATGCGTAGATTTCATGGATTTTAATCGAGCGTCATTAAAAGACCATTATCCTCTTCCATCGATGGAGCAGATCCTTCAAACGGTGCCAGGAGCTCAAATATTTTCTTTTCTCGATGGATATTCAGGTTACAATCAAATCCTAGTCTAAGAATCTGACCAATTCAAAACAACTTTCACTACAAGTGGGGCACGTATGCCTACAATAAAATGCCATTTGGATTGTCCAATGTGGGGCTACCTTCCAAAGAGCCATGGACATGACATTTAAGGGAATAATCAACGATACTATTTTGGTTTACCTTGATGATATAATCAGTATACTCTAAGCATGCGTAAGAGCACATCATGCATCTAAGGAAAGTTTTCCGAAGGTGTAGGGAATTTGGGGTTTCACTTAACCCCAAGAAATGTATTTTCGCAGTACACGAGGGAAAATTATTAGGGCATGTTGTTTCAGTGGAAGGATTATCAATTGATCCAACCAGGATTCATTCGATTATGTCCTTATCTCTCCCAAGTCACAAGAAGGGCCTCCAGAGTTTTCTGGGAACCATAAATTTCATGCGGAGATTCATCCCTCAATTCGCGACATTGGCTAAACCACTGAAAACCATGCTAAAGAAAAACATGCCATTCTCATGGAAAAAGGAAGGATGAGAAAGCTTGAAACCATCAAACAGCCATTTCCCAAGCTCCCATGCTTGTGAACCCTAGGTTTGACAAAGATTTTATCCTTTATGCTTTTGCAGGTCAAGAGAGCATTTCAGGGATCCTCACCCAACAAAACAACAACCTGATGGAGCAACCAATTGCTTTCTTCAGTCAATCCCTCAAATACTACGAGTTCAAATACTCATTCATTGAAAAGCAAGTCTTTGTGGTTATTCGAGCTTTGAAGAAATTCAAGCACATGTTGTCCAACAACAAGATTCATCTGATGGTGTCTCATCTAGGTGTCAAGGAGTTTTTGCTGAACAAAGAAATGAACGAAAAGCATGCTGGATGGATCACGAAGGTAATGGAGTATGACGTGCACATCAAAGTCACTAAACTTGTCAGAGGTAAGGGTTTGTGTCAGCAACTTACTGCAGACATGGAATCAAAAAGTAATGAGGACGTGACACTCCTAAATACTGATGAGGATGTTGATCAAGCTGACTGGTTATCCAAAATGAAGAATTTCATCTTCTCAGGAGCATACCGACAAACATGGATAAAACCAAAGACAAGTTTTTGTCTTCAATCTATCCCATATGTTTTGGTAGATAGCATTCTCTTTCGAAAATATTTGAACGGGCGTTCTCCTTCAAAGGCGTAGGATCGTAACAAGTAAGTAAGATACTAGAAGAATTTCATAATGGCCTATCCGGGAGGACATTATTCCGCACGAACAATGACTACCAAAATCATGCGAGCCACCTAATATTGGCTGGATTTATTCAAGGATGCCCATCTCTGGGTAAGGAAATGTAAGGAATGTGCCTTTTTCATGGTAAGTAGAAGTTGGCAGCTCTTCCACTGCATCTAATTCAAGTGGATCAACCCTTTGTTCAATGGGGTTGGACTTCATCTAATGATTAATCCTCCATCCAGTGATGGAAATAAGTGGGTCCTTAGTGCAACAGAATATTTTACTCGATGGACAGAGGCGGTAGCATTAAAAGAGAGCAATGAAAAGGCAGTTCTAGAGTTTTTGGAGGGCATAATGACGAGGTTCGGTGTTCAGCTTTATAGTCATTTCTGCATAACGCGCTTTAGCTTTTCTTGGTATGAAATTCAGTGAATGGGCTGTTAAAAATGAGGTATACCTCAAAAATTCATCCAATTACTATCCACAAGGAAATGGATTGGCTAAGTCTAGCAATAAAAACCTCATAAGGATTATTAGACGTACAATGGAGACTAACAAGAGGAATTGGCATACACAGCTTAAGACCGCCTTATGGGTAGATCGGATCACACCTAAAAGGGCCATCTGAAATTCTCCTTTCATTTTGGTATATGGAAGAGAGGAAAAAATCCCACTCTCATTGGAGTTACCTTCTTTGGAGTTATCTCATCAACTTGAAGTTATAGAGAGTGATCCTCTGACAGTAAGGTTTACTAAACTCATGGAGTTAGAGGAAGTACGAGACAAGGCTATGAAAACTTTGGAGCAGCATCAAGCTCAAGTTAAGAAATATTTTGACAAGAAGGCATCCGATGTGTTTTCAAGAGGGAGATTTAGTTCTCAAATGGGATGAAGATAGGGCCAAACCAAGTAGGCATGCCAAGTTTGACGCTCTTTGGAGTGGGCCATACATCATCACAAGTTGCAAAGAGGCAAATTCATTCCATCTATCTAGGCTTAATGGAGAAGAAATTCCCATTCATGTGAATGGGATACATCTCAAAGCTTGTTTTTGAGAAGTGTTCCACCCCCTGTATCAGGTTAAATTAGGTGTTTTCCTCCAAGTGCTTATGCACATTGTTGTGTGTTGTTGTTTTGCTTTCCTTGTTGTTGTGTTTTGTGTTGTTCTACACATTGTTTCATCATTGGAAGGTGTCAAGGAGAAGAAGGTTCAAGGTTTCCATAAGAGTTTCAAAATCTTCTTCATTCAAAATTTTGTAGTGTTCCATGGATGTCAAGCATTCAACAGATTTAGTATACTTCATGCTTAGCATTCCAGGGAGGCCTAGGATATCGGCAATGCTCAAGGAGATTCCGGGATGTGTCAAAGAAAATCATACTACTTTCAGGATTCCAACATAGACTCCATGCCCAATGGATGACTTAAGGCTACTGGAATCATGCTTAGTAGGCAATCATCCCCGAGAGGTCGCCAAAAATGTTATCCAATTTTGCACACATGGCAAGATTGGACAACGGGTCCTATCATGTTCAAAATGAAAAAATAGTCCCAGGAACCCACCTTCGGTTATTATCGAGATGCAATAATTAAAAATAATTCTTAAATTGCATATGAGAGATCACCTAGTATCAAAAGGCACCCAGTTGATCTCAACTCAGTAAAGAGTTCGGGGTCGAGTTGATAGAGAACCCGGCATCAATTGATAGTCATCTCGGTAGATATTCTCAATTGTAAGAGCTCGACGATGGTCTTGTTAATGCAAAATATATCTCGTTGAAAATTGACGAATGAAGGGAACTCTACAAGGATCTTGGTAGAGATCGATGCAGCGAAGTGAAGGCCGAGTTAGGGAGAGTCAAAGTTCGAGCTATCAATAAAGTCTCAACAAATTGGAAAGGTTCAAACCACAAAGGTAAGGCTTAAGGCGGAGATAAGGAGTTTGACTCATCTTCGTGACTCGCTCATTTTGGAGATCATGTGGTGAGCGCTTTTAGGACACATTCGCAGAGCTAGGGTGATTCAAACGCAAGCCAAGGCATCAAGAGTGCCATAAAATGAATGGAGATCGCGTTGCAAGTAAACAGAGATATGTGATGGAGCCCTATCAATGGGACTCATCAAGAATGATGGATAATTCAAGGCAACTTGTTTCGTGTGGATGCATTAAAGATGGTTTCTAGGATACAATTCCGTGGGCTATTGATTAATGCAAACCGGGAGGCCTCGCTCAAAATAATTTTACAATGGTAAGCTCGCAGAGGTAGCAAGAATGCCGGGCTGTGGTATTAGTGAATACAGATACATATTTTCACCGATGTTGTTCGTAACTTCCTCACTGAGCATTTGGTGCATAGGCATTTGACATGTTGCAGTATAGCAGAAGTTCTTTTGAGCACTTCCAGCAAGTAGGTCATCCAACTATGTTTTTATCTATTCAGCATCGAATGCATCCTCAAATTCAGGATTTTCCTTCAAGATATTTTTATCAAAATTGATTAAGTGATAGTGAGAGTGTTTTGGGAGACCTGATGAAATTTATTACAAAGATTCTCTATCGAGACCTTACTGGTTTTATGATGTAACTCATAGAAGAGAATCTCATAGAGGTGGAACTGTTTCATATCAGAATATTCATGAGGCATAGTTTTCTTTGCAATTATATGAGCATCTTCAACGAGTCACTAAGTTGGCAGGCATAAAGGATTCTCGTTGGAATTATAGACACCAAATTTATGTCTTATGACACACTGTGCCCCACATCTCATCTCACAACCTAACCTCACCACCTAAACCCTACACAATTATTTATTAATTACCTTATAATTAATAAATCCACATCTCCCAAACCTGCCACCTCATTTCTCCACCTCATCATGACCTAGCCCTAATCCTAAACTAACCTAATTAAGACCTATAACTTGGTCTACATCTACACCCATGACTAATTATTCCTCACCCGCACCAAAATCAACCTAATAATGACTTGACCAAGCCCACAACTAATTCCTCGGAGAGAAAAGGAGGGAAAGTTGGCTATTTTACTAAAAATAGCCCACTTTGACTTAACCGACATCGGTTCCTACTTGACCGCCGTCGGTTATGTAACCGCCATCGGTTCCCTGTAAATGACCTCCCCCAACCAAAAACAAAGGATCTGGAATTCATTGAAAAGATCAGAAATTCACTTGACAGAGTAGAGACAAGTGAAGGAAAGAGAAGAGTTTGCAGAGAAGGACATCAAGCCCAAGACCGCAACTGAGTAACCAGAGCACAATGACACTCATCCAAGCATTGGGAGAGAAGATAGCTCATCTTTGATTGTCATATCATCCTACCTGAGCCCTGCCTTTGTCATCACAGTCCTTGGACCTGTATCTTCATCAGAACTAGTAAGTAGTGTCTTGTACATTCTTTTAATAACATTTCTTGAACTTCTGAATCACAGTAATTATAAGTCTACTCCTAGATCTACTACCCGGTAACACCCTACATCTAACTGTCATTCCTCTACCCTTACATTGCCCTAAGAACAGCCCCCATACTCTCTGAGTCTTCTCCATCACCCCATTACCTATCCCCAATCATTTACCAGCCTTATAAACACCATAGCCACCTTATAGCCAACCTTCACTAAAAGCCCCTAAATCACATCCTCTCTACCGATATCGGTTATCGCAAGAATGCACGGGTGAGTGTCCGACATCGGTCACTATGATTCAAAACCAAAACCAAAGCGTTTCCTCTATTTGTTTTAATGAGGTAATTAAATTGTAATTTTGCAATAACTTCTTTGTTAGAATTTTTGTTAATTCATATTAGCAGGGAACCGATCACCTTCAAAGGAAGTCCAATATTTCCTGGGCCTAAGGCAGTTCCCTCATTTATTTTCTAACTATAATCTAGTGGTCTTGTATTCTTACTTGCAGGTAGTCCTTCCTAGACAAAAAGGAGTTCTTCGTAATCAATCTGATCTCTCTCTAGGGTATGCGTGCACCCTCCCAACATTCAACAGTATTCCTCCTAGCCCTAACCCTTATCTCTGCTTCTCAAGAGAATGAAAGGATAGAAGCAACTCTATTCTAGAACTGAAACATTCTATGCGAAACATTTTTTGCCCAGGTGGGACCCATTTTGGGTTTCTTTCTTTCTTGCTTGCTTTCATATAGGGAGCATACTTGCTGTTTGTTCTCGCTAAGTATTCACAAAATATTTTGTCATTTTAGTAAAAGAATTTGTTTTTCTTTCACATCTTTGCATTAGTGAAAGTCATCTCCTTTGCTTCATCGAATATCATTTTCGATTTGGGTTTAAAACACGTGCATCACATGTTTGCTTGCTATTTTTAATTCTAGTGAACGTAGATTAAGTAATGTGTCATACACGTGGGGGTGATATCCACGGTATTGACAAGAAATTAATCTTACCTTCACCGCACAACACATACCAAATCACATTATAATCAACACAACAACTCAAACATCCCCCTTTTCTCGCGGTATTCCTCGCCCGATTGAGGTAACCTTATAAGCCAAAACAAACTTGACATCTCCATTATGTCTTTTGTTTAGGATTGACATCATCTTGCATCTAAGGCATAAGCCCACGATAATTAAAACTAATCCTAGGGTTAGTCTCTTGATTTGCTTGTGCATCTTACTTGTTTTTAGTTCTATTTCTCTGTCATACACTTTTTTAGTGATTACTTGTAAGCAGTTTGGTAGGCATACTAAGCATCGTTAACCCCAAATCATCAATTTATTATAGCTTCTTACACCGGTCCTATTCTACCGACATTGGTTAACTTACTCGACGCAAGAGCTAAATCCACCGACATCGGCATTCGACGATATCGGTTACATTATCTTTCACAGCTTCGACAAACCAAAGAACCTACCAATTCCAACATTTTGTGGTTGTTCTGCTCGATAGATTCAATCCCTACTCTGTACTTTTTTCCATGGTTGTTATCACTCGGAAACAAGCTACAACCATGGTTTCACATGCCTGCTCCATGCCTTCTCCCGAATCACCCCCTTCACATTCTATAGGGAATTTTACAGGACACTCGGTGAGGTTCCCAAAATCCTCGTAGGAGATAAGGAATTTGTGAAATTTTTGGACTCTAATCCTAGTGCTGCTATACAAGACTATTTGTCTCATACCCCGACCGTACACTTAACGGTCGGCTCTTGTTGGTATGCCTATTAGTATAGCTGCTCATTTAGCTCCTTCTCCACCTAATAACTCCGCCTTACCTTCTTCATCCTTAGCCCCGTTTCCCACCTCGTAGCTTTGGAGGTTCATATGGCACAAATTGGTTTTCCTTTGGTTAACTGGGCCCCACATATCATTACCACCGACCGCTCCTACCTCGTCTCTCTCGCAGATCGCCCTTTCATAACTTGCTCTCTCACCTATCCACATGAGCTTTCCTTCTCAAGCTCCACCCACCTTTTCATTTCCACACACGTATCCGGTGGCTTCAACACCTTATATAGGACATCCTTATTCGGTCGCCTCAACATATTCGTTCTCAATACCTTATCAACATTTAGCCCCACCATTGTCTAGTGGTGGCCATTGGCCCAATCCTCCACCTTTACAACTACATCATCATCTCATCCAACCACCGATTTCATCAAACAAATGATGGACAAGATGCAAAACTGGAGGCTTCGCAGCCAGAAGCCATAGCACTCTCGACATATGAGCAAGTTTTTCAGGAGCCTATTCATCCTTCTGTCCCCCTTCATTCATATCCTCCTCAATGGGAATTACCAAAATTCACTCGTTTTAATAGTAAGGAGGATCCTCAACAACACTTCGCGATCATTTACACATGCCTCACGCTATCTCGATTGCTCATGACGATGCCTTACTACTCTGCACCTTTCCCATGTCCTTATCAGGGCCCACCTTGGAGTGGTACAGTGCTTTAACCTAGCACTCAATCTTCTCTTTTAACCAATTAGCCCAATCTTTCTTAGATCATTTCTTCATTAATATTGCTAAGAAAGTATCTATCACCGACCTCTATGCCGTCTCGACAATTTGAAGATGAATCTATCGTAGATTTCATTGGATGATGGCGGGGCCTCATCAACCAACTTACTTATGCCTTGCCTCAGGCTGAACTCATCGAACTCTTTACGGCCTACGCTAAGCACATTTCTCCTACCCTCCAAATTCAAACTTTCCGCACCTTTGATGAGGCCTTTACTATGGCTCGGAAACTAGAAATTTGAGCCTTAGAGGAAGAGAAATTGCGGTTGCGCAACAAAAACCCTAATTTCCAAACCCAAGACTCCACCAACAAACCCAACACCACCAATTCTCACGCATCGACTGCTTCAAAATCAAAAGGAGTTGTACATACATGGTGATGGTCAAATCCCAATCACCATCCGATACTACACCAAAACCACCTATAAGTATAAAGCCGAGCCCATCAATTACACTCCCGGGAGAAACGTATGGTGTCATCTTGGAAAAATTGCTCAAAGCGGGGAGCTATCACCTTGCCTCCTATTAAACCTCATTCCGGGTTTGATTCCACCCGCACTATACCTTCGATACAAAGAAAATGACTTCAGTGAACTTCCATCGCATGAAGGGACACAGTCACGAAAACTATAAGATGTTAAAAAACATAGTGCAGGAAATGGTTGATGCATGGGATATAACCCTCGATAATCCTAATGCCCCTACTAACCAAAATTTGAAAATCTTCAATAAACCATTCCCAAACCACTCTTCTAACAGAACATAAACCAAGATATCTTAGCCGAGGAGAGTGTTCATGAAATCCATGCGGTCTTCGACTCCCAACCAAATGCTTCTATCGAGAAATTTCGAATCAAGCCTCTTCACTAACGTAGGGACCCGAACCCCCTTCACCACCATCAAGACAAGACGAAATCCTTGCCATTCCTTTACCCATAAAGGAATTAACCACCCAGAGTTCTCTTCTCATAGATGAGTCTTCTTACACCACATCCCTGCAAGATTGTGAGCGGATGTTATCTAACTTATCTATTTCCCAAACATCTCCTTCCGTCACTCTTGCTATAAAAGAAGAAGGCTCGCCACTATTTCTATCATCCTTAGAAGAGAAACCCCTCGAACCAACATCACCACATTCTTTAATCATGACTGGATCCCCTCAAACATGCCCTTCTACCTATTAGTTCTTCATCGCCTAAATCTTTTCAGCGACCGGTTGACCTCTTAACACCCATTGATACAGAGACTCATTTACCCCCTGTATCACACCCACAGTGGACCGGAATTACAACCCACCTCTCTTCCATACAAAAGTTCCTATTCACACGTGAAGATTGTCATCCCTCAGAAGATAGACGAGTCCTATGGGAGCATTTGAGTACACCATGCTCTACTCAAATGCAGATGACCGATCCAGACACCTCTACCATATACCCGAGGTGTTTACAAAAGCTCAAAATGCCTATGTCCTCATCCTCACCGGATACCTCATCCACCTCTATTAACCTAACTAAACCTCCCCCTACGCTTGGGACTTCACCAATACCTAGCTTAACACACCCACCTAAATGGTTAGATTTATCCAAAAATAAAGCCGTCCATCCACCTAGGAGACAAACCCAATCTCCTCAAATCCAATCCCTACCTCTCTCACAACTAAAAACCTCACCATCACACCTACATTCTATATGGGACCTCACCCTCCACCTTGCCTCAATACATCATACCTCCCGCATTTTATTTAAAATGGCCTACACCTTCTACACCCATGCAAGAGATCCGCCCACCTATCAACCCTAAACAAACTCCATCATCAAAGGATTTGTTTGCTGTCACTCCTCTTTCTCCGTGGTTGTTTCCTGCTACCACATCATCTGTGGCCTCATCATCTAACCAGCTAAACATAACTTCTGCGCTGAAGAAGCCACATTTAGTTAAATCCAATTATCAAAACCCCTTGTCTAAACCACCACCCGTATGAACCAACCATACCCAAACATTACCAAAACCCACCCAATCAATAGCTTCATCTTCCTCTAACTTTGACCCGCTCAAAGAATCTTACGCTAAGATCCTGGATATGTTGGTGGAGAATGCGACCATTTCCCTACCCCCACTTAGACCTTATGATCCATCTAAACCTTGACCTATAGGTTATGATGAGTCTAAAATCTGTGGTTACCACCGCACACCAGGACATGATCTAGAGGGATGCAAAGCTTTGAAAGCCATCCTTCGTCAGTCACCTCTTTTAGATAGAAAGGTTAAGAAAGACAACTTATGAAGGGAGAAACCTTTAGCTTCAATTCCCCCTCCTATACCACCTATCCCCATCTCACCAAGATCTATCATTATTACAACCCCACCTCTCGAAGACAATGACTTATCCCTATCGGCTTCCTCCTCTCGTGTTCATGAGATCAACATGATTAGTATTGCTACTCGAGGGCAAAAACAATGGGAAAGCTAAAGAAAGCACACTGCGCGCTCTCTTTCTCCATCCACCATCCCGATCGCACCACCACCTAAAGTGGTTATTCGTGGACTCGCCTACCCCGCCTCTCGATGGAGTTTCTCACCGAACCATGATCAAACAAACTTCACCAATCACCCGTAAAATGACATTGTATGATCTCATTCAAACCTCTCGAATTTCATCGACAAGCTCTCGTTGAAATCCTTCAAGGGATAGAGGTATTTCCTAACGAAACCTTGCCTGCTACCTCCATCTTAACACCCAACCATGTTACTTCTCTCACCAAACAATCAACCACTTCCATCCTCGCATAACAAACCGTTGTTGTTAGTTTCTCCGAAGATGAAATTGTTGACTTTGGTGCAGAACATCCTGACCCCGCTCTTTTCATCTCAACTTACGTCCGGGACATCAGAGTACGTCATGTTATGATTAGGGGGCGCTAGCCTAAACATCATCTCTTCCAAAGCCTTCCAACAAATGAATATCCCCTATAGCCGCATGTGTGCCAACCCCACCATGCTTTGCGTTCATTCAACGATGCTATTACTTCTACCTTAGGCACCGTGATCCTTAACATTCGTGTAGGGCCATGTACCTTCCCGAAATCTTCTATGTCCTTGAGGGAGAATTACAATATAACATGTTGTTAGGTCGCCTCGATCCGGGCATGGGATGTGTTCCTCCACCTTACATAGATGCATAAAATTTGAGTATGAGGGGAAGTCCTACACCGTAAAAGCCGATGCTCCCCCTTCAAAACCTGCAATATGTTATATCACCCTAATGATGTGTTGTGACTCAAGACAAGACACCCATTCATCCAACCCAACCATCTACTTCAACCACACCTACACCTTCACCAATGAAACCACCGCCGCAAATACCACTTCCTTTCCAATGGACGATATCCCAACCTCGATCCCTTAGTTGATGTTTTTCAACGCCTTACGCCTGGGGAGTATCACCTATATAATGTTAGCACATTCCATACCCCACAAGAGTATGGATAGTTACACGTGCATCCTACCTATGACCGTCATGTGTGGGGAAGTAATCTCCTGAGACCACCTAATCGCCGCACCAACCTAACGTATGGGGGTGTCGATACATCTTCTCGTCACCCCCGAACCTCCCTTCGTGTGGTTCCCTTCCAATCTGATTTTCAATATCTAACTAATCGTCGTTTTGCTCTCACCTTCCTGATGCGCTGTGCTTGGAAGGGCTTCGGTTTCGGTCTTTATGAACAAGGCCGACATACGATCATTCCCATTACTACATGCAAACACAAAGATCGTTGTGGTCTTGGATTCTCTGAACCACCTACACCGAAAACATCACATATCCATTGTATCTAGGAAGACAACGAAGTCACCCCTTCCAAACCATCATCACCCATTTTTCCATCGTCACCCACAGAGTCGATAGACCCTGAATCTATCCCTCCTAACTTTTTTTTTCATAAACGCTATCTTCCTGGGTCCTCTCACTTATCAACGTGATAATGAAGACCCATCTTCTCTTCCCCTTTTGTATCCAGACATGATCGAAGAGGATTCACCTTCAATTAATGTTGTTGAGTGCCAGGATGACAACTCCATCCTCACTTACCTTGGTGCGGATGACTCTTATATTCAACGCACCTTACCATCTGACACTCAAACCATGTTGAATGAGTCAACTATAGAAATCTACATCCACACTGAGGACGATCCTCACATTGTGAAGATCAGACAATCTCTTACCGCATCGTAAAACACCGCCTTCACTACCTTCCTCCATGCCGCAACCAAGCTTTCGCTTGGTTCTGACATGCCAGAATCGATCGACATTGCTATCTATAACATTACCTCAAACCCGATTCCAAACTAGTTAAACAAACCGAGAAAATGCATCCACGCATTGCCTCTTAGTTAAAAAAGAGCTTCAACGACTCCTTTCCGCTTCCTTCATCTTACCTATTGATTATCCTCAATGGATTTCTAACATCGCATCTGCATTAAAGCAACAAAGTGGGACTTCTGATATGTACGAATTTCGGGACCTTAACCTTGCTTGCCCGAAGGATGACTTTCCCCACCCAAGTATTGATCAACTTGTTGATCTCATTACAGCCATGAGATGCTTTCTCTCATGAATGGCTTCTCGGGATACAATCAAATTTTGGTAGCCCTCGCCGATCAACATAAAACCACCTTCATAACTCCTTGGGAACCTTTTATTATCGTGTCATGTCATTTGGTCTTAAGAATCTTTGGTGCAACCAATCAACGGGCTATGACTTACATTTTTCATGACATTATGCAATCTATCCTTGAGGATTATGTCGATGATCTCTTGGCAAATCTAAACATCAAGTGAACATATCGATGTTTTAACAATTATTTTCGATCACTTTGTTACAATATTGTGTTCGTATTCAACCAAAGAAATGTGTCTTTGGTGTCCTTCGGGAAAAATCCTTGGATTTATTGTCTCTTTGCGTGGTATCGAGGTCGATCCAGCTAAAGTCAAAGCTATCCTAGAAATGCCCCCACCCACTAACCTCAAACAATTACATAGTTTCACAGGAAAACTCCAATCTATCAAGCATTTCATCTCACAACTCTCGGATTGATGTCAACCTTTCCATCATCTCCTTAAAAGGACATTGTATTTCAATGGAGCGAAGAGTGCCACAAGCCTTTGAGGCTCTTAAAGCCTATCTCTTGTAGGCACCCGTGCTTATCCCACCTCAAGACGATCTCCCTTTCTACCTTTACCTTTCTACCACCGACCATGTAGGAGCCATGCTAGCCCATCATAACTTTGAGCATCGAGAACAAGCCATTTATTACATAAGTCATACTCTAGTAGATTACGAGACTAGGTATACACATGTAGAAAAGTTGTGCCTAGCCCTATCATTCGTAGCCACCAAAATCCAACACTACCTCCTGAATCACAAAACTTTTGTCATCACCAATGTGGACCCCATTCATTATATGTACACCAAACCTCATCTAAACCAACGCATCACCGATGGCTTATGCTCCTCGCTGATCTCGACCTTGAGTTTGTACACTAGAAATCAATCAAAGGACAAACTATCCTGCATCAACTCACGTAAGCCCCTTTACTTGGGGAGTAATTTACCAATTTTACTTTCCCGACAAACTCATGCCACTCTTTCACTCGGTGAGGAGTCGTATCCAATGACCTCTTCTTCGATGGGTCCAAATGCCAGCCGCGGTAGAGGCCGGTGTTGTTCTCATTCCTCTTGACGCTGAGCCTATGCCTCTTTCATTCCAGCTCAATTTCCCTTGCACTAATAATACAACGGAATACGAGGCCCTTGTTTTGGGTCTCCAGGTTGCGTTACACTTAGGTGTAAAATCTATTAATATTTTCGGCGACTCTCAATTGGTAGTCAATCAAGTTATGGGCATCTACCAATGTAAAAATGAGGAACTTCAAAAGTACAAACATTACGTGGATTCACTTTTGACCTTATTTACTCATTATTCTATCCAAACCATTCCCCGCTCCACTAACAAATTTGTGGATACTATGGCTTGCTTAGCTTTATCAAATTCTGCCTCACCAATCGACTCTGACATATTTGTCTTGGTCCAACAACTCTTTGCCCCATCTTACTCAACCCTAGATGTTTGTATGATAAATAATGTGTCTGCTAATTCGCAGGATACCTGGTATCACCAATTTCATGACTACCTTACAACCTCTGTTCTCCCACCTGACCTTACTAGTAACGGCAAATGTGCTTTTCTTAAAAGTGTTTCTCGTTATGTCGTCATGGGGACTCCTCTATAAATGTGGCTTTGATGGCATCCTCCTTCGATGTCTAACTGGCGCGGAGGTCACCTATACCATCCAACAAGTCCATGATGGTATTTGTGGTGCAGACATTTTAGTGGGGCTCGCTGTGGCCAAACGGATCCTTCACCTAGGCTATTATTGGCCTACTCTTAATAACGATCGCTACGAATATGTTAAGTGTTGTGTTATGGGTCAACAACATGCCAACCTTCAACATACTCCTAGCCATCCACTACAGTCACACGAGATCTTTGGCCTTTCACACAATGGGGTTTAGACCTTATTGGTGAGATTCACCCACCCTCTTCGCAACATCACCGTTGGATAATCACAGAAATAAATATTACAATAAATGGGTGGAGGCCATTCCACTTATTTCAACCAAAAAAGAAAAATTCGTAGAATTCATTAACCATCACATTATCTGTCGCTTTGGCGTTCCTCATCGCCTCGATAACAAATAATGGAAAATCTTTCAAAATAAGTTGTTATAAGACCTTTGTGACAACTTTGGTATCAAACTTAGCTTCTCATCACCTTACTATCCACAAACAAATGGTCAAGTTCGAATCTTCTAACAAAACCCTAACCAGAATTCTCATCAAAGTTGTTAACGATTCGGAAGCAATTCGCCCGATCACATCCCCTTTGCCCTTTGGGCTTATCATACCAAAGCATTCGTACCTCCACTAATGCCACCCCATTTTCTTTGGTGTATGGTACCGAGGCTATCTTTGCCTCTCGAAATAAAAATACCCTCCCTAATAATATCTCTTCAGGATATTCTCACCAATGATGATTTCCGCCAAGAGTGGTTAGCCCAATTGGAGCTTCTTGACGAGCGTCGCCTTTTGCGCCTCTTGACCACCTTCAAATCTATCGAAAGCTTAATCAAGCGTGCTTATGATAAGCGACTTCATGAGTGTACCTTTAAAGTTGGTGATCTTGTCCTCAAAGAGAATCAACATGTAACCAAACTAGGAAAGAGAAAACGTAGCAAATTTGCTCCAAATTAGATTGAGCCTTACATTATCACTCACACTTATGGATCGAGGCACTTATCATTTAGCTTCGCTTAATGGTAAACCCGAGCTCGAACCTTAATGCCTTGCATCTTCGACCATTCTACTTTGTTGAATTTTGTGTTGTATCACTTCTTATCTACCTTGCACTCGTCCTTGAGCTCATTTACCACCTCATACACTTTGTTTCATGCATCTCAAAATAGAATCAAGCTCACATGGTTTGGTCATCACCTCCCCTTAAAGATGCCATCCCCTTATTAGTCTAGTCCATGACTTAAAAGTATCAAAATAACATGTTCTCAATTATATGCTTATGGGATATTATTGAGTCAAACTTCCTAAAAACTAGATGCTTCATGCCAAAGGACATCTAGACCTCTAAGTTATACATAAACTACTCCTCGAAGGACAATGCTACGTGCAAAGCCACATTTGCTATTTTAAAATAGACGCTTCCTCGAAGGACAAATTATGCACAAAATCCGCCTCGCATTATAAATAGATCGCTCCTCAAGGACAGCTATACAAAGTCAGCCTTTATCGAAGCTTCTCACATTGATCAGCTTCGTGAAGACCTCAAGAACAAAAAATACATATCCCATTTAGATTTCCCACATCGATCGCCTATATCCGTAAAAATACAAGCAGTATTCAAAAGCACTTTTGAGTCATGGACTTGTCTATTTTGGTTTGGTCTCTTTCGTCGAATAATCACCTTATAACAAATTCTCTCGCACCCGACTCTACCAGCCCACCTCACCTCACCATTCGTCAAAGCAACAAAACTCAAGGGACGTGACGATATCCGATATATTGTGATTATACAACTCTTTTCACCTATCAACTCTCGCCTATGCAAGGTACCTAGGGATTCAAGCTCATCCTACATTAATATGTGGTTTTTTTATCTCTTCTCAACTACGGGACACATTTTCCTCTTTTACTCGAATCTAGGATTGTGTGTTGACCTTAATCAGACACGATTCCCTACTACTTGCATAAGCTAACTTTCGCTTCACCTATACCTACACCAACAACAAATTGCCTAACCCTAACCAAATTTCCCGAATTCACCTCTCCCCGATCCTAAGGAGAACTACATCGGTCCGAGACCCTCCTTACTTTGTGCAATGGGCTATGTAGGTAGCACTTAGGAGACATGGGGTCTCCCAAGGTTAGCTTGACCATCCCCTACCATAACCTATCATGTGTGGTAAATATAAATCTTTTTGTGTATTTCTATTTGATCACATTCATCTTTATCTTTTTTTCAAAACAAAACATTCAAAACACAACCATTCTTATTATTATCATAACTCAAATCAACATACATATTCAGTTTTATTTAGATGTTAAACAAATACATCTTCTCTATCATCGACGCGTAGGTCGGCATCCTTATTTATTCTTATACCTCTATGAAATTCACTTAGACCCTTGCGCCTCATCCCGAACCATGTGATGATCGTGATCGTCGATGCCACTCGCCTAGCCTCTCCATCCTCAAAGGTGCCACTGCTATTGGTTCCTCCCACTGATCTTCCAACCTCTCCTGTAACATATGAATACACCCTCTCGCGTGGCGGAATCTTGCCTCTAGTCTCTCCACTCGTGACTGCGCAACCGCTAACAATCCCGTTGTCTCATTCACCTGCGTTTTGGAGCTAATGAATTAAACCTCGCAGACGATCTCTCCACTGTAATCACAACTATGTCAGGATGATCAGCCCTCTCACGTGAACCTCGCAGCTCTGCTACCCACCGTAATCTATAAGCCTCTATCGCTCCTGCATCAATTACCCTGCGATCAGCTGCTATCTCTTCTGGTCCTTCTGGAGGTGTCGGCTGGGAGGTGAGAATGATGCCTCGGCATCGATCCTCATGTATGGTCTATAAGCCATGGGTATATCCTGAACAAATCCAAATTGTTGTCATACGCGATCTAGAGGAATCCTCTCGTACTCACCTAGCCTGTGCCCCGTGATCCACCTCAATCGCTCTACACCCCTCAACTCCTTAGCTATGTTCTCTGTCACCATATAGTTCTCGTAAGGCCTCCAACGGATATCCACAATCGTCACCATCTCCCATACCTACCTATAATACTCGATGTCATCTATCACGGCCTGGGATCTCGCCTCTTGTTCTGTCTGGACCCATCATATGAATCCTAACCTCTGCACTCTTATCTCTCTTTCCGGATTGGTTGGCTATATGGTTACACACACACACAATGTGCTCATAGGCCCAACAATGTAATAAGTATGCACAATCTAGTGTCATCCTGTGATTTCACCGCAGCCCATAAACCCCTGTAGATAGCTCCGCTAGATATGCGGGTGCCCATGCGAAAGTCACGCTCCTTTCTATCATTTCCCAAATAATACACATCAATGCTTTTGGAAATCTTCCCCCATCCACCCTCGGTAATGCATAATACCCCACCGCTATCATTAATACCACTGCCAACCTTGTTGCCTCAGGGTGTCTTTGCCGCATACATTATGCCATAAGTGAATGTCAAACCTCGCGTATCAAATATCGTGTAGCTGAACCAAAGACTCATTATATCACTCCCGCGCACGCTAGGCCCCACACGATACAATGGTCTTCCTATAATTGGGAGCCTTAAAATTCTAAACACATCTTCCAACATCATGCATCTCTCCTGCTGTGAGATAGAAGGTATTCTTTTCTAGATTCCATCTCTCAATCAACACCTATAACATAGCATGATTGCGTGTGATTCGTGAATAATAGCAGATTCCACTTAACCCCACACGGTTTATCAATGCCCATTCAGCTAGTGTTACATCCGCTCGGATTCGTGATAACAAAGCTGGCACACTATCATTCATCCTCAACCCTGCCTCTACTTGCATACATCAAAATGACACACAACCATTCAATAAATCAAATCCCCAAGTGTTTTTTCTCACATTCTGGAATTTCATACAATAACCGGTATCGGTTATAGATAACCGATACCGGTTTCCTAACCGATACCGGTTATCTCTAAACGATATCGGTCACTATCAATCCTATACAGCCTGCTTAAAACCACCACCTACGATAATTCTTACTCGTTTACCCTCTCTCGTACTCTACAAACATATGCAAAACCCCTACTTACCTACCCCATAACACTCACCCCATCCCAAACCCTTGCCTATCACCTTTTCTTTCTCATCTCTATCCACTTACCTTCTCTCATCCTATTCATAAAACATGCAATAATTAAATTACAACCAAAGTGTTTACCTCTTGGGATGCAGCAGCTTGAGGTGGAACCTGTCTTCCCTCTCGTCTCTGCCCGCTAGATGCTTTTCCTTGTTCAACCATGTTCACCACCCTCTTCAATATAACTTGCCTTCCGCCTTCTTAATCTCACCATGCAACCACTTTACTGTCTCTTTCCTCCTTCTCACTCAATTCTCCCATGCAATTACTCAGATTACCGTCAAACAAGCGCATTCTTGTATTTAACTTATCGCATGCCTCTAAAAATAATAACTTAAGTTTCCACCCAAGCTTTTCTATTTTTAGAAAAGCTCATTTTAGCATAACCGATATCGGTCATCTAACCTAGATCACGGTCAAGTAGCTACCGACATCGGCTTCCTAACCGATATCGGTCACATGTCTCCTTTTTCTTAAACTCGGGCCTTTTCTTTATTTTTTACAAATTTTTGTGGCACCCACCTCTTTTTCCTGCATAACGACACCATTATCAATATTTGTCATCAGAATCACATCAACACATATATATATATCATCACAATTTCATCAACATCATCTATCTACATTAAAACAACCATCGACAAAATACATACAACATTTTAATATATACATCAAACCCATCAAAGCATACACACCATGTGGATCCAACACATCATCTATACACATTAAATTTCAAAAAAACCATCGACAAAATACATGCGATATTTTAATAAATACATCAAACCCATCAGTATACACACCATGTGGATCAAACTCATCATCTATATACATTCAATTTCAAAAACCATCGACAAAACACATAAGACATTTCTATACACACCATGTGGATCAAAATCATCATCATATATATATATATATATATATATATATATATCAATGTTTAAATATACAACTTCCCCTGCATGGGGGCCTCTGTGAGCTCAAAATAATACAAAGCTGGCACGCAGGCCGCTATCCCTATCAAAATCTCGACTCGGCTCGCAGGCTGGTCTCTCATGTCAAAATATATACTGCCTAGGCCTGGCAGTATCAACTATACAACCTATACTCGGCTCATAGGCCGGTATATACAACAAGAATGAATAAATAAATCATATATGGGTTCGCAGCCGGTATATATAATAAGAATGAATAAATAAATCATATGTGGGCACGCAGCCTCTATATACATGACGGTGTCTATATCCAATATCCAAAACCCATCTCGCTCCGGGGATGTCTCAGCCTCTCCCCACCACCCTCGGCCCCTCTCCTCGTTGGTCCCTCGTGCTAGCTCTCACCTCCTCCCTATAACTGACCCATCGACTATGGGCGCGCGCCTGGGATCACTGCTCGGGATGTCTCGGCTCACAGAAGCGTGATATGGCCGATAGTCAGCCCCTGCATCATACAAGGGCATCTCCCGATAATACGGGCCTCCACTTCGCTCCATATAGCAGCCCGTGCCACCATGGTTGCAGGGCTGGTCCCCAACTCCTAATAGTAGTGGCCTCCCCGCCGGTACATCTCGTGCCTGCACTGTACCTGCTCGTGCTCGTGGCGTAGCCTATCCTCGTGGTGGTGCTCGTGGGCATGCATCGTGGTCGCTATGGCCGTGCTCGAGCTCGTGCTGAAGCTAATCGCCCTATAGCACTCCCAATCTGTGCCTGCAAGTAAGCAAGAAGCCGACAATGTAACAACCGCACCTATCCTAAGAGTCGATCCTCTATGCTATAACACCTACTAAATCTGGCTGGCAGTGCAGGCTTTCCTAGCTTGCTCTCTCCCCGCCACCAAACCAAAAAGGCCCTTGTCACTCTAAAGATCATCCACTGTATCATCCGCCGCCTCTCTGCTACCCAATCTAGGTCAACGGGCTGCGGTGCAGGCAGTGGCGCCTCTACATCATCCTCTCGATACTGTGGGAAGGGAGGTGGCTCATCCTATCGCAAGCCCAACTGCCGTTGTACCCTCTCTAGGGGTATACACTTGTCTCTCGGGCCTCGTCCAGCCTATGCAGAAACTATACTGGATCTCAACACATCGTGCTTGCTCTGCTCCTCCTCGGGCCGATGGCCTTTCTGTAGGGCCTCCATATAATGTCCATGCGGTCAAGCCCTCTAATAGCTGACGGTAGAGGCCACATCCCATCCGTGAGCACCGCTATAGCTGGCCCATGACCCCAACCACCTCTAAAATCCATATCTCGTAGACAACCAGGCCCGGCCGCTGGGCAGCCCTACTAGTCGTATACAGATGATGTGCTCGTATGCCCAACAATGTAACAAAAATGTAGAGCAAATACCAAATCACCTCATCCGGCGATAACCCCACAGCTCTCTGTATAGCTGCACCAGATACACTAGTGCCTAGGCATAGCATGTATGCTCCTCTACCATCTCGTGCAACACTCCCATCAAAGCCCGTGGGAAGCGGCCTCCCTCTGAGTCTGGGAGGGCGAAGCATGTGATACCTATCATCATCAACACGGCAAGCCGTGTCTCATGTCTGGTGTGCGCGATACATGTCGCCATAGGCAATGCTCACACTGTGATAGGTCAATAATGCGGCTGCATCCCCAAATACATGTAGGATGCTATCCATCGCCGTCTCGCATCCACCGGAACACCGCTTCCCTATGATCGGCGGCCCTCGTGGATGCGATACACATCCTCTAGGGTAATCGTCATCTCTCCAGTAGGGAGATGGAAGACGTTGGTTGCCGGATCCCATCTCTCGATGAGGGCAACCATCAGGCTGTGGTCCCTATCCATAGCTCCTATACCACCTGGACTCACCAAGTCCCACCTCTCACATAATGGCCAATGCGCTGCAGACATATGTGGCCGCATCGTCTCAATAAAGGGGCCATCTCGATCCCGCATCGTAAGCTACTGGCGTGCCTGCAAAAACAACCCACTTCATCAGGCCTACCCTTTACAATAACAACTACTTTAACTCTCTCTACCCACTCAACCTACCAACCACCCCGATCTACTCTAGTCATCTAACTATACCCCGTAAATTTAACACCTCCTACTTCATACCTAACACCTAATCTATCCTACTGCACCAACCACAACAACCACCCCATTTTCCCCACCCCAATCACCTTTCCTATCAACTCTACCCCTCCCCTTCACCCCCAACAACAACAACAACAACACCAACAAGACAATTCCAACAAACAACAACAACACCAAAAATATAATTCTCAAACAAAAAAAAAAAAAGGGGGTTCCGACGTGGTCGACATATGACCAACGCCGGTCTCTCGGCAAACAAATTATTCCAAACATTTTGTGACCGATGCCAGTCGCTTAGTGACCGACATCGGTCACTGTCCCAATCCGGGGCCGAACCCAAAACGGCCCGCAAAACACATTTTAACCTATTTCTCCCTATTTACCCACCAAAAAACCCTAAAAACCTACCCACCCTGCCGTTTTGGCCTAACTAGCCTACCTACCCACTCCATTTTACAAATTACCTCCATTTATTCATTATTTCATTAAATTTTGGATTCCTACCCAAAACCCAAATCTAAGTTAAACTCATTCAATTCACATAAGCAAGAGTTCAGAGCCTACCGATACGACTACACATCGTCGTGGTGGGATAAGTGGTGGATGGTCCCCTGGTCCAAGACCTCCTACTCCTCCCTGGTTATGCCATGGCTCCAAATCTCTCCTCGGTGGGTTATTCACCAATCAAATCACCGCCTCCCGATCGCTGGGTCTACCAATCACTCACTCCTCCACTCAAATACCGCCACCTCAGCCCACCAACTCAACAAAATCACTTCACACCTTAGACAACTCAATTTGGGCGCTCAAATTCACAAAGTGACAATGACAGGCCATATTTTTCTTTTTATAGGTTTTGACCTATAACCGATACCCAAGTTATTTTGCGCCCTAGAATACCAAAGATCGGTCTTTCTAACCGATATCGGTCGACATAACCGATATTAGTTACCCACTCCCTTCACCTCACTCCCACCCTTATCCACCACTCTCCACTTTTTTCCCCCATCACCTACCCCTGGCTTTGCTGACTAGCCTTATTTTTACTTCAATTGGCCTACCCCAATTTGCCACCAACCAATTTGACCCAACCCAAGGCCGCAACCAACTAATCAGCTCGACCCATGGCCGCAACCAACCATTCGCCCGACCTCAAAGCCGCAACCAACCATTTCGCCCGACTCTAAGGCCACAACCAACCATTCGCCTGACCTAAGGCCGCAACTAACCAATCAGTCCGACCCAATGCCGCACCCAACCAAAAAGGCCCGACCCAAGGCCACACCCACCAATCGTGCCCGACCCAAGGCCGCAATCAACCATTGGCCCGACCCAAGGTCGTAACCAACCAATCGGGCCGACCCACAGCCCTCACTAATCAATCGGCCTGACCTAAGGCCGCACCAATTAAATACCTCACCCAAAACCCGCAAATTACAATTTTATCCACCCATTGTGTAGCTTTTTGTTCAATCGAGCTCACATGTTCATGTTTTAGCATGATTAGGGTACTTGACTTGATGGCCGACCAACTTTGCCTGCATCGAGACTATGACGTTTATCTCAACCAAACCAACCATTTCGCATCGCCGAACATGCCTAAACATTCATGTACCTTACCCGCTATATTCCCTGGAGCTACTTCCTATGCCTTGGATACCAGGATTATATCACCCTTGTTTGGATAAACTATCGATCTTTGCCTATGAATTGCTTGTTTGCTCTTCAAATCATGTACCCTGGTCACACTATCGCATTTCAACGTGCGTCCTACTTTGAACTTACCCCACCATCTTACCATCATCTCAACACCATTTATCCTTTATCAACCCTATCCCTGATTTCACATTACCTCAATCTGTGATAGATTTGAGGGGGATTACCTATACCCTTAACAGAGTAACCACTTCTTATTATTGTCAGTACAACTTTACAAGACAAGCTACACGACAACAAGGGGCTAATGTAGACACCAAATTTATGTCTTACGACACACTGTGCCCACATCTCATTTCACAACCTAACCTCACCACCTAAACCCTACACAATTATTTATTAATTACCTTATAATTAATAAATCCACATCTCCCAAACCTACCACCTCATTTCGCCACCTCATCATGACCTAGCCCTAATCCTAAACTAACCTAATTAAGACCTATAACTTGGTCTACATCTACACCCATGACTTATTATTCCTCACCCACACCAAAATCAACCTAATAATGACTTGACCAAGCCCACAACTAATTCCTTGGGAGAAAAGGAGGGAAAGTTGGCTATTTTACTAAAAATAGCCCACTTTGACTTAACCGACATCGGTTCCTACTCGACCACCGCTCAGTGCTACATAACCACCATCTGCTCTCCTGTAAATGACCTCCCCCTAACCAAAACAAAGGATCTAGAATTCATAAAAAGATCAGAAATTCACTTGACAGAGCAGAGACAAGTGAAGGAAAGAGAAGAGTTTACAGAGAAGGACATCAAGCCCAAGACTGCAACTGAGTAACCAGAGCCCAGTGACACTCATCCAAGCATTGGGAGAGAAGATAGCTCATCTTTGATTGTCAGATCATCCTACCTGAGCCCTGCCTTCGTCATCACAGTCCTTGGACCTGTATCTTCATCAGGAACTAGTAAGTAGTGTCTTGTACATTCTTTTAATAACATTTCTTGGACTTCTGAATCATAGTAATTATAAGTCTACTCCTAGATCTACTACCCAGTAACACCCTACATCTAACTGTCATTCCTCTACCCTTACATTGCCCCAAGAATAGCCCCCATACTCTCTGAGTCTTCTCCATCACCCCATTACCTATCCCCAATCATTTACTAGCCTTATAAACACCATAGCCACCTTATAGCCAACCTTCACTAAAAGCCCCTAAATCACTGCCCCTACCGATATCGGTTATCAGCAACCGGTACCGGTGATAGTGATCGCACGGCATCATCGTGGATTCAAAACCAAAACCAGCCTTTCCTCTATTGTTTTAATGAGGTAATTAAATTGTAATTTTGCAATAATTTGTGTTAATTCATATTAGCAGGGGAACTGACCACCTTCGAAAGGAAGTCCAATATTTCCTGGGCCTAAGGCAGTTCCCTCATTTATTTTCTAACTATAATCTGGTGGTCTTGTATTCTTACTTGTAGGTAGTCCTTCCTAGACAAAAAGGAGTTCTTCGCAATCGATCTAATCTCTCTCTACGGTACGCGCACACCCTCCCAACATTCAATAGGTATTCCTCCTAGCCCTAACCCTTATCTGTTTCTCAAGAGAATGAAAGGATAGAAGCAACTCTATTCTAGAACTAAAACATCTCGTGCGAAACAGAATTATCACACCTTACAAGCTATAGCTGAAATGTTTGCACCGAGAAAATGATGTCTCCTCACACCGAGTTGAAAAGTGGAAATCGGGGCCATCGTCCAAAATAAAATCTGCCAAATGATAACAAAACCCCGACTCCAATCCCGGATGTGGGAAATAAGGTGAGCATTGCTAAGGGAAATGACGTGATGTCAACCCATTGAAAATATTCCGGCGTGGGAGAAGTTTGGGTTTATCGCCGAAAAATCGAGAGCACGATCATGGCAAGCCTGCTGTAATCCGTGCATGGGAAACATTTTACGATCTTGCCAAGGTTACGTGGTCGCCGAGGCTGTGGCCCGTGGATTAATGTGGCCGAGCCATTACGTGGGGATTTGGAGTTGGTATGCCGAGGTCGGAGATTTGATGATGGAAGTCCAAGCTGTTCACTCCGCGTAGGGGAGATTCAGGCAAGCACCGCCAAGTGGAAATATACCCATGGTAAGCCATGATCAGACTTCCGTGAGTTGGAAAAATCAGATCAAATTTCCAAGTGGAGACAATATGATGGCTATCCAACATGATACTTCCGCACGGGCCGTGTAAATAGGATCCGAGTCGGTTGTGCGAGTCACCAGGAGAATTAAAGTGGCAGTTGCAAATTGGGTGGCGAGTAATCCTCCAAGTGATAAGGGAGGATGATGGTGAGATGGTTGAAGATGGGTCGACGTTTGAAAAAGTATCCAGTTTCAGGCTCACAAGAAAGAGATGCCTTCTCATGGAATACCATAATTGCAGCTTACAGAAGACATGGGTTTCCTCATGAGGCATTGATATTGTTTCACCGAATGCAACAAACAGATGTCCGACCTGATCAGTTCACCTTTGCCAACATACTTCTCCCAACTCCCATTCGGGCTCTGAGCATTCAGTGGTCGTGAGATAAACTCCTACGCACAAAGCAGGTATGTTGCAGCAAGACAAGAGAAGCCTTTCTTTATGAACGCTTCTAAAGAATCTGCAGAAACACATATTCACCGCCGTGTACAATGGATTGAGTCACGCTATTCAAGGCGTCATAAAATTTCCACGAATCAAGAGGAAGGTTTAAAATGGTGCGAGTAATGAAACAATTCATATTATTCAACATGTTTTCTCCTAGAAATGAATTGAATGTGAAGGTCAACTCTAAAAATACCCGTTGGCCATTTTGTATGCCACATCCTTGTTACTCAGTAAATGGTCTCTTTGAGAAACTCGAGGACAATAGGCAATATTTATACCCTTCCATTATGTATGTCCAATCAGACAATAAAAAGTATTCCTTTACCAGGTTCAGAGAAACTTGTTTTTTACAAATGGACGATTATACTGTAGTTTCAAGCTAATTTTATCTAGCTTTATTTCTATTAGCTTTGATCCACGACTAAGGAAAAATTCATATGGTTGTTACCTGTACATTTTTCCAAGGTCCTCTTGGTTGCCCCAGTTGTTCAATGTATTTTTTTGAAGGGTTTCTTTTATGTGTCAAATTGTAACATAAAGGATCTTTTCGGCTTCGGAAAATGAGTATATTGTGTAGCTCACAGCTACCTATGCCATACTAAGATCCCAATAGTGGCATAATTGTTGATTGGAGCCGAGATTGCAGAGTGCACTACCAAAATACCAAAGGGCTCTTTGGCCAAAAATCAGTCTTAAGGGTGTCTATCGACATGTTATGGGCATGAACCTGGGTCATCATCATGGCAGCATTAGGTCTTTATTGGTAATGGCATTTTCTCATCGTTTGGAAGGTACAATTGTGCTTATTATGGCAAAGCCAAAACATTTTTACTACAAGTGTTATATGATGAGGAAGAATCCTGAGCATTGTGGTAAAACCATTCTTTTCAGAAATGTTGGGTTAAGCTCGGTATTCAAGTGAGTTTGAGCCCAGGAAAGGTAAGATCGTTTGCTGGATGAAGAGCTCGGTGACTTCGCAGGGAGCTCGTGGTGTTGTTTCATGAAGTTTGAACGTGGAATGCATAAATGGCCTTGAGTTAACCAAGGAAAATGATAAGAATCGAGTTTGATAGCTCACCATTCGAAGGACTCAATGCAAAAGAGCCCGATTGCCAAAGCAAGGAAAGAGTTAGTGTGGGGTTCAAAATCGATTGCAACACCGAGTTAGAGGATTCGAAACTCACCGAGTTGAGATTTGTGCAGACTCTATCCACATGGACCCCCCTCCTCTTCAAGTCAAACGGGTCAACGGGGGTCCCAACATTATGTTAATTGATTTAATATTTTTATTTAAATATTTTAATAATAATATTTATTATTATTATTTAAATATTTTATTTAAATATTCTTTTAATTAATTGAGAAGACTAGGTCATCAGGCAATTAATGACCCATGATGGAACCTTCTCAGGTGGTTCAACTAACTGTAATAAATACATCATGGGCCTTCAATTTAGGAATGTAATTATGACATTTCCTCTTCTTTCTCACATATTCTTCTATAAATGTAAGTTGGAAGCTCATTTCAAAGGGTTCCAAATGAGCCTGCATAAGTTGGACGAGCTTAGATATCTCAAAGTAGTGTATACTTTTCAAGAGTCCTCTCTCTTCTACAAGTTGTTCTTGTGTGTTGAGAGAACTTTCAAGCCTCCTCTTCAAGACCAGTAATGGAAACTATTGCCTCTTCTAAATGTATGATGCATTGTGCATGTTATCAAGCAATAAAAATGTGTGTTTGTCACTAATATCAGTCCTTTCATCCTTTTATGCTTATTTGTGCCATTCTTGTACTTACAGTACAATGTGCAAGTTTAAGTTTCTATCAGTAGGTTCTGGAGTTCTCAGTGCTTATCGAGTGGTGGAATATTGCATGTAGTAGAGTTGTGGTGTATGTTCACCCTTCTTGAGTTCATCCTTCTTCACCGGGAAACTTGTATATTCTCATGCCCGATAAAGTTTAATAAAGGGAATGTGTGTCTCTTAGTTTGTGGTATCCTCGTACCCTCTCTAAGTTGCAGAGGTGAATTTGACCTATGGTGCACACACCCTCTTCAAATTAACCTTCTGGAGTCCTGAAACACCCTTTATTTGGTGCATCACCATCCCTAGTATAGTTTCATTTATGTAAATCTTTTTCCCTAAAACCCCATGAAAATGTTAAGATAGGACTAGATAATCATTTTTGTTACACTAGGAGTAGTACAACACTTAGTTTAGGAAAGGAAGTTGGCCTTCTTCGAGGTTCACCTCGAGCCCAAGTCCACACTTGAAAGGTGATCCCATGTGTCCCAATCACACCGAACGTCCTATTCACATCCCGCCATTCGAGGGTGTAGTGATTTGGCGACACAGCTTAGTTCTAACTCTTTTTGCATTGCTAACAAATACATGTACACATTTGGCACGCTAATTATGGGAGGGGTCCTTAGTCCCTTAGAATTCTAGCTCAAATTTTATTGTTATTTCATGTTTTTGGCTAACCCTTGATATACACATATGACAAATAATGTTCAATTTCTTAGGATTTTGCTAATATTCCATGTGTAGATCTCATTTATAGCTTTAATTTAATGGGTTGTTTACATAATTTCAAGCTAACATACTAAAATTTGGAGTGTTTTGAGATTTTCAGCGTCTTTTGCTACTATTACATGTCTGAAATAATGTTAAATTTCTTTATATTTTTCTAACTTTTCATGTGTTGAGTCTTGTTTAGGGGTTTAATTTTGATGGGTTGTTGTCAATTTTGAGCTAACATATCAAAAATTTGACCTTTTTGAAGTTTTTTATCTTAAAATGATGTATTTTTGACGTCACCTAGGAAAGGGAGTGCACACATCATTCTGTGCACGTAGGCATAACTCTCACTGTGTTTTTTTACACAGGGTGGCGCAGGCACCCAAACCTTGGCGTAGGCACCCAAACCTTGGTGCATGCACCCTAACCTTGGAACATGCACCCAAACCATGGCACAGGCACCCAAACCTTGGCACAGGCACCCAAACCATGGCACAGGCACCTAACATTGGTGTAGGCACTAAACCATTGGCACAGCACTCCTAACCTTGGCGCAGGCACACAAATCCTAGCGCAAGCATCATTAGCAATCTTCTGGAGGCCATAACTTTTTCTCCCGAACTCGAAACGACTCCATTTTTGTTGCATTGGAAAGGTATTCAAGATATCTACACAATGAAAACATAAATTTAGGGTTTTTAGTTACCAAAAATTTAAGGTTTTCATTTTTATAAAACCACTCATTTCTAACATGTCTAAACATTGTACAAAATTTGGTATTGGATGTTCTAACACCTGCAAGTTTTATTTTGAATCTAACTTCTGTTTTGTAGGGTATTTTTACATGTTTGATAGTAATTTGAATTGTTTAAAAGGTTAATGAACATTACATGTTTAATCATTAGATTAGAGTTGTGTATGTTCTTCCTCATACCTTTTAGGTAATCTTGGGAATCGAAATTATTTCTATGTATCTTTTTCGTTTTGAAAATGCTTGTTCTTACAAGAATTTCAAAGTTTGTTAAAAAGAACAAATATTTCATTTGAACTAAGTGTTTTCCATTTTTTATTTCATACTTGGATTCTACGTCGTGTATGCTCTTATCTTGTGTCTTAGGATGATCTTAAGAATCAAAATGATGCTTTGTCCTCTTTAGTATTTTTATGGAAAATTACTAATTTGTTGTGCAGACCAAAACGCTTGTCAAATAAAGGTGGAATCTGAAACAAAATCAAACTACTAATATAGTTTTTGTGCAGGTTTCCAAAAGGTGTTCAAACAAACCACATCAAATTAAACAAGATAAAAAGAACACCACATTCAAAACATTGTATTTGTAGGTTTGGATAAGGGTACGCCATGTCCACTTAAAACTAGGACATAACCCCTTTGGCATAAGCCTTAAGCTATAACAATGGGGGTGGTCTTAGGAACCCCAAAGTAGTCCATGCAAGAGGGAACCTTGTGGATGAAATGGGAAGTGCTCCGCATAACCTACTTGACTAGTTGTTCCTTGTGAGTTAGCGTTACTGGTTGTTTGTATGGTGACCCCAGTGATAGTACACACATGGACGCACTAGTTGTGCACCGTGTCTTGAAGGGGGTAAAGTAAAGCTGAGATACTCCCAAATTAGTCATTATGACTTTTGGGTAAATCGAGCTCGCTTAAGACAACTTTGTAACACCTAGTTGAGAGAGCCACCTAGGAAGATATCTTTGGCTAGGAGCCCACTTTGACCATTTCAAAGAAAATTTTGAGTTAAGAGCTATTGTTCATCATGAAACATGTAAAGCGTTAATTTTTCTTAGTTTTTCACTTTCCCTAAGGAAAAGTGAAACTCTACCGAAGTGAGGCCATCATTTTTCAACCCCATTGATCTACTTCCTTCACTTTCTTTTGAAACTTTTTGATCAAAAGAAGAGTGACTACCTTTGCGTTATCAATTGATTTTTTTCGCCACTTTTGTGTCCATTTATGCCCATCCATGTTTGCAGCTGGGTTGTTAAACATCTAAAGTGTGTGGAGACATTTTTATATCATTGGTAGCCTTTTTGATCTTGATACCCAAGTCAAGATTGTCATCGTAGTTAGGCTTGGTTCATCACTTTGATTCTCCTTTGAACGGTTATCTTGTTTATATCGTGTCACTATAATTTTGGTATTTACATCTTGTTTCTTGTAAACTTGACCTAAATACCTATATTGTAAGGTTACGCTATATACACTTTAACAATTCCTAGGTATACTATAGCTTTAGTTTGATTTCAATTATTACCTTGATTTTGAAAAGTGTTGAGTGTTACCACTTGTGTGTGTTATATCAATATCATCTTGATATCAATACCTTACTTTCTTGTAAAGTTTGGTTAACATATCTTGGTGAAATTTTTGTGTCACTCACAATCGTAACTGACACCTTTTGGAATATAGGTCTTGATTGAATTTGGGCTTGCTTCTAGTATACTTTATTTGGAGGTTGCGTTAACTTCTTGTTATTACTTATGCCTTGTTCATTTATTTGAACTCGACATAAGTAGGGACATTTTGTTAATCATCATACAACACCAAATATCATTTGGAAACAAACTTAGGAAGTAATTCAATGATTGATTGGTTTAAAACAAACAAACTTTGCATGATTATGTCTCATTTGTCACATCGACATATCCATTTTAGACAATCACTTTGATCCATTGATTCTTTATCATTCATTATACTTTGCTCACTAATTTTGATTTGTGTTTTTAACTTACATGATTGTTCCTTTTGTTTTTCTGGCTTATAAACTAATTTATAGGACAATCCTTTGGTTTTTGATCCTCTTGATATTCTTGTTTTTGCCTAAGTTCATGATCATTTTTGAACACATATTTCAGACCTTAGCAAAAACATTCAAGAAACTTTTGCATCAATTGAACATTGGAAATATTTCCTTTGTATCCTTTATGTCACTAAAATTTCGATCCATCCTTTGGTATTTACACCTCCAAACCTTTTTGGATTATCAATCTTGAGTCATCACGATATATGTTTTCCTTAGCTTCCCTTTAGGAAAATCACACAAGCATCCCCATCTTTGTGAAATGTCTAGTTGGTTGTCATTATGTTTCCCAAATCAACATGAAACCTTCTTCACTTTGAAGAAGTTTGATCATATAATTTAGGTCTAGACCTTTGAACCCAACACACACCAAAAATGACTAATTATCTCAAGGTCCCTTATACATACGACAATAAGGAATCAAAGTTTCGGTGTACAAATCAAAAGACACCCATCATGACCAAACCTTGTTTGGTTCTTTGTGCTAGAGAACCCATTTGGGTAACTCATTCCCCACCTTCATCTCATAGTCGGTGGTATGATTTGGATGCTTCTGATCAAAATTATTATTCAAGTTCCCCCCACTCTTCTTCTAATTCTAATCCAAACATTTCCTCTTCTTCTAAGAATTCCAATCTAAATATTTCCTCGACTCTTCTCGATGATTTAGGTCTGAACTACTATTTGGATCCAAACTACTATTTTGATTCATCTAATTCAACTCCTAATTCATCTAATGTGACTCCTATGTCATGGTCCTCCCTATCTTCACAGGACCCTCTTCATCATACATTTAATATGACTCCTATGTCGTGGTCCTCCCTTTCTTTGTAGGACCCCTTTTATCAGTTGCCTCAATGACATCTTCTTCCTTTGAAGATACGCGTGAATTCAAATCCATCCAATCAAACATCTAATATAATTCTTGAATCATGGTCCTCTCTTCTTTCTTTTCGGGACCCTTGTTATTATTAATCCAATGCGATTCTTGAATCACGGTCCTCCACACCACCTTCTTCTACTCCTAAGACATCTAGTTCCACATCTTCTTCATCCCTCATGCCATCTTCTTCTATCAATCATCATCAAACATCTTCTATGCATCCACCCCCACCACATTTTAGACAACCCAAAAACAAATATATATATATATATATATATATATATATATATCACTTCAAAATCCAAAAACAAGGCAAACTTCTCCACAAAATCCTAAAATTAGAAAACCTATAAAAATAGGTAACCACTTATTTACGGCTAAAACTTATGTCTTGCACATGTTATCCTTTCCGTATCCTACTAGTTTGTTTCACATCTTCACCGATCAACACGACTTCATGGATCACCATATTTACAACCATTCACAAAGCTAGCTACTTTCTTCATCTATAATTTGGGGCACATCTTGTTTTCTGGTGTTATTTCATTGTGCACAAAGGTTTCTCCTTATACCCAGTGTCCATCATCATTCCCCTTGCATGTATCCGCTCGGGCATCATTTTTAACCATTATTGCATCAATCACAAACATGTGGACCTCTTCACTTGATAACAAAACATTTGTACAACCATCTTGACCGTTGTTGGGTTGGATATGTGCATTCGTACTTGTTTTCCCTGTTAAATGAGCTTGTTTCCTTCTCATATTGCATTGCATTTTGTATGTTGCATGGGGTTGGTGTTTTTAGTAATGGACAATTGTTCGCATTATGGATTTTCATGCTATCCTAATTTTTTCGTATGTATATATTTTTAATAAGGACTGATGACGTAGATATTTTGGTAATATGATGACAATAAAGTTGTTTCAATACACTGGATGAAATATTGCTTTTTTCTCATCTTCATTTCTTCTACATCACCCTCATATCGACACTATTCTTCTACTTCATCTGGGGCATCCTACTCCTTTCCTTTCTTCCCTCCATTTCTCACCTTTTTGATCGTCGATCGTCTTCCTTCATCACCCTATCGACACTTGAGGGGGCATCTCTCACTTCTACTAATTTTTCTTCTACCCTTCAAAATTTTATCCATCTACTAATATTTGAAGTGGTGTCACTTACGCCACCCCAAAGAGGAAAAATATAGACACCTATAATTCAACCCGAATAATTTAAATACTTAAATTGTGTGAATTATCCCCTTTCCGCAAATTGGTGACATATCGTCAATAATGCTCATCTTCTCTTCTATCATCGTTAACTAATTACAATAAGTAATTAATTAAGTCTTCAATTCAACAAATACCATAATTAACAACCTTCTGTTAATTAATCCTTCCTTCTCTCTAAACTAATTAATTATTATTAATTAATTAGCTTCCCCCTTTCATTAAACCAATAAATCATTATTTAATTGATTTAATCCCCTTATATAGTCTAAATCATGCTAATATTCCTCTAAAAAGCTTTTATAAGCTTGACATCTATTAATTAATCATATTGATTAATTAATAAACCCCTTTATCCACATGTAACACCCCGAACTCGTTGTTACTTTCTCCTAAGCATACAAGTGTTGATATGTGATTTCTTGTAAAAGGATGTGTTCCTCGATTCAGAAATCATGCTTGATATGTACTGAATTTCTTGCAGATTGCAGATCTTGACTGAGTCAGAATATGATTAGACTCTTTTATTTATTTCATTTTGTGTCTGAATATTAATCTGATCATGGAATGAATTATAGAGATATTCATCTATAATATCTAGACTTGGATCAGTGGAATTGATCCAAGTAATGCTTTAAATCTGTTTGTGATAAATTAGATCACAGACCTTGAACAGTGCAGTAAGGTATGGAAACATTGATTAAGCTTGGGTCGAGTATGACTCAGCTGATCTTGAGAAATGAATTGGTTCCCGATATGGAGGTATATCTGGAAGGTCTCGGCCATGGACCAAGTAATAATTCTCGTCATGTATATTTCGTAGCCTAATGCTGTCAGAGTAAATCCTCATTCGAGATGCATGATTTTAGGTCTTTTCTTGGCATATAAAATGTTATACCTAACAGGAATTATTAATGGTTTGTAACCTTAAACTAAAACCTAACCTAGGGGTTAGATTATTGTTAATCTAACCTAGACCTAGGCTATGTGTTAATATCCTAAGTTAGTATCTATGTGTAAATTGGTTAGTATGGGTATGACCCTAAATTCTAACCTAAGATACTAACCTAACTAATGAGGAGATTATGAAAAGGGGCCTATGGAAGGGGGTGCGAACCATGGGCGGCGTTTTCTATGGCAATTAATGCTGGGGATAAGGATGAGGGACAGGTCATGGCGGAGGTTTAAAGCGACGGCAACTCGCTTTGCGAACATGGCATATGGCAGTCGCTAAGTTTGGAAATGAGCATGAGTTGTAGTTGGACTGCCGCCACCTCAGGCGGTCAGTGGAAGTTGAGTTTAAGCGGAAAGTTGGTTTAATGACATTCAATGTTCTAGGGAGACGAGCTCGGAACTCGTAAGAAGGCATGTAAACGGAAGTTGAAGGTTTGTTTGGTTTGTCGCGATTTTCGGTCTTCTCTCTCTCTGCTTGCTTTTTTCTTGGTTCTTCGCACCAGCTTCTCCTTGAGTCGCATGGCAAGAATGAATTTCTCGGCTCTTTTCTCTATCTTGGAAGATATATATGTGATGGAGACAAATAAATTTTGTTGGTCGCTTCTTCCCGTGGTCTGCTTGGAAATTTTATCAAAATACGGTGCATGTTAGGCCCTAACCTTTAAATATCTTCTTTGTCTTTCAAGTGCTTTCATTAGAACAACTCGTGTTCAAATGTTTTGTGAAAATTAGATGAATTTTCTATGGAGATATTGTTTGATTTTTGGCATCAGATTGATCTCTCTTGGTTCGATTTTTCAATTTCCTCTTGATGGGTGTTTATTGAAATCAACTTCGGCTCTATTTGCTTGAGTATTCATTCGGCTTATACATGTGAGGTATTTATTTATAAAAGTTTGAGTGTTCGGCCTGTTTGGCGTGAGCCCTTAGAATGAACTCGTGTGTAGTATAAGACCACTTTGTATGTTTTTGATTAGTGGTCATTTGTTTCTTGTTATGGAAACCGTATGGAATGATTCGGATGAATACTGTAAGATTGATCAGTATTATTGCTTCTTTGGGAACTCTGTCGTGGGATTTGTTGACAGCGACTAATGATACTTTCGGGTTTCATTTGTTTTCAAATTTTTGGCTTGGAACAGGCAACTGTTGTGTTACCGTAGTCTTTACGACCCAGCGGAAGTGTTTTCCTTGTTATTGTGGAAACGGGATTATTGTTGCTGATCGTGGTATAATATTGTTACATCTATACTTTATTATAACGACTCAGTGGAGTCCTTGATTGAATCATATATAGCTATCTACTGTTGTGGATGTAGATTCATCCTTGTGTTTTGTTATTTGATTTCGTGGAAGCCTTATAGAGAAAGGAACAGGCCTTCTGACCACGGTTATTTGTAATAAATAATGAGTATAGATTTCACAGGTATGTATTGCATTTCTTTGTGAAAGTCTGTTTGAAAGTTTCAAAGAGGCTCTGGAGTTGATTTCCTTGCTTGAAATGGGTATTTGATTTGCTTACACTTGTTTCATTCTGAATGATTGCCATAGCTGGCATAGAAGGAATCATCACCAAATTCTTAGTACGCTGCTGTAGGGTTCAGTGGTTATGAGTATAAAACCATTAACAGTATACAGTGTGAATATATAGATTTATACTGTTGTGATTTGGACGACTCTGAGGAGTCGATTGAATGATTCATTTTACATTTGAGCCGAATATAGTTAAGTTGTTGGTATTTTATGTGCCAGCGACTTAATGGAATAACATGTTTTTCGATCTTGTTGTTTCGATTAGAATTCCTTCGTGTTTCAGGGATTTTGTGGCACAGATTCTTAGGTGATCATGTACGTCTTCAACCTGTACAAATTTGTGTAAAAGGTTGCGTAGTTCATCAGTTCTTGGTTTGAAATCAGGAGATTAAACTGCTCGCCCGATTCTTATTATGCTTCGTTGATGAACATCAGTATGAATTCATATGCATTTGCTTGAATTGTTACCTCCGTTTGAATCATTTGGAATTCTGGAAAGGTATTGGTACTTGCCTCTTTCTGAACTTGACTTTGGACAACTTTGTCTTTGTCACCGTTGAGATCCTTGAGTATGGATGACTGTTTCGTGTTCCGACCTTGTTTGGGTAAGTCGCGAATATCACACTAAGACTTGCATGCGCCAAGGTAAGGATCGATTGGTTGTATTCATTTCTTTTACTTCAGTCCGATTTTGACTGAGCAAGAATAAGTATGCTATGTTCCTTTCCATTTATTCAGTCCGATTTGACTGAGCATGATTTGGAAATACTGTGTGGTCAACATAGCATAGTCCCTAGGAAACCTTAAATTGCTTGATGCAATAAGGTTGTTGTTTTCAGCGATACGCTTGTAGTTTCTTGTTTTCAACTTGTGTCAAAGCCTTACTGTGTAAAAGGAACTAGCATTGGGCTTAGGGTTGATACATGAATTGTTGATGTGTTAGTTGCTGTACAGGAGTTTTGCTGTGTTTCTATTTCTTGATTTAGAACAGCGATCTTGCTTGTGGCTTGTTTAACTTGTTCATTTATATACTGGTTGAATGTTTTTATATGTAAAGATGGTACAGTGATGAACTTATGTGAAAGGAAGTATGAATGGATAGGTTCTTTTTCTCTTCCTTTATTTAATACTTGTTGATATTTATCTAACAAAGGAAATTGTTTTGTAACATATTGGTGGAATTCGAATTGTTATGTTGTTCCTTTTGGAAGAATGAAACGATCGACCAATGTTATGATTTTGGATTCAATGATTGTTGTGTACATTCGTTCCTTGATTCTTTTAATATTTGATGAAATATTAGAAAGTGAATAAGACTATTTGTAACAATGATAGAGTTACATATTTGTAATCATTCTGTATTACAAGGACATAGTCTGAATATGTTTACTTATTTGGATATTTGATCTCATTTAAACAGGGTGTTTAATGAAAACAATTGATGGATTGCAATTGTTTTAAAAGTTAGTGCTTATCATGCCTGGGGTTCAACTGACTCATGTTGACTATTTTTGCAGATGGTTGCCGAAGAGGTAAAAGCAATGCAGATCTCGACAGCCGATCAGATTGTTTATTTGATTTATAATAAATTGCAGCTTGATTTTATAGATGGACTATATGAGAAAAGACGTTCCTTTTCCGTTGAGCATTGTATCAAGTATGTTGTTGCATAAAAATGTAATTGTATAGTTTTGAAAGGAATGGAAATAAGTGTTTGATACTTATGTGTAGTATTCTATTTCTCGAAAGTTGACCTTCTTCGGTTTATGTAACGAAGGGGCATATGTTATCATCAGATAATATGGATGCTTTTGTGATTGACAATGGAAGCTTGTAAGAAAATGAGATTGAATTCTTATGAGTATCTAGAAGTTCTAATGCATTCTAGCGAAAGCAATATTGGAATTAAATATTTGTCTTTCTAGAAGATAGGTTAAAAGTGAGCCTAAAAGTGAACGATAAACAAACTGGATTAAATTACTAATCCCTAGTCCTAAGTATGACAGGGCAATATTAAATTGGATTCTTAATCATTTATATCTTTATACTAAAAAGTATGATATAAATTCAGTTAAGAGAACTGATATGCAAACAAATGGAGTTCAGAAGGCAATCTCAAGCAAAGGTTATGAGATATTGTCCGATTCTGTTGCTTTAGAAACAAGTGTATTCTAATGACTCCTTGATGAGAACTGACCGTAATACCTCTACCATGTAATGGGTTTTATAGAGGAGGGTCGTCTTAAGACGAAGAATCCAGGGATTTGGAAAGGCTAACCTTAGGGAAAAGTCTTTAAAAGTAATTTAAACTCAAGTGCATAACGCTGGATACTGAGTAGATCTTTTCGAGGCGGATTTAAAGGTTGACGACATAAGTCAACTACAGAGTTGTACCTCCGAGAAGATTAGGATCTTCTCAAAGTTACAATAATGCAGATGACTTATGGCGACACCCTTTGCATTGATCGCTAAGATTTACACTTGATTTCGCACGAGTTACCCTGGGACCGATTAAGAACGTGGTCATGTTATAAGACTGCCTCGGAGATTCGGGGTATCGCATGACACACCTTTGGTTGAACCGCAAGGTTGAACTAAAGATGTCATCATATCCCTAATCCTCGTGGTCATCCATATAACATTATCACCTTGTTAATCTGCCTCCGAGTGATTCAGTTGTGAAAGGAAGGACTGACAGTAGTCAGTATAAGACATTCTATATAACATATGAATGGGGTGAAGGACGTATTCCAGATTGACGAGTATGCCGTTAAGGAATACGAGACATGAACAGTATGTTTCAAATCTTTGGCCAAAGTATCGCAAGCTACTGATGGCGTTGTCCTAATTCACCTAGTCTAAGGGATGAGATGCCGATGAATAATGGTAACAATTATTCAGTTAGATTCCTTGGACAGAGCATTCTGAATCCCAGATTAGGGAAGAGAACCGCAAGAGTAATGTGTTAAATAAAAACACCGACTCTTATTACTCATGAATAGATCGGTAGATTACCGAGTCATGGAATGAATAGATCGGAGGTACTCCGAGTCATTACAGCTGCATATGGTTGTCTGTTATATAAATGGTTATTTGAATTGTGAGTTCTAAATTATGTATTTAGAACCAGTATGCAATTATCAAAAAAAAAAAAAAATTGACTTGTTCTATTGTCTAAAATGAGGATGTTACACCACATGAGTCACTAAGGACAAGCTAAACTCTCATAAAGTTAACTCAACCCTTTCTAAACCCCCTTATCCACAACTAACTCAACATCTCTATTATCCCACATGCAAAGGGATGTAGAGATCCCTTTATCCATTGGGCTATATAAAGAGCCCTCCTCCTACCTTTACACTTACACCTATTCCTTGAGAAACAAAAGTGAGCATATAGCAAATAAGCTATAGCCATTTGTCATCTTGGAGCATTCTTCATTGGAGAAGCTAGCTACTTTCATTTCTTGTATTCATCCATCCAAGTTTTGAAGTCATATGGGGATATGTCAAATGGTCTTGTAGCCATGGATTGACAAGACTCCATTCTTGAAAACCTTGGGATTCAAACATATAATCAAACCTTTGATTGCTAAGGATCTAAGTAGGTTCATTTCATTTTTAGCATTCAATAGAGATAGAGATTAATGGATTAACATGTTAGTTTGAATATTTGTTCATGTTCTAATGCAAGGATGTTAGTAGATTAGTTTTTCTTAAGCTCTAAGCATGATGGTGCATTGAATTTGATTTAGCTTTGTTTTAGGACTACTAGGTGTTAGTTCTAACTCTTTTTGCATTGCTAACAAATACATGTACAAACATCTCACCAACCTTGCTACAGTACAAACCTTTCGCACTTTTGACAAGGCATTCACCATGGCATAGAAATTGGAACTTCATGCTATCGAAGAAAAGAAGATTCAAATTCGTAACAAGAACATCACGTTCAAATCAAATGATACTTCCTCATCTTTCAAACCCCAAAACAACTATTTAAAACCCAAAGGATCTGCCAATGCCGTAATTCTCAAGGCTTCCCCCTCATCAATCAAACCCAGCCAAATCCCCTTCTAATATCTCTCATGTCCAAGATTTCTAGTTCAGATGAGAACAATGAAAATACACTTCCATAGGAGAATCTTATTCTTCTATTTTGGAAAATATTGTTAAGGCTAGTGTCATTACCCTTCCACCTATTAAACCACATACTAGTTTTGACCCTGAGTGACCCGTGCCCGCATGGTATAAGGAACATGAATTTTACAAATATCATCGTGTCAAAGGTCACAACAACAATAATCGCATCACCTTCAAGAATATCGCCCAAGAAATTTTAGAAAATGGAGATCTAGTCTTGGATCGTCTGAATGTACCCATTAACCAAAACATTTATATCTTCAAGAATCCATTCCCTAATCATGCCCCATCTTCCAACCAAGCTGGTGACGAGTCAAAAAATGATAGAATGTCCATGCTATTTTTATGACATACCATGGTTGCTTCCCAATTACCTGATTTGCCTTCCATAGATGAAATCTTAGCCCGAGCTCCCTTAATTGCACAAGAGCTTATTTCATCTACTCCTCCACCTACAGAGGTTCCCCCTTCATTTTATTATTCATCCATGGAAGAGCCCATAATTAGCACACCACATTCAACCCCTCAAAATTCGAAAGCAGCTTCTCGGTGGCACCTCTCCTACTCATAGAATATGCAAGTCCACCTCCTATACCAACACAAGGAGATTCCACTTTCTCTGTACAATCCTCTCCTCTACCCATGGAGGATACTATAGAAGTACCACTACCTTTAGATGATCATTCACCTTCGGACCTTCAAAATCCTATTGATCTGCTTTCGGCTCTCTTACCCACAGAGTTCGAGGCTAGCCATTTCCCTATATCTCAAACACATTTTATGGGGATTTCCACTCAATCCACGTCAACCCCACTTAAAACAACACCATTTTCACGCTTGGCCAATCACCTAGATTATGTCGATAGAGCCTTACTTTGGGGATGCCTTCTACTTCTTGTTTCAACACAAATGTAGGCATTCTCATACTGCCGACACCTCCACTATCTATCCAAAAGTGTTTCGATTAACCAAACTAAACAGAACCACAACTATTACAATACCTTCCACATCACCATTCATGGCACAACTCACACCGCCCATAGCCCAATATACATCTACACCCAAACACCTACCCATGCCTATATCATCTCCCTTACCTAAACCTATCACTACCTTAGGGTCATACCCGATAGGTAGCCTTACTCACCCACCCATCAAATTAGATTTATCCAGATCTTCCAAAAACAACACTAAACTTACATCAGCCCCTAAAAATAAGATCCAATCTCCTAGACCTCATACACCAACCTCGCCTACCATGCCCTTTTCACCTTCACCCCTTCCGTCCATCCTAGGACCTCACCCCTCGACCTTGGCCAAGAAACCCCGTCCACCGGTAAACCAAGAGCGTAACAACCCATTTCCCCATCAAAAACCTATAATATACCCAAGCAACCCATATAGCTTCCACTCTCACCCATAACCTTCTTACCACCCATACCTCCACTACCGTCAATAACTTCTTCACTACCCATGACACTTTCTTCCCTTTCACTCACGCCTCTTGCCCAACCCACACCACCTACCTCCACAACACCTTGGTTACCCCCGTGGGTAACCCACCCTCTTCCACCATCATATTTTCCCTCCACATCTCGTACACCCATATCACCTTTACCCAAAAGGATGCAACCTAAAGCTAAAAATCTACTATCCTCCAATAAGTTACTTAAACCAACCATACCTTCTATTGCAGTTCTTCTAACATGTCTCTACCCAAGCATATACGACTAATACCTAAGATCACACCACACACCAAACTAGTAGACCAACCTACTCCCCATCTTGTAAAGATTCTTCCTCCATAATCAATCGCACTTGTACCCAAACCCACATTCACCTCCCCTTTGTGATCCACTAGCAAGTGTTCTATGCAAAAATCATAACCAATCTCCTTGAAACTTTTGTCATCACATTACCACATCTTAGACCTTACTACCCACTCAAACTGAAACTAAAATGGTTTGACAAAACCAAAATTTGCACCTACCATCGTGTGTCATGACATGATGTAGACAACTATAAGGCCTTAAAAACTACCTAGTCCAATTATGTCCTCTGAAGAAAATTTTAATGACGATGATCTTCTTGATGAGGACCCCATTTTGCCTTCATTAGTTTCCCTGATCTTCTCTGTTACCTACTAAGTGACCAAAATCTCCACCCCCACAACTCTTTGATCCACCCCTGAGATTTGAGATTAACATGGTTTGTATAAGAGAGTTTTCCAAACCACCACTAAAATGCCAATGCGCCCTACTCATTTCATAGGGATCATATCCACCACTAAGGTTTTATCCCTCATGCCACTATAACTTCCATGACACACCCTCTTCATCCACCTCCTCAAATTAACATCATCAACATTTTCACACTGTGCTCAAAAAGACAAGGGCAAGGAAAAATCAGCTAGCCCATCAACCAACCCTGCAACTACCCAATATACCATCCACTCCCATACCCGAGTCATCATTCAAGGTCCTACACATCCCATTTCTGACGGGGACACATCGTACAATGCTAAAACAAATACACCAATACCCCCTCTAAATGTCTTTGTATGACCTCATCCAAACCTCGGAGTCACATCGTCAAGCCCTCATGGAGGTCCTTCAATCTATTGAAGTCTTACCAAATGACCCCACACCTGTAGCCTCCATCATTACCCCTCACCACGTAGCCTCTCTCACTAGGTCTTCACCTTCCTCTACACCTCCACCCACTTACAAGAGGTCACCCTCAAATTTCCAAATGAAGAGATCGTTCCCTTCCGATCATGTGACCCCAATCCCACTCTTTTCATCTCTATCTTTATCGATAATATACACATATGACATGTTATGATCGATGGTGGTGATAGCATTAACATCATCTCCTCCCATGCATATGACCAAATGTGGATACCTACCAATTGCATGCATGGTAACCTTGTTATTTTGCGCTCCTTCAATGATGCCATGACCTCTACTCTAGGTACCATTGTTCTCCATGTCCGCATGGGCCCCCACACTGTCCATAACTTTTCTATGTTCTAGAAGGAGATTTCCAATATAACTTGCTACTCAGCCAACCTTGGATCTGTGTCATGGGTTCTGTCCCTTTGACTTTACATCGATGCCTCAAATTTGAACATGAGGGACATAATTACACCATCCCTACCAACCCATCACCTTTCAAGACCTGTAACATGCTATATCGGCCCAATGATGTGCTTATACCAGTCAAGGCATCTGCCACCATCACCACTTCACCTTCACCCATGAGTCCATCCACCAAAACTACCACTACTTTTGTGGCATCTAACCTTGTTATCTCCACTGCAACTGTAGCCTCTACCGCTGACGCACTTGTTGCCCCAACATCTAGTGAGCCATCTATACCCGCTACCCACATACCAACTATTGATCCCTTAGAAGGTGTTTTTCAACACCTCACTCTAGGGGAATACCACCTATACAATATCGACACCTTCCTCACCCCACAAGAGTATGGGAACCTCCACCAACACCCCAGTTATGACATCCACATTAGCGAAGTTTTCCTTATGGCCCTCCCCACCTTCACACTAATCTAACATATGGGGGACTTGATATGGCCACCTATAAACCCAAACCTCCATCCCAAACCCAACCATTTTCATCGACCTACACTCCTTCACTAACCGCCACTTTGCTCACACTTTCCTCAACCGGTGCACATGGAAAGCATTTGGCTTTGGTTTGTATGAACAAGGCTGCCATACTATCATTTCTTGTACCTCTCGTAAACACAATGACCATAGTGGCATCGGTTTTGACGCTCCACCCTCTAAGAAAGTTCACGTCGACCTCATCTAGGATGAAAAATATTCCCCCTCTCATTCACCCACATTACCAACTTCAACCATGGAGTCCATAGATCCTGAATCTATTCCTCCTAACTTTTTTTTGTAAACACCATTTCCCTGGGACAGGTTGTTGACCTACCAACGCGATGGAAATGCTCCTCTTCTCTCCCATTCCCGTATCTTGACATTATTGATGACGATACACCTTCAATTAACATTGTTCAATGTCGGGACGATGAGTCCACCCTCACCTACCTTAGTGCGTAAGACCCTTATATTCACGGTCATTACCCTCGAGATGTAAACCATGTTGAATGAATCGACCATCGAAATCAACATTAATACTCAGGATGACCCGCACATTCTAAATATTGGCCAATCCTTAGATGCTACTGAACAAGAAGCCTTCACCTCTTTCCTTTGAGACCATAGTAACGTATTTTCTGGTCCTATGCCGATATGCCTAGTATTGACCCAAAAATCATGGTCCATAATATCGTAACCATTCCTGATGCCAAACCCATCAAACAAAAGCTACGGAAAATGCATCCTCACATTGCTCTTCTGGTCAAAGAAGAGCTTCAGTGCCTTCTCTTAGTTTCCTTCATTCTACCCATTGATTATCCCCAATGGATTTCTAACATCATTCTTGTCACAAAGGTGACAGGGGGACTCCACATTTGCACTTGCATTTTCATGACAAACTACCAGAATTGACCAACTAGTTGATCTCACCACTTTGGCCATGAAATGTTATTGCTCATGGATAGTTTCTGGCTATAATCAAATATTACTAGCTCCCAAGGATCAACACAAGACTTCCTTCATCACCCCTTGGGGGACTTTCTACTATCAAGTCATGCCCTTTGGCCTCAAAATTCGGTGCTACATATCAATGAGCCATGACTTACATATTCCATGACATCATGCATCACATATTAGAAGATTATTTTAATGATCTGCTTGCCAAATCTAAGCATCGAACCAAACACCTACCCATTCTTAAAGTCATCTTTGACCGCCTCATCAAGTATTGTGTTTGTCTTCAACCAAAGAAGTGCATCTTTGTGGTACTTTCTAGAAAACTCCTAGGTTTCATCGTTTCTTTGCGTGGCATAGAAGTTGATCCTACTAAAGTCAAGGCTATTCTTGAAATTCTGCCACCCACTAATCTCCATCAACTTCACATCCTATAAGGAAAGTTGCAATCAATTTGTCATTTTATCTCACTGACTTTCTGACCACTGTCAACCATTCCATCATCTTCTCAAGAAAGATGTTTCATTCAAATGGGATGATGAATGCCATAAATCCTTCGAAGCCTTAAAAAATACCTCCTTTAACCACCAATGCTCATTCCTCCTAAGGATGACCAGCCCTTCTACCTATATATTTCCACCACTGACCATTCTCTAGGTGCCATGCTCACTCATCATGATGACCAACACCGAGAGAAAGTGATTTATTACATAAGTCGTACCCTTCTTGACTACGAAACTAGATATACCCATGCCAAAAAAAAATTCCTAGCCTTAGTTTTTGTTGCCACCAAACTCCGCCATTACCTACTCAACCACAAAACCTTCATCATTACTAATACTGACCCATTACACTATATGTATGCCAAACCTTATCAACATCAATGTTCTACACATTGGATTATGCTTCTTTCCGACCTCGACCTCAAATTAATCCATCAAAATTCAATCAAGGGCCAAGCTATCACCGAACAATTGGCTGATGCACCTATTTCCAGGAATCAACCCTCTAACTTTGACTTCCCAGATGATTCTATAGCTACCCTTTCCCTGGATGAACCCGCTTTCCAAATGACACTCTTCTTCGATGGCTCCAAATGTCAGCATGGGGGTGGGACTGGTGTTATCCTCATTCTGCTTAATGGTGAACCTATGCCTTTGTCTTTCAAACTCAATTTTGATTGTACAAACAATATTACTGAATATGAAGCACTCGTATTGGGTCTCCAGGCTGCTTATGCCTTAGATGTTAAGTCAATCAACATCTTTGGTGATTCTCAATTGGTCATAAACCAAGTCAATGGTATATACCAATGTCGTAATGAGATAATTCAAAAGTATAAGCATCACATAGATATAATTTTGACCACCTTTGACCATTATGCACTTCAAACCACCCCATATTCTACCAATAAATTTATAGATACCATGGCACTGCTTGGCTTCTCAGATACCCGCTTCACTGCCGACTCTAAAATATTTGTCACCATACAAAGGCTACAATCACCCTCTTATTTACCTTGTGAAGTTTACTCCATTGGAACCATTGCCCTTGACCCACATGACCTTTGGTATAAGAAATATGTAGACTATCTTTCCCTTTCCATTCTACCCACTAATCTCACTCACAATGGACAACATGTCTTTCTTAAAAGTGTCTCCCGTTATGTCATCATGGGTGGTCTTCTTTACAAACGTAGTTTTGACAACATTCTCTTATGATGCCTTACAAGTTTTGAAATTCCTTACACCATTAAGGAAGTCCACGATGGAATTTTTGGAGGTCACTTTAGCGGTTTGGCTGTCGCAAAACACATTCTTCACCTAGGCTATTATTGGCCAACCATGAACTGTGACTATTGTGATTATGTCAAAATTTGCGTGAAATTCCAACAACATTTTAATATTCATCACACACCTAGTCATGCCTTACAAGTTGTGCGATACCTTTGGCATTTCTCTCAATGGGGTTTGGATCTTGTCGGTGAGATCAACCCCATTCGTCACAATGCCACCAATGGATCATAACCACTACCTGAATATTACACTAAATGGGTCAAGCAATTCCTCTCATTTATACCAAAGCTGAGAAGATATGTGAATTCATCAACCATCACATCATTTGTCATTTTGGTGTCCCTCACCACATTATCAGCGATAATGGAAAATAATTTAGAAACAAAACCCTATACAAACTATGCGATGATTTTGGCATCCAACTTGGTTTCTCATCACCTTATCACCCGAAATTAATGGACAAGATGAATCAACCAATAAAACCTTGAACAAAATTCTTATGAAGGTAGTCAACAATACTAGGAAAGATTGGCATACGCACATTCCTTTCACCTTGTGGGCTTATCGCACTAGTATTCATACTTTGATTGCTACCACCCCCTTTTCTCTGGTCTATGGTACCGAGGTTGTCTTACCTCTCGAAGTCCATATTCCATCTCTCTACATCTCACTACAAGACATGCTCAACAATGATGAATTTCGCTAGGATCGTTTGATGCAACTTGAATTATTAGATGAACGACATCTCAATGCTCTTGACCATCTCCAAATCTACCAAAAATGTATCAAATGTGTCTATGATAAACGCATTCATGAACAAACCTTTCGAGGTCATTTACCTCGTCTTGAAGGAAAATTAACATGTACTCAAAGAGGAGAAAAGTAAATACGGAAAATTTTCTCCTAATTGGCTTGGATGCTATATCATTACCCATGCCTATGAATCGGGTGCTTATCATTTGTCTTCACTCAAAGGTAAACCCAAACATGAGCCCCTTAACGCCTTGCATCTTCAACCATTTTATTATTGATATCAAGTCCTATATCACTTTATTTCCATTGATCACTCGTCCCTTGAGTGATGTTCCCCTTCCATATTACCCATTTTTAGGATCCACAACTAAAAAGAATCATGTGATTACCCATCACCTTTTATCCTTGTCTTCAAAATGAGTACCACGGCTCTACTCATAGCATGATTCTTATGGATACTTTTCCTCTTATTGAAGAAGGAATCCCATGGTCATTCATCACTCGAAACCTCCTCTTCCATAGATAATATTTGTGTGTTATGGTCTTGTCTTCTAAACAAGAACCTAATTATTATAACACTCTGAACTATTATTACTTCCTCCTGAGCATTCAAGTGTTGATATATGATTTCTTCTGTAAAAAGGACGTGTTCCTTTGATTGTGAAGTCATGCTTGATATGGATTGTATCTTCTTTGCTCTTGAAGATCTTTGACTGAGCCAGGATATGCTTGGACTCTTTTATTTCTTTCATTTTTGCACCTGAGTTTAATCTAATTTCGGAATGAATTGTGGATTTACCCGTCTATATGACTCAGCCTTGGATCAGTGGCATTGATCCAAGAGATGTTTAAAGTTTATTTGAGATGAAAAAAATTATAGACCTTACAAAGGTTCAAAGGTCCGAATGTGTTGAATAAGCAATTCCGGAGTCTAACTCAGGCTGATCGTGTTAAATGAATTGGTTCTCGATATCGTAATATCAGGAAGGTCTAGACCTTGAGCCAGGTAATAAATTCTAATATATTTATTGCTAGCTTATTATCAATCTTTGGATTGAATCCATTTTAGGGAATGTATCTGTTGGTTCTTATCTTTGAACGATTCTATTTGTTAGACCTAGACTGGTTCTATTAAGGTTAATAACCTAAACCTAAACTATAACCTATGAGTTGGATTAGTGCTAATCTAACCTAGCCCTAAACTATAAGCTAAATGTTCTAAGGTTAGTGACCTAGTGCTAAGGAGGTTAGACTAAGTATCACCTTAAGGTCTAACCTATGTTTCTAACCTAACTAATGATCATGGATGAAAGGGACCTATGAAGGGGTGCGAGCCATGGGCGGTAGTTTCTATGGCATTAAATGAGATGGATAAGTATGAAGGACGAGGGATTTGGTGGAAGTTTCAAACTGCTAGTGAAATCCAACGTGGCGAGTCGCCAAACTGGAAATGGTCTTTGGTATGTTTTTGTCCATCGCCAACTATGGTGGTCGGTGGCAATGGAGATTGGGTAGGAATTTGGAGTTAATGCAATTAAGGAACTTCGATTTCCGAGCACGGATTGCTCGGGAAGGCATGCAAAATGGAAAACTAGTTGTTTGTTTGGTTTTCCATGCGCTCCGGTTTTCTCTCTGTTTGATCACTGGTTCTTCGAACCAGTCTACTTGGTGTTGCATGGAAACTATGAGAATAACTAGCTCTTTTCTCTGTCGAGGAAAGTTTATAAGGCATGGAAATAACAAATTATTGTTGTTGAATCTAACGTGGAAGAAGAGGAGAAGGCTTGAGCTCATTCAGAGGTCTTCTTCAGATTTTTAAGCGACATTACCAGGCATGTTAGGCCCTAACTTTTAAAAATATTGCTTTCCTTCAAATGATTTCATTAGAACAACTCTGTTCAGATGATTTTTGGTCCAGTTGGTTTTTATGGTAGCATTGTATGAATTAGTTTGTTGTATCTTCATGCTGGTTCGATTATTCAGTTGAACCCTTGCTGGGTGTACATTTTGTTTCGTTTGGTTGAATTATCTTGCTGTGTTTTGCATTTCGGTTAGATTTCGTAGAAATGCTTGCAAGGGTAATGTAAGAAACACTGTTGGAGTCCATGAAAAGTTTTCTTGGTTGATATCGACTTCTGTAGAAGCCTTGCTGTTTACACTTGTTGAGACTGATACTGTTGGAATTCTTGAAATGATAGTATGTTTTGGCTTCTGTAGAAGTTTAGTCGTGAATGCTATATGTTTTTGGATATTGTTGGAATCCTTGAATAGATAGTATTTTTAACTTCTGTAGAAGTTTAATCGAGAATACTATATGGGTTCGATTCCTTTTTGAGTCCTTGAAAGGTAACATACGTTTCTACTTCTGTAGGAGTTCAGTCGTGAATACTGTATGTTATTGATATAGTTGGAATTCTTGAATTTAATATGTATCTTGTATCTTTCTACTTCTGTAGAAGTTTATTTGAAGAATACTACATGGGTTCGACTCCTTTTGAATCCTTGAAGCGTATATTATGTTTTTCTCTTCTGTATAAAGCTCAGTTGTGAATACTGTGGTTATTGACTCAGTTGGAGTCCTGGATATGTAACCAGTGTTTCGACTTCTGTATAAGCTTGGTTGTGAATACTTATTGATATTGGCTCTATTGGAGTCCTTAATATGTATCTTGTATTTAGACTTCTGTAGAAGTTTAGTTGTGAAGACTGTTGGTGTTGAATTAGTTGGAAACCTTGAATGTTTTCGTATGAATTCGACTACTGATCTAGTCCACGCTGTGTTTACTTTTTAAACTCGACTCTGTATGAGTCCTTGCTGGATGAAATATCGAAATTGTAATGATACGAGACAAACAAACTAACTCCTCTATGGAAGTCCCACGGTGATGAACCACGCCTAACTACAATGACGATCTTGACATGGGTATCAAGATCACAATGGCTACCAAATGACGTGAAAACGCCTCCACTCACTTTAGACGTTTAACTAACCTAGCCCTTGCAAACATTGATGGGCGTAAACGGACATAAAAGTGAGAGAAAGCGATCGAATGGCAACACAAAGGTAATCACACCTCTTTTGATCAACAAAGTGTCAAAAGAATATGAAGGAAATAAATCAAGAAAAAATGACAAAAAATGCTAGTCTTACTTCGGCAGAGTTTCGCCTTCGCCCTAAGGCAAGTATAAACTAGGGAAAAGTAATACATCACATGTTTCTCAAAAAGAAGGTTCACAACTCAACACCTTTGTTTTAAAGTGGTCAAAGTGGGCTCCTGGCCAAAGTATATTCTCCTAGGTGGTTCTCTCGCCTAGGTGTTACAAAGTTACCACGAGCGGCGTGATTTACCCAAAAGTCACACTGACTAGTTTGGGAGTATCTCGGCTTTACTTTACCCCTTCAAGAACAGTAGGCAACTAGTGCGTCTATGTGTACTATCCTTTGGGGTCGCCCAATGGACAACTTTGTAATGTCTTGTTTCCTTCTCATATTGCATTGCATTATTGTATGTTGCGTGGAGTTGGTACTTTCAGCAATGGAAAATTGTTAAGTAGTATGGCTTTTCATGTCATTCTACCTTTGTCGTATGCTTATATTTTTCATAAGGACCGATGATGTAGTTCCTATGGCAATATGATGAGATCAAATTTGTTCCAAACAAATAGGCAGCTAGAGGCTAAGCTCTTCTCTCCCCTCATCCATATTTCTTACGCATCGACTTCCCTTTCACCCCCTAATTCTCCCTCTCCTCGGGGCATCCCGCTCGTCCCCATTCTTCTACCTACTTCTCACCTTTTTCGATCGTCGATTGAGTTCTTCTATCACCCCATCGAAACTCGAGGGGCATCTCTCCCTTCAAAATTTTCTTCCGTCTACTATCTTTGAAGTGGCATCGATTCACGCCACCCCAAAGAGCGCAAATGTAGACACCTATAATTATGCCCAAGCAATTTAAATACTTAAATTGTGCTAATTATCCCTTTCTCACAAATCAATGACATATCGTCAAAAGCACTCATTTTCCCTCATATCATCATTAATTAATTACACTAAGCTAATTAATTAAGTTGCCTATCCAACAAATACCCTAATTAACGACCTTCCGTTAATAAATCACCCCTTCTACCTAGACTAATTAATTATTATTAATTAATTAGCTTTCCCTTCCATTTAACTAATAAATCAATATTTAATTGATTTAATCCCCTTTTAATAGCCTAAATCGCACTAATATTCTTCTAATTGGCTTCTATAAGCTTACACCTACCTATTAATTAATCACCTTTGATTAATTAAAATACCCCCCAACTCCCATGACTTGCTAAACATGTATTAAACTCTTCTAAAGTAAGGTTACCTTTAATAAAGCAACCTTATCCATTCCTAATCATGTTTTACCTTTATCCCGAGAATGTGTTGAATCCTTTATCCTTTGGGCTATATAAAGAGCCCTCCACCTACCTTTTTACTTACACCTAAACTTTCTAAGAGAGCAAATGCAAAGCTTATAGCAAAGAGACTAAGAGCTTACACCTTGCCCTTTTGAGAGTTCATCATCTTAAAGAGTTAAGCCTCTTTCTTAAAGTGCTTGGGTCATATGGGAGGTGTCAAAAGGGTCTTGTAGCCCAACTTTGATTAGCCCCCATTCCTAGGTTCTTAAAGCATTAAGGAAAACTATTTTGATAGCCATGGAGCTTACTTAGGTCCATTCATTTATTTGTTGTTAGAGAATAGAGGAGTTTAGATATTTAGCATTGTTAGTTTCAAAGTTTGTATTGATGAATGCTAGCATCTAACCCTTATTTAATTCTTATCATGATGGTGTTTATGCTTTGTTTTAGCTAAATTGTAGAACTATTTTAGGTGGTAGTTCTTGCTTCATTTGATTTAGCATTAAGCAAAGTATACATGCACACAAATAATATCTTTCAAGAATATTTGGACAAGTTTGTACTTGTATTCTTGGATGATATTCTCATTTATTCTAAAAGTATTGAGGAGCACAATGAGCATTTGAAGATAGTTTTGGGAATTTTGAGAAAAATAAAGTTGTATGGTAAGTTATCCAAATGTTCTTTCTTTGATTGAAGTTCACTATTTGGGTCATGTCATTAGCAAGGAAGGAATTGCTTTGTGGATCCTTCAAAAATAGTGGCAATAAGCCGAGTGGCTGCACTAAAAGAATGTGCAAAGTAAGAAGCTTCATGGGTCTTGCTTTGGTTATTATAGAAAATTTGTTAAGGATTTTTTCTAAAGTAGCTGCACCGATAAATTCATTGCGAGAAGAAGGATAAGAAATTTATTTGGAATGATAAGTGTGAAATGGATTTCAAAAGTCTGAAAATCCAGTTGACTTCCGCACCTATATTAGCTGTACATTGCACCTAATGGGAGTTTTCTTGTTGTAACGGATGCTTCGGGGAAGGCCTTGGAGGTGTTTTGTTATAAAATGATCAAGTCATAGCATATGAAAGTAGAAAACTTAAGTTACATGAGCTGAATTATGCTCCTCATGATTTGGAGCTTCACGCGCCATTGTTCATGCGCTTCAAGTCTGGAGACACTATTTACTTGGGAAACCTTTTGAGTTGAAAACTGATCACTTAGGACTGAAATATATTTTCACTCAGCCTAATCTAAATGCCAGATAGAGAAGGTGGTTAGAGTTTTTATCCCAATATGATTTTGATATTAGCTACATCAAAGGGAAAGAGAATAGAGTAGCAGATGCTCTAAGTCGTAGGAGGCACATTTCTGCTCTTATAACATTAAGAACTTAGTTTAAGGATGAGGTAAAAAGTGCCTCAGAATCTGATATATACTTTCAGCAAGTAAAAGCAGCGCTTGCTGCAGAACCTAATGATGAAAGGTATAAGGGCTTTCATTTTGATAATGAAGGAATCTTACGTTATGAAAACAGGGTATACGTACCTATGCTGAACGATTTGAGAAAGAAGTTGTTAGTTGAATTTCATAATTCACCTTTCTCTGGACACCCGGGTATCACAAAAATGCTTGCTGATCTAAAACAGCAATACTTTTGGAAAGGTATGAAAAAGGATGTCATTGATTTTGTGACTCATTGTCTGGAATGTCAGTGGGTTAAGGCAGAACACATGCACCCTACTGGACTATTATATCCTCATAGCATACCGCATAAAAATGGCAAGTAATAAGCATGGACTTTGTACAAGGGTTACCTATGGCCAGGAATAAACATGATGTTATCCTAGTAGTTGTAGATAAACTAACTAAGGTAGCTCATTTCATCGCTGGAAATATAAAGGATGATTCACCAGTGCTGGCCAAAAGATTCGTACATGAAATTTTCAGGTTACATGGTGTACCAAAATTGATTATATCTGACAGGGATCCTAGAATGATGTCAAGATTTTGGCAAATGCTTAATACAGCTCTTGGAACAAAACTAAACTTCGATTCGCATATCATCCGGAAATGGATGGACAAACTGAGAGACTAAATCAAGTGTTGGAAGACATGTTGCTGCAGTGTATTGCATGGATCAACAGTATAAATGGGAAGAGTATCTTCCATTAGTTGAATTCACATACAACAACACTTATCACTCATCTCTTAAAATGGCACCATTTGAAGCACTTTATGGAAGGAAGTGCAGAACCCCTGTTAGCTGGGATAGTGTTGAGGATAGAGTGGTAATTGGACCAGAGATCCTCACTGAAATGGAACAGCAAGTAAAGTTGATTCGTGAATGATTAAAGGAAGCAAGCAGATAGGCAGAAGAGCTATGCTAACCTTAAGCGGGTTGATCGAAGGTTTGAGCTTGGTGAGAAGGTTTTTCTTCGTGTTAAACCCAGAAAGAGTTCTATAACTTTTGGCAAGGCTACCAAGTTGTCACCTCGTTTCGTGGGACCTTTCGAAATTGTCGAAATAATCAATCCTGTAGCTTATCGATTAGCATTACCACCTGCTTTGTCTCGCATGCATGATGTTTTCCATATTTCTTTGCTTAAGAAATATGTTTCAGATTTGTCACATGTCTTAAATTGGAATTCCTTGTAGGTCCAAGACCCAGGAATAATCGTGGTTAAACCCACATGAGTGTTGGAAACTCGCCAATTGCATTTGAGAAATCGTGAAATACAACAATGTAAGGTCTAGTGGGACCAGTTTAACAAAGAAAGTGCAACTTGGGAAAATCTGGAAGAGATGAAAATTGCTTTTCCTTTTCTTTTTCAACAGGATGAAATCTGTTGACAAAACATTTTTTTATGAACTTATCTTTTTCATGTCATATGAAAGCCAGATTGAGGCAAACATTATTCAGGCTGAATAAAATGTATCGTGACATTGATTTCTGGAACTATTCAAGTGGGAAATAGTCACATTGTTTTGTGAACTAATAAATTGGTTGACCTGAAGGTTAATCAAATATGTAATCATCGGGACGATGAATCTTTTAGGAGGGAAGCATGTAACACTCTTGAACTATTGTTACTACCTCCTGAGCATTCAAGTGTTGATATATGATTTCTTCTGTAAAAAGGACGTGTTCCTTTGATTGTGAAGTCATGCTTGATATGGATTGTATCTTCTTTGCTCTTAAAGATCTTTGGTCGAGCCAAGATATGCTTGGACTCTTTTATTTCTTTCATTTTTGCACACGAGTTTAATCTGATTTGAATGAATTGTGGATTTACCCGTCTAAATGACTCGGCCTTGGATCGGTGGCATTGATCAAGAGATGTTTAAAGTTTATTCGGGATGAACAGAAATTATAGACCTTATGAAGGTTGCAAGATCTCGAATGTGTTGAATAAGAAATTCCAGAGTCTAACTCAGGCTGATTGTGTTAAATGAATTGGTTCCCGATATCGTAATATCAGGAAGGTCTAGACCTTGAGCCAGGTAATAAATTCTGATATATTTATTGCTAGCTTATTATCAACGCTGGATTGAATCCATTTCGGGAATGTATCTGTTGGTTCTTATACTGAACAATTCTATTTGTTAGACCTAGACTGGTTCTATTAAGGTTAATAACCTAAACCTAAACTATAACCTATGAGTTGGATTAGTGCTAATCTAACCTAGCCCTAAACTATAAGCTAAATGTTCTAAGGTTAGTGACCTAGCGCTAAGGAGGTTAGACTAAGTATCACCTTAAGGTCTAACCTATGTTTCTAACCTAACTAATGATCATGGATGAAAGGGACCTATGAAGGGGTGCGAGCCATGGGCGGTAGTTTCTATGGCATTAAATGAGATGGATAAGTATGAAGGACGAGGGATTTGGTGGAAGTTTCAAACGGCTAGTGAAATCTGACGTGGCAGAGTCACCAAATCTAGAAATGGTCTTTGGTTTGTTTTTGTCCATCGCCAACTATGGCGGTCGGTGGCAATGGAGATTGAGCGGGAATTTCGGAGTTAATGCAATTAAGGAACTTGATTTCCGAGCACGGATTGCTCGGGAAGGCATGCAAAATGGAAAACTAGTTGTTTGTTTGGTTTTCCATGCACTCCGGTTTTCTCTCTGTTTGATCACTGGTTCTTCGAACCAGTCTACTTGGTGTTGCATGGAAACTATGAGAATAACTAGCTCTTTTCTCTGTCGAGGAAAGTTTATAAGGCATGGAAATAACAAATTATTGTTGTTGAATCTAACGTGGAAGAAGAGGAGAAGGCTCGAGCTCATTCGAGAGGTCTTCCTCGATTTTTAAGCGACATTACCTGTGCATGTTAGTGTAGACACCAAATTTGTGTCTTACGACCCCTGTGACCCGCATCGCATTTCGCAACCTAACCTCACCACCTAAACCTTACACAATTATTTATTAATTACCTTATAATTAATAAATCCACATCACCATACACCGCCACCTCATGTCGCCACCTCATCGTGACCTAGTCTTAACCCTAAACTAACCTAATTAAGACCTATAACTTGGTCCAATTCCACACCTATGACTAATTACTCCTCATCCGCACCTAAAACCAACTTCATAATGACTTGACCAAGCCCGCTACCAATCCCTCGGAAGAAAAGGAGGGAAAGCTAGCTATTTTACCAAAAATAGCCCGCTTTGACCGAACCGATACCGGTTCCTACTCGACCGCCGTCGGTTGCGTAACCGCCATCGGTTCCCTGTAAATGACCACTTCCAACCAAAAACAAAGGATCGGATTTTCATTTGATCGGAGAGAAGGAGAAATCATCGAGAGAATCCAGATTTTGCTTGGCCGAGCAGAGACAAGTGAAGAAACAAGAAGAGATTGCAGAGAAGGACATCAAGCCCAAGACTGCAACTGAATAACCAGAGCCCAGTAACACTCATCCGAGCATCAGAAGAGGAAACTGCATCCAACTTGGGTCCTGTCTTCATCATCACAGTCCTGAAACTTGCATCTACATCAGGGGCAAGTAAGTAGTATGTTATATGTTTCTAAGCACCATTTTCTTGAGCCTGTTGATTAATAGTAATCATAAGTTTATTCCTAGATCTACTACCAGCCACTACTGCACTTAACCTTCACCCACACACCCTGATATTGCCCAGAAGGCCATTTTACCACACTCTGAGTCTTCCCTATCCTCCCATCATTCCCCTCAGCCATCCCCCAATCTCAATAACCCCACAATCACCTTGCAACCAATCTCTACCCAGAAGCACCTAGATCACTGACCCTACCGGTGTCGATTATCCTATACCGGCAGCGGTTCTCTAACCGTGGTCGGTTACTCAGTGACCGCCATCGGTCACTGTGACTTATACCCCAAAACCCTTTTGCTCGCCTATTTGCCACCTAACAACCCCAAATCCAGCCTGGTTTATCCCTATAACTCAACCTGAACGTATCAACGACCAGTAACCGAACAAACAACGTGACGCTTTATTATTGATAGTTTAGTTTCTATTGCTTTGTAACGAGATACCTAAATCGTGATTTTGCAATAGCTTTCTATATTATCATTTGTGTTAAATCGTATTAAAAGGGGAACTGACCACCTTCGAAAGGAAGTTTTTATATTTCCTGGGCCTAAGGCAGATCCCTCATTTATTGTCTAATTAAAATCTTGTGGTCTTGTATTCTTACTTGCAGGTAGTCCTTCCAAGACAAAAAGGAGTTCTTCGCAGTCGATCTGATCTCTCTCTATGGTACGCGCACACCATCTCAACATTCAATAGGTATTCCTCCTAGCCCTAACCCTTATCTGTTTCTTGAAGGAATGATAGGATAGAAGCAAGTCTATTCTGCAGAGCCGAAACATTCCGTGCGAAACATTTTAAGCGCACCAGGTGGGACCATTTCGGGTTTGTTTCTCTTGCTTGCTTTCATTTTAGGAAGCATACTTGCTGTTGCTGTTTTTGTTATATTTAGTGAAGAATTTGTCTTGCTTTCCTAGTTTCGCATTAGTGAAAGTCATCTCATTTGCTTCATCGAATATCATTTTCGATTTGGGTTTAAAACACGCGCATTACATTCTTGCTTGCTGTTTTCAATTCTAGTGAACATAGACTAAGTAACAGGTCGTACACGTGGGGGTGATTTCCACGGTATTGACAGGAAATTAATCTTATTTTCTTTGCACAACACATACCGAATCACTTCACAATTAACACAATGACTCAAAACATCCCCCTTTTCCACGGTATTCCTCCTTTGATTGAGGTAACCTTATAAGCCAAAACAAACTTGACATTTCCCTAAGTCTTTTGTTTAGGATTGACATCATTCCGCGTCTAAAGGCATAAGCCCACAATAATTAAAATTAACCCTAGGGTTAGTCTCACGGATTTGCGTGTGCATCTTGTTTGTTTTCGATTCTGTTTTCTCACGTTATACACTTGTCTTCAGTGATTACCTTAGAACAAATTGATAAATATACCGAGCAAATCAGCGACTTCTTATATTTTCTTATACCGGTCTTACTACACCGACATGATTACTGGACCGACGTCGGCTATAGTGTAAACGCACATCGGTTATCGGCCGATATCGATTCTGCATGTCTTTTCGATTCTTGACAAACCAAAGAACCTACCAATTTCACGATCGAGTCATTTACGTCTCGACAGATTGAAACCCTACTCGTGAACTCCTGTCCATGGTTGTTATCACATGTAACACCACAAGCTGTTGTTGTTTTTCTCTGGACATACAAGTGTTGATATGTGATTTCTTGTATAAGGATGTGTTCCTCGATTTAGAAATCATGCTTGATATGTATTGTAATTTCCTTGCAGATTGCAGATCTTGACTGAGTCAGAATATGATTAGACTCTTTTATTTATTTCATTTTGTGTCTGAATATTAATCTGATCACGGAATGAATTATAGAGATATTCATCTATAATATCTAGTCTTGGATCAGTGGAATTGATCCAAGTAATGCTTTAAGTTTGTTTGTGATGAATTAGATCACAGACCTTGAACAGGTTGCAAGGTATGGAAGCATTGATTAAGCTGGTCAGGAGTATGACTCGGGCTGATCTTGTGAAATAATTGGTTCCCGATATGGAAGTATATCTGGAAGGTCTCGATTGTGGACCAGGTAATAATTCATTACATACAATTCTGCAGCAGAACTGGAGCTAACTCTGTTCGAGAAGGTATGATATAGGTCTTTCTGAGTTTACAGGACGAAGACCTAACTGGAATTATTATTGGTTAGTAACCTAAAACTAAAACCTAACCTAGGGGTTAGATTATTGTTAATCTAACCTAGACCTAGGCTATGTGTTAATATCCTAAGTTAGTATCTATGTGTAAATTGGTTAGTATGGGTACTACCCTAAATTCTAACCTAAGTTACTAACCTAACTATTGAGGAGGATGTAAAGGGGCCTATGGAGGGTGCGAACCATGGGCGGCGTTTTCTATGGAAATTAATCTTGGGGATAAGGATGAGGGACAGGAGTCATGGCGGAGGCTTAAGCGGACGGCTAACCCGTGCAGGCACGTGGCAATTTTCTAAGTTTGGAAATGAACTTGAGTTTTAGTTGGACTGTCGCCAATTCTGGCGGTCGGTGGAAGTTGAGTTTAAGCGGGAAAGTTGGTTTAATGGCATTCAATATTCTCGGAAGTCGAGCTCGGAACTCGCGAGAAGGCATGCAAACGGGAAATTTGTGGGTTTGTTTGGCTTGTCGCGATTTTCGGTCTTCTCTCTCTCTCTGCTTGTTTACTGGTTCTTCGCACCAGTTCTCTTTGAGTTGCATGGCAAGTATGAACTGCTATAGCTCTTTTCTCTGTCATGGAGGATATATATGCTGATGGAGACAGCAAAATTTTGTTGGTCGCTTTATCGTGGAAAAAGAAAAGGAAGTTTGAGCTCTTCCTGTGGTCTGCTTCGGAAATTTGATCAAAAATACAGGCATGTTAGGCCCTAACCTTTAAATAGCTTGCTGTCTTTCAAGTGATTTCATTAGAACAACTCTGTTCAAATGTTTTGAGAAAATGGATGATTTTCTATGGAGATCTTGTTTGATTTTAGTCTTGTATCTCTTAAGTTCGATTTTTCAATTTCCTCTAGATGGGTGTTTGTTAAATTCGAATTTCGGCTCTATTCCCTTGTGTATTCTTTCGGTTTAAATATGTGAGATATTTATATTTTTTTAAGGTATGAATGCGTGGCTGTTTGGCATGGACCCGTCCCGAATATACTTGTGTAGGGTATAGACCCTTTATTTTGGGTTTGTCGATTTTCGATCGTCACTTGTTGTGAGACATTTGGGAAGGATCTTTGGTGTACTGTTTGATTGTTCAAGTGTTTTGGAAATTTTGGAAGCTCTGTCGTGGTTTTTGTTGACAGTGACTAATGATACTTTTTGGGTTTCATTTGTCTTCTAATTTTTGCTTGAGAGCAGGTAACTGTTGTGTTACCTTAGTCTAAACGACCCAGTGGAAGTTGTTCTTCCTTGTTATTGTGGTAATGGGATTATTTGTTGACTGTGTATAATATTGTTACATCTATACCTTATTTTAACGACTCAGTGGAGTCCTTGATTGAATCATATAATGCTATCTACTGCTGAGAATGTGGATTCATCCCTGAGTTTTGTTGTTTGAATTTCGTGGAAGTCTTGTAGAGAAAACAGGTCTTTTGGCCACTGTTATTTGTAATAAATAATGAGTATAGATTTCCTGGGTATGCATTTGCATTTCTTTTGTGTAAGCTGTTCGAAAATTTCGAAGCGGTTCAGTTGATTTCCTTGCTTGAAATGGGTATTCGATTGCTTACACTTGTTTTTATTCTGAATGATTGCCATAGCTGGCATAGAAGGATTCATCACCAATTTCATACTACGATGTTGTTAGGTTCAGCGGTTATGGGTATTAAAATCGTGGACAGAACACAGTGTGTATATATAGATTTACAATTGTTGTAATCTGATCGACTCTGAGGAGTCGATTGAATGATTTATATTTACATTTGAGCCACTGTTCAAGTTGAATATGTTTAATAGATGATGAGTGATGAACCAGTGACTTGAAGGAATAACATGTACTAAAGACCTCTGTTATTTTCTTGAAATACTTTTGTGTTGCATGGATTTTGTGGTACAGATTCTTTAGGTGAACATTTACGTCTTCAACCTGTACTAATTTGTGTAAAAAGATTGACAGAGTTCAGTCGGGTTCTTGGTTTGAAATCAGAGATTAATTGTTTGTCTGATTCTTATTATGCGTCGTTGATGAATATCAGTATGAATTCATATGCAATTGCTTGAATTGTTACCTCCGTTTGAATCATTCGAATTCTGGAAAGGTAACTGGTACTTCTGTCTCTTTCTGAACTGGACATTTGGGCACTGTCTTTGTCCCTGTTTGAGATCCTTGAGTTTGGATGACTGTTTCGTGCTCTGGCCCTGTTAGGGTGAGTCGCGAATACCACACTAAAAATTTGCATGCGCCAAGGTAAGGATCGATTGGTTGTATTCCTTTCTGTTTACTTCAGTCCGATTTTGACTAAGCAAAGTATGCTAAGTTCCTTTCCGTTTATTCAGTCCGATTTGACTGAGCATGATTTGGAAATACTGTGTGGTCATCATAGCATAGTCTTTAGGAAACCTCAAATTGCTTGATGCAATATGGTTGTTGTTTACAGCGATACGCTTGAAGTTTCTTGTTTTCAACTTGTGTCAAAGCCTTACTGTGTAAAAGAAACTAGTATTGGGCTTCAGGTTGATTTATGAATAGTTGATGTGTTAGTTGCTGTACAGGAGTTTTGTTGTGTTTCTATTTCTTGATTTAGAAAAGCGATCTTGCTTGCGGCTTGTCTAACTTGTTCATTTATTTACTGGTTGAATGTTTTCTTATGTGAAGATGGTACAGTGATTAACATATGTGAAAGGAAGTATGAATGGATTGGTCCTTTCTGTTCCTTTATTTAATATTTGTTGATATTTGTCTAACGGTGGGAATTTGTTTGTAACATATTGGTGGAATTCAATTGTTATGTTATTTCCTTTTGGAAGAATGAAACAATCGACCAATGTTGTGATTTTGGATTCAATGATTGTTTAGGTGCATTCGTTCCTTGTTTCTTATATTTGATGAAATATTAGAAAGTTATTAAGACTATTTTGTAACAATGACAAGAGTTACATATTTGTAATCATTTGGTATTACAAGGGCATAGTTTGATTATGTTTACTTATGTGAATATTTGACCTCATTTAAACGGGGTGTTTAATGAAAACAATTGATGGATTGCAATTGTTTTAAAAGTTAGTGCTTATCATGCTCGGTTCATTGAATCGACTCATGTTGACTATTTTTGCGAGATGGTTGCCGTAAGAGGTAAAAGCAATGCAGATCTCGACAGTGATCGATTGTTTATTTGATTTATAATGAATTACAGCTTGATTTTATAGATGTATTAAATGTGAAAAGATGTTCCTTTTCCGTTGAGCATTGTATCAAGTATGCTGTTGCATAAAATGTAATTGTATAGTTTTGAAAGGAATGGAAATAAGTGTTTGATACTTATGTGTTGTATTCTATTTCTGGTAGTTGACCTTCTTCGGTTTATGTAACGAAGGGGCATTGTTATCATTGTATAATATGGATGCTTTTGTGATTGACAATGAAAGCTTGCAAGAAAATGAGATTGAATTCTTATGAGTGTTTAGTAGTTCTAATTTGTTCTAGCAAAAGCAATATTGGATTTAAATAATTGTCTTTCTAGAAGATAGGTTAAAAATGAGCCTAAGGAGAACACTAAACAAGCTGGATTAAATTACTAATCCCTAGTCCTAAGTATTACAGGACAATATTAAATTGGATTCTTAATCATTTATATCTTTATACTAAAAAGTATGATATAAATTCAAGATTAAGAGAACCGATGTTCAATCAAATGGAGTTGGATGGCAATCTCAAGTAAAGGTTATGAGATATTGTCCGATTGCATTTACTTTAGAATCGGGTGTATTCTAATGACTCCTTGATGAAGAACGACCGTAATACCTCTACCATGTAATGGGTTTTAAGAGGAGGGTCGTCTTAAGACGAAGAATCCGAGGATCGGAAAGGCTAACCTTAGGGTAAGGTCTTTAAAGTAATTTAAACTCAAATGCGTAACGCTTGTTATTGAGTAGATCTTTTCGAGGTGGATTTAAGGTTGACGACATAAGTCAAGCTGCAGTCAGTATCTCTGAGAAGATTTGGGATCTTCTCAAAGTTACAACAATGCGGATGACTTATGGCGACACCTTGCATTGATCACTAAGATTTACACTTGATTTCGCACGAAGTTACCCTGGGGACCGATTAAGAACGTGGTCATGTTATAAGGTTGCCCGGGAGATTCGGGGTATCATGACACACTTGGTTGAAGCGCAAGGTTGAACCAAGTATGTCATCATATCCCTAATCTTCATGGGCATCCATATAACATTATCACCTGATAATCTACCTCCGAGTGATTGATTGTGAAAGGAAGGACTGATAAGAGTCGAGTGTAAGACATTCTATATAACATATGAATGGGGTGAAGGACGTATTCAGCGATTGGATTGAGTATGCCGTTAAGGAATACGAGACATAAGCAGTATGTTTCAAATCTTTGGCCAAAGTATCGCAAGCTGCTGATTGCGTTGTCCTAATTCACCTAGTCTAAGGGATGAGATGCCGATGAATAATAGTAACAATTATTCAGTTAGATTCCTTGGACAGAGCATTCTGAATCCCAGATTAGGGAAGAGAACCGCAAGAGTAATGTGTTAAATAAAAGCACCGACTCTTATTACACATGAATAGATCGGTAGATTGCCGAGTCATGGAATGAATAGATCGGAGGTACTCCGAGTCATTATATGTTGCGCATATGGTTGTCTGTTATATGAATGGTTATTGAATTGTGAGTTCTAAATTATGTATTTAGAACCAGTATGCAATTATCAAAAAAAAAAATTCACTTGTTCTAAAGTTTAAAATGAGGATGTTACATCTTGGTATCAGAGCTGAAGGTTGCAGCTCTTGGACCTATTGAGTCCATAATCGATAAAAACCTGAATTTTCTTGTAATGTAAAAATGGTTAGAACAAGAGGGAATGTTAGTAATGCTCCACCGAAGGAGGAGCGGCAATAACCTGTAAACCGGATGAGATCCTTGCTGCCCTGTTGGACACAAGAGATCACTTGGCTGTACTTGAACAAGCAGGTGACGGGAAATGAGGAGGATGAAGAAGGCGATAATAATAATCAGCAACCTCCGAGGACAACCCGAAATGGGTGTTGATGTTAATGCTTTGTGAATGCACACTGTACAACTAGAAAACAAAAGGCCAGATTGGTAGCGAACTCACTAATGATATAAAAGGATAAGTCCACCTAAGTATGATGGCACCACATTAGGAGATGGAGCCGAGGCGGCTCAGTTGAAATGGAGAAGTACTTTGCAATAAGGAACTTCTCGAGGAAACCAAAGCTATTTGGGGAGCCTATCGGCTTTCTCACGAGCGTCTTCATGGTGGGATAGCCAAAAAGCTGAGCTAAACATTGATGAGACCAATATTACTTGGGATCAATTTAAAGGCTATTTTAGGCAACGTTGGCTGCCACAACTTTTCTATGATCGAAAATGACGAATTTCAGAACTTAGCTCAAGGAAGCTAAGCAGAATGGCCGAATACGGGAGCGGTTTACAAAACTCCTCAAGTATGTACCGCAGATATCAAATCGACGAAAAGTTCAGGATACGGAAATTCATCATGGGATTGAATCCAGTGATAGGGGGAGAGGTCGATGTTCACAGTCCAACCACTATGGAAGGAGTTGTTGAAAAGGCCATAAGGCAAGAACAGAAATTAAAGGCTATTTCTGCTCATAAGGAGGAAGTGCGGAAGAAGACTGCAAACCCTTCTTCAACCTCTCTTGCACCCAGAAAAGGACCGTGGAAAAAGTTTGGAAACAAGAGTAAGTTTCCAGGAGAAAACAACAAGAAAGCAGCAGTAAATAAGCCTGCTAGAAATGTAAGGGATAATTTTGTTAAAAATTATAACAATGGGCAGAAGCCCTATGGAGGACAGCGTGACAATTACAAGGCTGGAGGAAATGCTGAGCCTAAGAAGGGACCTGTAGGAGGCTGCTACAATTGTGGCAAGGACCACTATGTGAATCAATGTCCTTTGAAGAAGGATGATCGTAATCAGCAGCATAAGATACATGCATGCCGAAGAGTGAGACAAGCAAAATTTGAAAAGCAAGTAACACCTATAGAAGTTAGGGTAAGTTATTCGGCATACTGTCACTATTCTTTTTGATACAGGAGCAATTGAATGTTTTATATCTAATAAACTAGCTTCTAAACTTAAAAGAAAAGCTGGGAAAATGGATAAATCTTGGACTGTAGAGTACGGTAATAATTCTGTTCATACAGTGAGTATGTGTCTTTTGGGGCAGTCCTCGATTTACCTAATTTCTCCATGGAAGTTGATATCTATGTTGCACCTTTAGGATCATATGACATTATTATTGGTGTCAATTGGTTAGTGACCATAAAGCAAAGGTAGATTGCTATGAAAAGAACATAAAATGTTTAGATGATCATTTGGAATCAGCAGAGATTCAAGGTGTGAAACGAGAAATTTTAGTTAGAAAAGCACCATGCTATGCAGCTTAAAAGGCTAAAAATAAAGGATGTACCCTTTATGCGGTAAAGATATCTGAATCCTCGAAGAAGATGATGATTTCTTGGAACAATTCCTCTCGCTACGAGGTTTCAGGATGTTTTCTGAGGAATTACCAGGTTACCACCCAAGAGAGAATTTGATTTTACCATTGAAATCAAGCACAGGGACGGAACCTATTTCAAGCGCCTTATCGGATGACTACTCTTTGAGTTAGTCGAGCTTAAGGCATGATTGCAAGAGCTTTTGTCTAAAGGATCGATTAGACCAAGTGTTTCACCTTGGGAGCACCTGTGATATTTGTGAAAAGAAGAATGGAACACTAAGGCCGTGTATTGATTATCGGATGTTGAATAAGGCAACAATCAAGAACCGATATCCACTTCAAGGATAGATGATCTCGTTTGATCAAATGTGTGGAGCAGCAGATTTATTCTAAGATAGACCTTCGATCCGAGGTTATCACCAACTAAGAATTAAAGAGGAAGATATTCATAAAACATGACTTTCCGAACAAGGTACGGACATTATGAATTTACAGATTTTACCCTTTGGGTTAATTAATGCACTGCAGCCTTTATGAATCTAATGAACAATATTTTCAAGAATACCGGGACAGTTTGTACTTGTATTCTTGGACGATATTCTCATTTATTCTAAAAGTGTTGAGGAGCACAATAAGCATCGAAGATAGTTTTGGGAATTTTGAGAAAGAGAAAGTTGTATGGTAAGTTATCCAAATGTTCTTTCTTTGATTCGAAGTTCACTATTTGGGTCATGTCATAAGCAAGGAAGGAATTGTTGTAGATCCTTCAAAATAGTGGCAATAATCGAGTGGCTCGCACCAAAGAATGTGCACGAAGTAAGAAGCTTCATGGGTCTTCTTTGGTTACTATAGGAAATTTGTAAAGGATTTTTCTAAGGTATCGCACCAATAACTTCATTGCGAGAAGAAGGATAAGAAATTCATGTGGAATGACAAGTGCGAAGAGGCTTTCAAAAGTCCGAAAGACCAGTTGACTTCTGCACCTATATTGCTGTACCAGATCCACAATGGGAATTTTCTTTGTTGTAACGGATGCTTCGGGAAGGCCTTGAGGTGTTTTTCTACAAAATGATCAAGTCATTGCTTATGAGAGTAGAAAACTTAAGATTCATGAGCTGAATTATGCCCTCATGATTTGGAACTTGCTGCCATTGTTCATGCACTTCAAGTCTGGAGACACTACTTACTTGGGAAACCTTTTGAGTTGAAAACTGATCACTTGGGACTGAAATATATTTTTACTCAGCCCAATCTGAATGCCAGACAGAGAAGGTGGTTAGAATTTTTATCACAATATGACTTTGATATTAGCTATATCAAAGGGAAGGAGAATAGAGTAGCTGATGCTCTAAGTCGTAGGAGGCACATTTCTGCTCTTATAACATTAAGAACTCAGTTTAAAGACGAGGTAAAAAGTGCCTCAGAATCAGATGCATATTTTCAGCAAGTAAAAGCAGCGCTTGCTGCAGAACCTAAAGATAAAAGGTATGAAGGTTTTCATTTTGATAATGAAGGAATCTTGCGTTATGAAAATAGGGTATATGTACCTGTGCTGAATGATTTGAGAAAGAAGTTGTTAGTTGAATTTCATAATTCACCTTTCTCTGGACACCCAGGTATTACAAAAATGCTTGCTGATATGAAACAGCAATACTTCTGGAAAGGTATGAAAAAGGATGTGATTAATTTTGTGACTCATTGTCTGGAATGTCGGCAAATGGTGAAGGCGAGAACATATGCACCTCTGACAATTTGGTGTTGTATCCTCATAGCATACCGCAGATCAAATGGCAAGTAATAACCATGGATTTTGTACAAGGACTACCTATGTCCAGGAATAAGCATGATGTTATCACGGTAGTTGTAGATAAAATGACTAAGGTAGCTCATTTCATCATGTTGGAAATCTAAAGGATGATTCACCAAGATCGGCAAGAGGTTCGTACACGAAATTTTCAGATTGCATGGTGTACAGAATCGATTATATCCGACGAGGGATCCCCGAGAATGACGTCAAGGTTTTGGCAAATGCTTAACGTAGCCCTAGGAACAAAACTAAACTTCAGATTCCGCATATCATCCAGTAAATGATGGACAAACCGAGAGGGTAAATCAAGTGTTGGAGGACATGTTGCGAATGTATTGCATGGATCAACAGTATAAATGGGAAGAGTATCTTCCATTAGTTGAGTTCGCATACAACAATACTTATCACTCATCTCTTAAGATGGCACCATTTGAAGCACTTTATGGAAGAAAGTGCGAGAACCCCCTGTAAGTTGGGACAAAGTGTTGAGGATAGAGTGGTAATTGGACCGAGAGATTCTCGCGAAATGGAACAAGTTAAGTTGCTTCGATTAACGTGAGCGATTAAAGGAAAGCGGATAGACAGGAAGAGCTATGCTTGACCTTAAGCGGGTTGATAGAAAGTTTGAGCTTGGTGATAAGGTTTTTCTGCGTGTTAAACCCAGAAAGAGCTCTATAACTTTTGGCAAGGCTGCCAAGTTGTCACCTCGATTTGTGGGACCTTTGAAGTTGTGAAATAATCAACCCCGTAGCTTATCGTTTAGCATTGCCACCGCTTTATCTCGCATGCATGATGTTTTCCATATTTCTTTGCTTAAGAAATACGTTTCAGATCTGTCACATGTTTTAAATTGGAATTCCTTGCAGGTCCAAGACCCAGGAATAATCGTGGTTAAACCCACACGAGTGCTGGAAACTCGCCAATTGCATTTAAGAAATCATGATATACAGCAATGTAAGGTCCAGTGGGACCAGTTTAGCGAAGAAAGTGCAACTTGGGAAAATCTGGAAGAGATGAAAATTGCTTTTCCTTCTCTTTTTGCAACAGAATGAAAACTGTTGACAAAAATATACTTTTATGAACTGATTGTTTTTAAGTATTTATGAAAGCCAGATTAAGGCAGACTTTATTCAGGTTGAATAAATGTGTTGTGACATTGATTTCTGGAACTATTTAATATGGAAGTAGTCACAGTGTTTGTGAACTAATAAATTGATTGACCTGAAGGTTAATTTAATATGTAATTCATCGGGACGATGAATCTTTTTAGGAGGGAAGCATGTAACACCCTGAACTGTTGTTACTTTCTCCTGGACATACAAGTGTTGATATGTGATTTCTTGTATAAGGATGTGTTCCTCGATTTAGAAATCATGCTTGATATGTATTGTAATTTCCTTGCAGATTGCAGATCTTGACTGAGTCAGAATATGATTAGACTCTTTTATTTATTTCATTTTGTGTGAGTATTAATCTGATCTCGGAATGAATTATAGAATTATTCATCTATAATATCTAGTCTTGGATCAGTGGAATTGATCCAAGTAATGCTTTAAGTTTGTTTGTGATGAATTAGATCACAGACCTTGAACAGGTTGCAAGGTATGGAAGCATTGATTAAGCTGGTCAGGAGTATGACTCGGGCTGATCTTGTGAAATAAAATTGGTTCCCGATATGGAAGTATATCTGGAAGGTCTCGATTGTGGACCGGGTAATATTTCGTTACATACAATTCTGCAGCAGAACTGGAGCTAACTCTGTTCGAGAAGGTATGATACTGTGGTCTTCCGAGTTTTACAGAGGACAAAGACCTAATGGAATTATTATTGGTTAGTAACCTAAAACTAAAACCTAACCTAGGGGTTAGATTATTGTTAATCTAACCTAGACCTAGGCTATGTGTTAATATCCTAAGTTAGTAACTACGTGTAAATTGGTTAGTATGGGTATTACCCTAAATTCTAACCTAAGTTACTAACCTAACTATTGAGGAGGATGTAAAGGGGCCTATGGAGGGGTGCGAACCATGGGCGGCGTTTTCTATGGCAATTAATGCATTGGGGATAAGGATGAGGGATGAAGTCATGGCGGAGGCTTAAGCGATGGCTACACTGTGTAGACGCGTGGCAATTTGCTAAGTTTGGAAATGAACTTGAGTTTTAGTTGGTATCGCTTGGTCAGCGATCGGTGGAAGTTGAGTTTAAGCGGGAAAGTTGGTTTAATGGCATTCAATATTCTCGGAAGTCGAGCTCGGAACTCGCGAGAAGGCATGCAAACGGGAAATTTGTGGGTTTGTTTGGCTTGTCGCGATTTTCGGTCTTCTCTCTCTCTCTCTGCTTGTTTACTGGTTCTTCGCACCAGTTCTCTTTGAGTTGCATGGCAAGTATGAACTGCTATAGCTCTTTTCTCTGTCATGGAGGATATATATGTGATGGAGACAACAAAATTTTGTTGGTCGCTTTATCGTGGAAAAAGAAAAGGAAGTTTGAGCTCTTCCTGTGGTCTGCTTCGGAAATTTGATCAAAAATACAGGCATGTTAGGCCCTAACCTTTAAATATCTTGCTGTCTTTCAAGTGATTTCATTAGAACAACTCTGTTTCAATGTTTTTAGAAAATAGATGATTTTCTATGGAGATCTTGTTTGATTTTTGGTACTGTATCTCTTCTGATTCGATTTCACAATTTCCTCTAGATGGGTGTTTGTTAAATTCGAATTGTGGCTCTATTCCCTTGTATATTCTTTCTGGTTTAAATATGTGAGATATTTATATTTATTAAGGTATGAATGCTCGGCCTGTTTGGCGTGGACCGTCGAATATACTGTGTAGGGTATAGACCACTGTTTTGGCTGTCGATTTTTGATCGTCACTGCTGTTGTGAGACAGTTGGGAAGGATACTGGTGTACCTGTTTGATTGTTCAGTGTTTTGGAAATTTTGGAAGCTCTGTCGTGGTTTTTGTTGACAGTGACTAATGATACTTTTGGGTTTCATTTGTCTTCTAATTTTGCTTGGGAACAGGTAACTGTTGTGTTACCTTAGTCTAAACGACCCAGTGGAAGTTGTTTTTCCTTGTTATTGTGGTAATGGGATTATTTGTTGACTGTGTATAATATTGTTACATCTATACCTTATTTTAACGACTCAGTGGAGTCCTTGATTGAATCATATAATGCTATCTACTGCTGAGAATGTGGATTCATCCCTGAGTTTTGTTGTTTGAATTTCGTGGAAGTCTTGTAGAGAAAACAGGTCTTTTGGCCACTGTTATTTGTAATAAATAATGAGTATAGATTTCCTGGGTATGCATTTGCATTTCTTTTGTGTAAGCTGTTCGAAAATTTCGAAGCGGTTCAGTTGATTTCCTTGCTTGAAATGGGTATTCGATTACTTACACTTGTTTTTATTCTGAATGATTTCCATAATTTGGCATAGAAGGATTCATCACCAATTTCATACTACGATGTTGTTAGGTTCATGTGTTATGGGTATTAAAATCGTGGACAGAACACAGTGTGTATATATAGATTTACAATTGTTGTAATCTGATCGACTCTGAGGAGTCGATTGAATGATTTATATTTACATTTGAGCCGCTGTTCAAGTTGAATATGTTTAATAGATGATGAGTGATGAACCAGTGACTTGAAGGAATAACATGTACTAAAGACCTCTGTTATTTTCTTGAAATACTTTTGTGTTGCATGGATTTTGTGGTACAGATTCTTTAGGTGAACATTTACGTCTTCAACCTGTACTAATTTGTGTAAAAAGATTGACAGAGTTCAGTCGGGTTCTTGGTTTGAAATCAGAGATTAATTGTTTGTCTGATTCTTATTATGCGTCGTTGATGAATATCAGTATGAATTCATATGCAATTGCTTGAATTGTTACCTCCGTTTGAATCATTCGAACGGAAAGGTAAGCTGGTATTCGCATCTCTTTCTAAACTGGACATTTGGGCACTGTCTTTGTCCCTGTTTGAGATCCTTGAGTTTGGATGACTGTTTCGTGCTCTGGGCCTGTTAGGGTGAGTCGCGAATACCACACTAAAAATTTACATGCGCCAAGGTAAGGATCGATTGGTTGTATTCCTTTCTGTTTACTTGATTCGATTTTGACTAAGCAAAGTATGCTATGTTCCTTTCCGTTTATTCAGTCCGATTTGACTGAGCATGATTTGGAAATACTGTGTGGTCATCATAGCATAGTCTTTAGGAAACCTCAAATTGCTTGATGCAATATGGTTGTTGTTTACAGCGATACGCTTGAAGTTTCTTGTTTTCAACTTGTGTCAAAGCCTTACTGTGTAAAAGAAACTAGTATTGGGCTTCAGGTTGATTTATGAATAGTTGATGTGTTAGTTGCTGTACAGGAGTTTTGCTGTGTTTCTATTTCTTGATTTAGAACAGCGATCTTGCTTGCGGCTTGTCTAACTTGTTCATTTATTTACTGGTTGAATGTTTTCATATGTGAAGACGGTACAGTGATGAACTTATGTGAAAGGAAGTATGAATGGATTGGTTCTTTCTCTTCCTTTATTTAATATTTGTTGATATTTGTCTAACAGTGGGAAATTGTTTGTAACATATTGGTGGAATTCCAAATTTTTATGTTATTTCCCTTTTGGAAGAATGAAACAATCTGACCAATGTTGTGATTTTGGATTCAATGATTGTTTGGGTGCATTCGTTCCTTGTTTCTTATATTTGATGAAATATTAGAAAGTGATTAAGACTATTTTGTAACAATGACAGAGTTACATATTTGTAATCATTTGGTATTACAAGGGCATAGTCTGATTATGTTTACTTATGTGAATATTTGACCTCATTTAAACAGGGTGTTTAATGAAAACAATTGATGGATTGCAATTGTTTTAAAAGTTAGTGCTTATCATGCTCGGTTCATTGAATCGACTCATGTTGACTATTTTTGTAGATGGTTGCCATAAGAGGTAAAAGCAATGCAGATCGGCGATGGTTTGATCGATTGTTTATTTGATTTATAATGAATTACTGACTTGATTTTATAGATGTATTAAATATGAAAAGAGCGTTCCTTTTCCGTTGAGCATTGTATCAAGTATCTTTGCATAAAATGTAATTGTATAGTTTTGAAAGGAATGGAAATAAGTGTTTGATACTTATGTGTAGTATTCTATTTCGAAAGTTGACCTTCTTCGGTTTATGTGAAGGGGCATTGTTATCATTGTATAATATGGATGCTTTTGTGATTGACAATGAAAGCTTGCAAGAAAATGAGATTGAATTCTTATGAGTGTTTAGTAGTTCTAATTTGTTCTAGCAAAAGCAATATTGGATTTAAATAATTGTCTTTCTAGAAGATAGGTTAAAAATGAGCCTAAGGAGAACACTAAACAAGATGGATTAAATTACTAATCCCTAGTCCTAAGTATTACAGGACAATATTAAATTGGATTCTTAATCATTTATATCTTTATACTAAAAAGTATGATATAAATTCAGTTAAGAGAACTGATGTTCAATCAAATGGAGTTCAGATGGCAATCTCAAGCAAAGGTTATGAGGTATTGTCCGATTCTGTTACTTTAGAATCAGGTGTATTCTAATGACTCCTTGATGAAGAACTTGACCTTAATATCTCTACCAAGTAATGGGTTTTATAGAGGAGGGTCGTCTTAAGACGAAGAATCCAGGGATCGGAAAGGCTAACCTTAGGGTAAGGTCTTTGAAGTAATTTAAACTCAAATGCGTAACGCTTGTTATTGAGTAGATCTTTTCGAGGCGGATTTAAAGGTTGATTGACATAAGTCAACTCGAGGTTGTATCTCGAGAAGATTAGGATCTTCTCGAAGTTACAACAATGCAGATGACTTATGGCGACACCCTTTGCATTGATCGCTAAGATTTACACTTGATTTCGCACGAGTTACCTTGGGACCGATTAAGAACGTGGTCATGTTATAAGGTTGCCAGAGATTCGGGGTATCATGACACAACTTGGTTGAACTGCAAGGTTGAACCGCAGTATGTCATCATATCCCTAATCTTTGTGTGTATCCATATAACATTATCACCTTGATAATCTGCCTCCGAGTGATTGATTTGTGAAAGGAAGGACTGTGACGATAGTCGTCGTGTAAGACATTCTATATAACATATGAATGGGGTGAAGGACGTATTCATCGGGACGAGTATGCCGTTAAGGAATACGAGACATAAGCAAAGTATGTTTCAAATCTTTGGCCAAAGTATCGCAAGTTTGCGATTGCGTTGTCTTAATTCACCTAGTCTAAGGGATGAGATGCCGATGAATAATAGTAACAATTATTCAGATTAGATTCCTTGGACGAGCATTCAATCCCAGTTAGGAAGAGAACCGCAAGAGTAATGTGTTAAATAAAAGCACCGACTCTTATTACACATGAATAGATCGGTAGATTGCGAGTCATGGAATGAATAGATCGGAGGTACTCGAGTCATTACATTTTTGCATATGGTTGTCATTATATGAATGGTTATTGAATTGTGAGTTCTAAATTATGTATTTAGAACCGATGTATGCAATTATCAAAAAAAAAAATTTCACTTGTTCTAAAGTTTAAAATGAGGATGTTACACGAAAGCAAGCCGCCGCCATGGTTTCACATGCTTGCTTCTCTGTTTCTTTTCTGAATCACCCCCTTCACATTCTCGTGGGAATCCTACGGATACCGGCGAGGTTCCTAAAATTCCTGTGGGAGATAAAGAATTTGCCAAATTTACGGATGCTAATCCTAATACGTTGACAAGATACTATTTGTCTCATGCCCTTGACCGTACACACTGACGGTCAACTCCTTGTTGACCAGCATGCCTATCGGTATAGCTGCTCATTTAGCCCCTTCTCCGCCCGATAACTCCACTTTGCCTTCCACATCCTTAGTCCGTCGTCTACTGCAGCGGCTTTGAGGGTCCATACGGCACAAATTGGCTTTCCTTTGGTTAATCTTGGGCCCAACATGTCATTACCGCCGATTGCTCTTACCTTGTCTCTATTGCAGATTGTTCCATTCATGACTTGCTCTCTCGCCACCTATCCACACGAGCTTTCCTTCTCAAGCTCCGCCCACCTTTTCATTTCACACACATATCCAGTAACCTCAACTGACTTATATAGGACATCCCTATTCGGTTGCCTCAACATAGTCGTTCTCCATACCTTATCAAAATTTAACCCCACCATTGTCTAGCGGTGGCCCTTGGCCCAATTTGCCTCCGTTTACCACAACCACACCATCATCTCATCCAACTACGATTTAATTAAACAAATGATGGACAAAATGCAAAACACAGAGGCTTTTGTTTGAGAAATCGTAGCGCCTTGACATACGAGCAAGTTTGTGAAGCCTATCCACCCTTGATCCCCCTTCATTCATATCCTCCTCAATGGGAATTACCAAAATTTACCCATTTTAATAGTAAGGAGGACCCTCAACAACACTTGCGATCATTTAGACATGCCTGCTATCTGATTGCTCACGACGACGCTTTACTACTCCGCACCTTTCCCATGTCCTTATCAGGACCCGCCTTGGAGTGGTACGATTGCTTTAACCCAAAGACTCAATCTTCTCTTTTAACCACGGTGGCCCAATCTTTCTTGGATCATTTCTCCATTAACATTGCCAAGAAAGTATCTATCACCGACCTCTATGCCATCGACAACCTGAGGACGAATCTATCGCAGATTTTGTTGGACGATGGCGGGGCCTTATCAACCAACTTATATATGCCTTGCCTCAAACTCGAACTTATCAGCTGTTTACACGGGCATGCGCTAAGCACATCTCTCCTACCCTCCAAATTCAAACTTTCGTACATTTGACGAGGCCTTTACTATGGCTCGAAAATTAGAGATTCGAGCCTTAGAGGAAGAGAAATTGTGGTTGCGTAACAAAAACCCCACTTTTCGAACCCAAGATTCCACCAACAAACCTAACACCACCAATCCTCACCCATCGATCGCTTCGAAATCAAAGGGGCTCTTGCACGCGGTGATGGTCAAATCCCAACCATCGCCTAATACCTGCCCAAAACCACCTATAAGTATAAAGCAGAGCCCATCAACTACACTCCCTTGGGAGAAACATATGGCGTGATATTGGAAAAATTTCTCAAAGCAGAGCCATTACCTTACCTCCTGTTAAACCTCATTCCGGTTTTATTCCAATCGTGCCATACCTTCCGGTACAAAGAAAATGACTCAGTAACTTCCACCACATGAAGGGACACATCATGAGAATCGCAAGATGTTGAAAAACATAGTGCGAGGAAATGGTTGATCTGCAGGGGATATAGCCCTTGATAATCCTAACACCCCCGCTAACCGAAATTTGAAAATATTCAACAAACCATTCCCGAATCATTCTTCTAACAGTAATCTAAACCAAGATATCTTAGCCGAGGAGAGTGTTCATGAGATCCATGCAGTCTTCGATTCCCAGCCAAAGACCTCTATCGAACAAATTCTCAATCAAGCCTCTTCACTAACGCAGGAAACCGAACCCCCTTCCTCGTCATCAAGACAAACTGAAATCCTTGCCGTTCCTTTACCCATCAAGGAATTAGCTGCCCAGAGTTCCCTTCTCACAAATGAGCCTTCTTACACCACGTCCTTGCAAGACTGTGAGTGGATGTTATCTAATTTATCTATTTCCCAGACGTCTCCTTCTACCATTCTTGTTGTACAAGAGGAAGGCTCGCCACTTCTTTTGTCATCCTTAGACGAGAAACCTCTTGAACCGACATCACCACATTCTTTAAACATGACAGATCCTCTCAAACACACCCTCCTACCTATTAGTCCTTCATCACCGAAATCTTTTCAAAGAACTGGCCGGTCGATCTCTTAACGCCCATTGATACAGTGCCTCATATACCTCTTGTATCACACCCACAGTGGACCGGAATCACAACCCACCTTTCTTCCATACAAAACTTCCTATTCACACGTGAGGACTGTCATTCCACAGAAGATAGACAGGTTCTATGGGAACGTTTGAGTACGCCATATTCTACTCAAATGCAAATGACCGATCCTGATGCCTCCACCATATACCCGAAGTGTTTACAGAAGCTTAAAATGCCCATGTTCTCATCTTCACCCCCCTCATCTCTACCAAATACCTTGTCCACTTCTATTAACTTAGCCAAATCTTCCCCTACGCTTGGGACCTCACCCATACCTAGTCTAACACACCCACCTAAGCGGCTTGATTTATCTAAAAATAAAGCCGTCCATCCCATTAGGAGACAGACTCAATCTCCTCAATCTATGCCGTTAACACAACTAAAACCCTCGTCGTCACACCTACCTTCCATATTGGGACCCCATCCCTCTACCTTACATCAATATATCATGCCTCTGCGTTTTCTTTAAAGCGACCACGCCTTACGCACTCCATACAGAAATCCAAGGGTATAGCAACACCGTCACCCCGCGTATCCTGTCCACCTATCAACCATAAACAAATTCCATCATCAAAAGATTTGTTTTCGGTCACTCCTATTTCTCCATGGTTGTTTTCTGATACCACATCATTTGTGGCCTCATCATCCAACCGGCTAAACATAGCCTCTACGTCAAAGAAACCATGGTTAGTTAAAACCCATTACCAAAACTCCTTGGCTAAACCACCCCCCATACAAACCAACCACACCACGTCACCACCAGAATTGACCTGGTCAATAGCCTCATTTTCCTCGACTTTGACCCACTCAAAGGGTCTTACGCCAAAATACTTGCTATGTTGGTGGAGAATGCGACCATTTCCTACCCCCACTTAGAACTTATGATCCATCTAAACCTCGACCTATAGGTTACGATGAGTCTAAAATCTGTGCTTATCACTACACACCGGACATGACGTAGAGGGATGCAAAGCGTTGAAAACCATACTTCGTCCGTCACCTCTCTCAGATAGAAAAGTTAAGAAAGACAACTTACGAAGAGAGAGACCTTTAGCTTCAATTCCCTCTCCTATACCACCTGTCCCCGCCTCACCAAGATCTATCATTATTACAGCCCCACCTCTCGAAAACCAAGACCTATCCCTACCATCTTCCTCCTCTCGTATTCACGAGATCAATATGATTAGTGTTGCTACTCGAGGGCAGAAAAATAATGGGAAAGTGAAAGAAGACACGCCTGCGGCATCTCTTTCCCCGTCCACCATTCTCGATTGCACCACCACCTAAAGTGGTTATTCACGAGACCCGCCTATCCGTCTCTAATGGCATTGCCCATCGAACTATGATCAAAATGACTTCACCAATCACTTTGTAAAAATGACATTGTATGATCTCATTCGAACTTCTGAATCTCATCGACAAGCTCTCGTTGAGATCCTTCAAGGATAGAGGTTTTACCTAATGAAACCTTGCACATTACCTCTATTCTAACACCCAATCATGTTGCTTCGCTCACCAAACAATCTATCTCCCCAACCACTTGTCTCTATCTGACAAAGCCGCCGCATCATCAGTTTCTCCGAAGATGAAATTATCGACTTTGGTGCTGAAGATCCTGACCCTGCTCTTTTCATCTCAGCGTACATTCGGGATATTCGGGTACGTCGTGTTATGATTGGACGGGGTGCTAGCCTAAACATCATCTCTTCAAAAGCCTTCCAACAAATGAATATCCCTTCTAGTTGCATGTGTGCCAACCCCATCATGTTGCGATCATTCAATGATGCTATTACTTCTACTTTAGGCACCGTGATCCTTAACATTCGTGTAGGACCACGTACTTTACCTGAACTCTTCTACATCCTCGAGGGAGAGTTCCAATACAACATGTTGTTAGGCCGCCCTTGGATCAGGTCAGCTATGAGATGCGTTCCCTCCACCTTACATAGATGCATAAAATTTGAGTATGAGGGAAGTCCTACACCGTAAGCTGATCCTCCCCCTTCAAAACTTGCAATATGTTGTATCGCCTAATGATGTGCTTGTACCAGTCAAGACACCCATTCATCCAACCGACCATCCACTTAGATGCACCTACACCTTCAACTAATGAAACCACCGTTAGAAATATTACTTCCTTTCCCGAGATAACATCCCAACCTCCGACCCCTTAGTAGATGTTTTCAACGCCTTACGCCGGGGGGAGTACCGCCTATATAACGTTAGTTCTTTCCACACTCCGCAGAATACGGACGATTACATGCACATCCTACCTACGACTGTCGTGTGGGGAGGTGATCTCTACGGACCACCTAATTACCACACCAACCTAACGTATGGGGTGTTGACGCATCCTCCATTACCCCGAACCTCCTCTTGGTGTGGTTCCTTCTAATCCGATTTTCAATACTTGACAAATCATCATTTCGCCCTCACCTTCTTGACTCATTTGTGCTTGGAAAGGCTTTGGTTTTGGTCTTTACGAACAAGGCCGACATACACTCATTCCCGTGACTACACGCAAAACAAAATGATCGCAGTGGTCTCGGTTTTCTGAAACACCTACACGGGAGACACCTCGTGTCATTTGTATCTCGGAAGAAGAGGGCGTCACCCCTACCAAACCATCATCACCCACTTTACCATCATCACCCACATAGTCGATGTAGACCCGAATCTATCCCTCCTAACTTTTTTTTTCATAAATGCTATCTTCATAGGTCCTCTCACTTATCAACGCGATAATAAGGATCCATCTTTTCTTCCCCTTACGTATCCGGACATGAGCGAAGAGGATTCACCTTCGATTAATGTTGTTGAGTGCCAGGATGACAACTCCATCCTCACTTACCTTGGGGTGGAGCGACTCCTATATTGATGCGCCTTACCGTCGAAACTCAAACCATGTTGAATGAGTCGACTATAGAAATCAACATCCACACGAAGGAGGATCCTCACATTGTGAAGATCGGACAATCCCTTAACACATCGAACAAGCCGCTTTACTACCTTTCTCCATACCCGCAACCAAGCTTTCGCTTGGTCCCTCACGTGACATGCCAGGAATTGATCCTACCATTGCTGTCCATAACATCACCCTAAACCCCGATTCCAAACCAGTCAAACAAAAACTGAGAAAGATGCATCCACGCATCGCCCTCTTGGTCAAAGAAGAGCTTCAACGACTTCTTTTCGTTTCCTTCATCTTGCCTATTGACTATCCTCAATGGATTTCTAACATTGTACTGTCACTAAAGCGATGGGTGGACTTTGGATATGCATGGATTTCACGAGACCTTAACCTCGCTTGCCCCAAGGATGACTTCCCCCTCCCAAGTATTGATCAACTTGTTGATCTCACTATGGGCCATGAAATGCTTTTCTCATGGATGGTTTTTCGGGATACTGATCAAATTTTGGTAGCCCTGGCCGACCAACATAAAGCTGCTTTCATAACTCCTTGAGGGGAACCTTCATTATTATGACATGCCATTTGGCCTTAAGAATCTTTGGTGCTACCTATCAATGGCTATGACTTACATTTTTCATGACATTATGCACACTATCCTTGAGGATTATGTCGATGATCTTCTTGGCAAATCTAAACATCGCGGTGAACATCTCGATGTTTTAACCATTATTTTCGATCACTGTTGCAATATTCAGTCCGAAGCTTCAACCAAAGAAATGTGTCTTTGGTGTTCTTTGGGAAAACTTCTTAGCTTTATCGTCTCTTTGCGTGGCATTGAGGTCAATCCATCTAAAGTCAAAGCTATCCTAGAAATACCCCCACCCAAAAACCTCAAACAATTACGTAGTTTCTGGGGTAAACTTCAATCCATCCGGCGTTTCATCTCCCAACTCTCGGATCGATGTCACCCTTTGCCGTATCACCTTCTTAAAAGGACATTGCCTTTCAATGGAGTGAAGAATGTCACCAATCCTTTGAAGCTCTTAAATCCTATCTCTTAAGCACCGTGCTTATTCCACCTCGAATGATCATCCTTTCTACCTTTACCTTTACGCTTTTTGACCATGCCATAGAAGCTATGCTCAGCACATCAGGACTCAAAGCACGTGGAGAACAAGCCGTTTATTATATAAGTCGTACTCTCGTGGATTATGAGACTAGGTATACACATGTAGAAAAATTGTGCTTAGCCATATCATTCGTAGCCACCAAACTCCGACATTACCTCTTGAATCACAAAACCTTTGTCATCACCAACACGGACCCCATTCATTATATGTATGCCAAACCACATCTAAACCAACGCACGCTTGGGATGGCTTATGCTCCTCGCTGACCTCAACCTTGAGTTTGCATGCAATGAAGTCAATCAAAGGACAAACTATTACAGACCAACTTGCGGAGGCCCCTTTACTCGGGGGAACAATTCACCAATTTTAATTTCCATGACGAACTCATCGCCACTCTTTCACTCGGGGAAGAGTCGTATCAAATGACCCTCTTCTTCGATGGATCTAAATGCCAGTGCGGCGGAGGAGCCGGCGTTGTTCTCATCCCTCTTGGCTTGTTTGAACCTATGCCTCTTTCATTCCGGCTTGATTTCCCCGCACTAATGTACAGTAGAATACGAGGCCCTTGTTTGGAGTCTCGGGTTGTGTTACACTTAGGTGTCAAATCTATTAATATTTTGGCGACTCTTAATTGGTAGTCAATCGAGTTATGGGCATCTACAATGTAAGAATGAGGAACTTCAAAAGTACAAACATTACGTGGATTCACTTTTGACCTCATTTACTCATTATTCTATCCGAGACCATTCCCGCTCCACTAACAAATTTGCGGATACTATGGCTTGCTTAGCCTCGCAAATTCCCTGCCGCACTAACCGACTCGACATATTCATCTTGGTCCAACAACTTTTTGCCCCATCCTGCTCAGCTTACGGTAGTTTGTATGATAAATACACCGTGTCTACTAATTCGCAGGATACAGTACCACCAATTTCATGACTACCTTACAACCTCTATTCTCCCACCGACCTTTCTAGTAACGGCAAATGTGCTTTTCTTAAAAGTGTTTCTCATTATGTTGTCATGGGGGACTCCTCTATAAACGTGGCTTTGATGGCATCCTCCTTTCTTTGCCTAACCGGCGCGGAGGTCACCTATACCATCCAACAAGTCCATTATGGGATTTGTGGTGGACATTTTAGTGGCCTTGCCGTGGCTAAACGAATCCTTCGCCTAGGTTATTATTGGCCTACTCTTATAACGATCTTGTATGAATATGTTAAGCGTTGTGTTATGTGTCAACAACATGCCAACCTTCAACATACTCCTAGCCATCCGCTCACTGAGTCGCCTTGAGATCTTTGGCCTTTCTCACAATGGGGTTTAGACCTTATTGGTGAGATTCACCCGACCTCTTCACAACGTCACCATTGGATAATCACAGCAACCGAATATTACACAAAATGGGTGGAGGCCATTCCACTCATTTCAATCAAAAAAAAAAAAAATTGTCGAATTCGTTAACCATCACATTATCTGTCGTTTTGGTATTCCTCATCGCCTAATAACAGATAATGGTAAATATTTTAAAAATAAGTTGTTACAAGACCTTTGTGACAACTTTGGTATCAAAATTAGTTTCTCATCGCCTTACTATCCACAGGCCAATGGTCAGGCTGAATCTTCTAATAAAACCCTAACCAAAATCCTCATGAAAGTTGTCAATGAGTCCGGAAGAAACTGGCATGATCACATTCCCTTTGCCCTTTGGGCTTATCGTACTAGCATTCGTACCTCCACTAATGCCACACCATTTTCTTTGGTATATGGTACCGAGGCTGTCTTGCCTCTCGAAGTACAAATACCCTCCCTCAGAATATCTCTTCAGGATATTCTCACCAACGATGATTTCCGCCAAGAGCGGTTAGCCCAACTAGAGCTTCTTGAGCCGGCGTCGTCTTACGGCTCTTGATCACCTTCAAATCTACCAAAACGCATCAAGCGTGCTTATGATAAACGGCTTCATGAGCATACTTTTAAGGTTGGCGATCTTGTCCTCAAAGAGAATCAACATGTAACCAAACTAGAAAAGAGTAAACGTGGAAAATTTACTCCTAATTGGATTGGGCCTTACATTATCACTCACACTTACGGATCAGGCACTTATCATTTAGCTTCACTTAATGGTAAACCTGAGCCTGAGCCCCTTAATGCCTTGCATCTTTGACCATTCTATTGTTGAAATTAGTGTTATATCACCGCTTATCTACCTTACGCTCATCCTTGAGCTCATTTACCACCGCATACACTTTGTTTCTTATATCTCAAAATCCAATCAAGCTCACATGGTTTGATTATCACCTCCCCCCTTAAAAGATGCCTTCCTTTTTAGTCTAGTCCATGACTTCAAAGTATCAAAATGACACACTCTTAATTACACACTTATGGGATTTTCTTGAGTCAAACTTCTTACTAAAAAAAAAAAAACTAGATGCTTCATGCCCAACAGACATCTAGACCTCTAACTTATGCAATGCTCCGCTTGAAGGAGACTATATATGCCAAACTATTGCTCTTATTATATATAGACCTGCTCCCAGAAGGAGCAGGCTATACATAAACACTTTGCATCTGCTACTATAAATAGATCGCTGCTCCATTGAAGGACAGCTATACCTGATCAAGCCTTATCGAAGCTTCTCGCATTGATCAGCTTCGTGAAGACCTCAAGAACAACAAAATACATATCCCATGTAGACATCCCGCATCGATCGGTCTATATCCGGAAAAATTAAAAAAGTAGTACGTCAAAGCACTTTTGAGTCATGGACTTGTCTATTTAGGTTTGGTTTTCTTTTGTCAGAATCATCATCTTATAATAAGTTCTCTGCACCCTCACCCACATCAACCACCTCACCTCACCATTTGTCAAAACAACAAAACTCAAGGGACGTGACGTATATCCGATATATTGTGATTATACCACTCTTTTCACCTATCGACTTCTCGCCTTTGTATGCAAGTACCTAGGATTTAAGCTCATCCTACATTAATATGTGGTTTGTTTAGCTCTTCTCAATTATGGGACACTCTTGCCTCTTTTGCTCGGCTCTAGGATTGTGTGTTGACCTTAATCAGGACATGATTCCCTACTACTTGGGTATGCTAACTTTCGCTTCACCCATACCTACACCAACAACATTACCCTACCAACATCAAATTTTTACTAACCAACAAAATTGCCTAACCACAACCACATTGCACGAATTCACTCTCTCCTGCTCTAAGGGAGAACTACATCGATGTCACGAGGCCCCCTTGCTTTGTGCAATGGGCTATGTAGGCAGCACTTAGGAGACATGGAGTCTCCCAAGGTTAGCTCGACCATCCCCTACCATACCTTATCATGTGTTGTCAATATAAATGTTTTTCGTGTATTTCTATTCGCCAACGTTCATCTTTATCCTTTTTCAAAACAAACAAAAACAACATTTAAAACACAACCATTCTTATTCTTATCATCACTCAAAAGAACATACATATTTAGTTTTATTTTAGATGTTAACCAAATACATCTTCTCTATCATCGACTCGCAGGTCGGCATCCTTATTTATTCTTATATTCCTATAAAATCCACTTAGACTCTTGCACCTCCTCCCGAATCAGGTGGTGATCGTGATCGTCGATGCCTCTCAGCTGGCCTCTCCATCCTCAAAGGTGCCACTGCCATTGGTTCCTCCCATTGATCCGCCAACATCTCCTGTAACATACGAATACGTCCTCTCGCGTGGAGGAATCTTGCCTCCAGTCTCTCCACTCGTAACTGTGAAGCCTCTAACATTCCCATTGTCTCATTCACCTGTGTTTGAAGCTGGTGAGCCAAATCCTGTAGACGATCTCTCTCTGCTGTAATCACAGCTATGTCAGGGCACTCACGTGCACCTCGCAGCTCTGCTACCCACCATACTCTATAGGCCTCTGTCATTCCCGCATCCATAACCCTACGATCGGCTGCTATCTCTTCTGGCCCTTCTGGAGGTGTCGGCCGGGGAGGTGAGAATGCTGCCTCGGCGTCGATCCTCATGTATGGTCTATATGTCATAGGAATATCCTGAATGAACCCAAATTGTTGCCATACGTGATCTAGAGAATCCTCTCGTACTCACCCGGCACTATGCCTGCGATCCACCTCATCGCTCTACACCCTCAACTCCTCGGCTATGTGCTCTGTCACCATATAGTTTCCGTACGGCCTCCAAAAATATCACAATGATCACCATTTCCCATACTGTCTATAATACTCGATGTCATCTATCATGGCTTGGGATCTCGCTTGTTGCATCCTGGACCCATCGTTTGAATCCCAACCTTTGCACTCCTGTCTCTCCCGACTCAATGGGTCGGCCTATTGACATACACAAACAATATGCTCATAGGCCCAACAATGTAATAAGTACGAACAATCCGGTGTCATCTTGTGTTTTCGCTTGCATGCCCATAAACCCTATATAACTCTGCAGAGATAGGCGGGTGCCCATGCAAATGTCACGCTCATTTCTATCATTTCCCAAATAACACTCATCAATGCTTTGGGAAATCTTCCACCTTCTACCCTAAATGCATAATACCCCCACTCGCTATCATTAATAGCACGGCCAACCTTGTTTCCTCGGATGTGTTGCATACATTGTACCATACGTAAATGATAAACCTCACGTGTGTCAAATCTCGCAAACTGGTGACCCAAACATCGCTGTTATCGCTGCCGCCTTGCGGTACAGGCAACGCGATGATATCACTGTTTTTCCTATCATTGGGAGTCTCAAAATACGGAACACATCTTCCAAAGTCACTGTCATCTCCCTGTTGGTAGATAGAAGGTATTCTTTCTCGGATTCCATCTCTCGATCAACGCCTACAACATAGCATGGTTACACGTGATTCTTGAATAATAAGCGGATTCCACTTAACCCCAACCGATTTATCAAAGCCCATTTAGGCGGTGTTACATCAGCTCGGATTCGTGACAACAATAACGCACATGCATATCATTCATCCTTAACTTGCTTCTACGCATACATCAAAAGCGACACATAATTACTCAAAAGAACAAATCTCTACGGGTTTTTTCTCAAAATCGGAAACCCTTACGAATAGCTTGGAGAAGCGGTTATGCATAACCGATCTTGTTACTTATAAACGAGTCCTTTGTCACGCTAAAATATACCTACCCGCTTCAACCATACACCTTCGATATTTATGAAGCCCGTTTACTCCTATTTCTACCTAAAAACATACATGCCCACCCTATTTACCTACCTAGTAGCACTCATACCATCCCCAACCCTTGCCTATCACCTTTCTTCTAATCTTTACCCACTTACACTTCTTTCATACTATCTACAAACACACGCAAGAATCAAATTACAACCAAACAATTTACCTCTCCGGATGCGTGACTTGGGGCGGAACATGTCTTCCCCCTCGTCTCGCACTATTGGATGCTTCTCCTTGTTACGCCATGATCACCACCCTTTTAAATTTTCCTTTCGCCTTACGAATCTTAGATCACATTCACTTTCCCTGTCTCTTTTCTCCTTCTCACTCAAATCTCTCATGCAATTC